>CM071958.1:7240000-7840000 GCA_036784905.1 Acrossocheilus fasciatus
CATATTTTTTTTCCTTGTCCACTTGTCGCAGAGGTGATCACACCATTAATACACCAGCCGAGGAGAGGGGATGTTGTATTGAGAAGCACTAAAGCTGTGGAGGAGATTGTGAGGTTCCTTAAGCACATGAAAGCAGTGGGGTCTCAGAGATTCATCCCAGTGGACGATGTAGCATTTCATATAGCCATGAACCCTGTCAAACCTCTTTGTCATCATACACAGTTTGTCATTCCATGGATCACGCATATGACGACAAGGGCAAGCTCACGGCTTTCAGGAAACAGCTAAAACTGCAGAGCGCTACGATTAGAAGGTTGATGAACAAAGTGACTTCATTGTATTCCATTTCAGAATTAAGACAAGAGAAAATACTTGCTTAATTGTAATGAAACATTTGTATTTTATTTTTTTATATACATTCTGTGGCTCAGTATGCTTCTGTTGGAGGTTTTGTAGTTAAGCAAAATTAATGTAATGGGGCTCCAAATGATAAAAACACAATAAAAGTAGTGGTTTACAGGGATTAAAGTTCTCCGTCTCTACGACGGATTTCCGTTAATTGCAGCGAGTCTACGACGGATTTCCGTCATTTGCAGGGTTCCCGCCTGTTTTTAATGTCTTAAATGCACTTTTCATAATTTTAAGGCCGTAAATAGGCTTACATCTCAAATAGTGTAATGCATTTCTTAATTTTAGCTTGAATAGGTCTTAAATTAAGGAAAGACGAGGTGTATTCAGCCTGCTGAGGGGGGTGTGATCAAAGCCTGGAGTGGAGTAAAAACACGTTCCTCTCTCCGCTCGAAGCGCTCTGTATTCACTCCGCTCTCAGTCCACTCCGGGTTTTGTGTTCCCGCTCACGGAAAAACTGCTGCGCGTTCACTCCATTAGTTTATTAGGGATAAATGAGGGGAAAAGAAACATGTAGCGCGTTGTTGTTGTTCTGCCGGCACACCAAAAATCATCCCCGCCACGGCTGCAGCGTCTCACTGACAACATAGTAACGCCGCTCGCATCATTCACAGTCGGGTATTATCAGAGAACAGCGCGGGATTGCGGCTATTAGCGGTAATAATCATTCTACAGATTCCCGCAGGTTCCGACGGAATGTATCACATTTGCACGTGCTTTCGAGTCTCGAGAACTCACTCGCGCGCTCTCATCTGTGCACAGATCGCGATAAGGAGAGTGACAGCTTTTAATAATTATTAAGGGAGTTTGCAAATGTGATATTGATTTAATACAACAGATCAATAAACAAGTACTGCATTTTTGCTCTATCATCAACGAAAATAGTTCTAAATAAAGTAACAGCTGAGCCGCTGCGCATCTCTAAAAGCAAACACAGGGGTTACTGTATAATTTCAGTTATTTAAATCATTTAATAGTTCTGTATTCAAAATTGCATATTTAAAACATTAATCTCCACATGAATTTATGATTTTAATTGCACTCATGCCACCTCTGAACCTCATTAAACGTCTGAAAATGTACTTACAAGCCACTTTTGTGTTCTTCTGTGCCACCTCTGTAGTACAAATTAATTTCTTATTAATACTAATTTCATATAATTGGTAACTCATTTGTCTTATTCTACTTCTTAATAATATTTTTTTTTAAATAGAAATTTTAAAAAGCTTATAAACATTTTTTGGAATTTGACAGATGAAAATGATGCCATTGCAAAAAAGAAAATGCCCTTTTTTTTTTTTTTTTACATTGAATAGATTATAGTTAGACCTAACTGAAAAAATTTAAGTACTGATAATTTAATTTGTATCTTGTTATTATTTTTGTTTGTGCTATTGATTGTCATTAATTTATTTGTTCTTATTTTATTATTTACCGTACTAAATTATTCAAAGATATACTTTTTTTTTTAGTTAATATAAATTTTATTCTGAGTGCAGGTGATTCTTGGGTGGGGAGGGGGCGTGGTCCATGGGAAATAGTCCTGCCACCACAGCTGGAAAAAATCCTAGAGGAAACACTGCATACATTTAATAAAATTAGAAAAATGCATTTACAAAAGTAAAAAGAAAATTCCCCTGTAAATCACTTTGCCAAATGTCACCTCGTATTAAGAAGGCTAATTTTTTATCAGAATTTTTTATTATTGATTAGAAGGTGCTCCTGATTTTTTTAAATTAGGAGAACAAGCGCTCCTAATTACAAGAAGAAAAACACGGCTCTTAAAACTGGGTGTGTGACAGGTATGGGTTTGGATCGGGGTTTGGCCGAGGAAAAATTTTCAGTCAAAAGATTTTTTTTTGCTTTAACCCCTGGGTTTATATGAATCATGCACTATATAACAACCCTGCCGGTCACACTTTATATTAGGTGGCCTTAACTACTATGTACTTACACCAAAACATATGTACAATGTACTTATTGTGTTCATACTGTATTGCAAAACACATTTGCTGCTGTTGAGGTGGTATGGGTAGGTTTAAGGGTGGGTTAAGGTGTAAGGAATGGGTCAACAGTGTAATTACAGATGTAATTACATATAGGTATTTTTAAAAATATAAGTACAATGTAAACACATGTATGTACACAATAAGTGCATCGTATCAAATGATTAATTTAAATTTAAGTACATAGTAAGGCCACCTAATATAAAGTGGGACCACCCTGCTCAAGAAGGGTTCATATTATTAACTAAAATTAATACCATTAAAAAAATAATAATTACTTGAAAAAAAAAAAAACTTATTTCATTTCTGCTAGTTAACAAGGCAACATTATATACATACAAAAATGACAAAAACACAAAATTACTAAAACTTTAAACTAAAATGAGTAAAGCAACAGAAAATATGAAAATAAAATGTAACTCAAAATATTAAAGCATTTGTTTCTTAAATCAAGATTGTTCTGGTTGTCATCTGTTTTTGCTCACTGACTTAATTTGTTTGGGATTTTGTCCTTAAACTTATTTATTAAAATGACACTTTTATGTAATAATGTCAAGCAAAATAGTAAAACTGGTTGGAAAAGTGTTTTGTCAGAAGAAATGGAATTATTTGTGACCCTGGACCACAAAACCAGTCATAAGTAGCACAGGTATATTTGTAGCAATAGCCAACTATACACTGTATGGATGTATAAATCTCATTTTCAAAAAACTGACCCTTATGACTGGTTTTGTGGTTCAGGGTCACATTTTCTGTCACTATTTTCGGCTTTTAAAAGGCCTCAGCATATGCATTTATTTCTTTATTCTTTGTCATTCTATTTTTTTGTGATATTTCGGGTCGCAATGTGCAAAGCAAAAATCACAAAGAGATGCAAAAGCGTTTTAAAACGACATGAATATTTAAAATGAAATGAAAAAGTGAACATAAGTTTATAATAATATTTTAATGATAACATGTTACCAGATAAATAACAATAAACTAAATACTTACATATCAAATAGGGCAATGGTAAATAACATCTCATAAACAAAAGCTAGACATAACGGACCCATATGATATAAACGTCATGACGTCATGACACTACGCCGTATGCGTAAAATCCACCGCTGCACGCGCATTCCCGAAAACGAACGCCGCTATCTTTCATGGCAACAGCTTGCGGAGCGGCAACCTACCCCACTATAAACACCCTCAGCGCGAGATTAACCGGCATTTCGTCCTCGCATTGCGTAACTCCTCTTTACCGGGTGCCGTTTAGTTATATTTAATTCAAAAGTGTGTATTTGTGAAGGTAAATACAGGATATGGTTCATAATAAAGCGCAGGATTCCCGTCCTTTCTAGTAGGCAGCAGGTTTAAAGAGCATTGCAGGGGGCAGTTGATCTGCTGGGCGTGAATGACACAAGGAAGAGAGGACATCGGATCGTTTGGTAAGCATTATATACACTGTCTTTTTTATGTTTCATTCGACATTATCCGATCTGATGAATGGTGGGCTGTCCTATCTGTCGTAATTGATGGGGTTTAATAGTTCGTTAAACAGTTCAGCTTCATATGTCAGCTATTTTTGTATCTATCACTGTTGCTTTGAGTCCCAGCTGATGCAACAATATAAGTCTTTCCCAAGTGACGGTTCATGCATGTTGCTGTGGTAACTCATTTAACTGTGATTACATTTT
This sequence comes from Acrossocheilus fasciatus, assembly GCA_036784905.1. Lineage (NCBI taxonomy): Eukaryota > Metazoa > Chordata > Actinopteri > Cypriniformes > Cyprinidae > Acrossocheilus > Acrossocheilus fasciatus. The sequence goes on from CM071958.1 coordinate 7,244,097, forward strand.
GAATAATGTGCTGTATTTTGGCACAGATTGGGGTTTAGATGCATGGTGGGTTGTTTGACAGATCATATCTGATGCTTTCTGGTCCACCATGCTGAACAAATAGCAGTTTCTTGGGGGTGATGTGGTTCTAGATGGTGTTTTCAAACCCATCAACCCTGTTGAAAAGACCATTGTAGTTTTAGATGCTGATGTCTGTACTGTTTTTAGCCCTAACAAAGCCTCCTTTGGTCAGCCAGCTTCATTAGAAGGACCGTGCTGGTTAAACCGAATGTTTTCTGCTGGTTATACTGGTTATCCAGCTAGACAAGCACCAAACCATGCAAATTCATGCAGGCCTAATTTGGTCTTTTCAGCAGAGAACAGGTGACCCATGAATTATCACTATTGTTTCTTCGAGCAAGGCATTTAAGGGACAGCTCACCCCAAAATAAAAGGCATTTACTCACCCTAATATCGTTGCAAACATGTTCGAACTTAAATATATCAAAATGTGCCGCCTCCGGTTCGATGCCAGTGAAGTCAAACATCATTGGTTCTTGCATGTCTTGCGATCATTTGTAAAATCAAACATGCTGCAATTTTTGAATGTGTGTAAGCTAGGGTGACCATACTTCCTCTTGTGTTTCCACTTGATTTCTAAACTGCCTAAATTGTCCAGGTTTTGTCTTTTCTCGTATTGTTTTCATACTTGCTGAAAGGAAGATTGACCAATAGAACGCAGGCATTATACATAATCGACCAATCGTAGCATGTGAGAAGGCGGGACCTACAGAGAACAGTCAAACCAATGCAAATTTTAGACATTTTAGGCAATTTAGAAACCCCGGGCAGGATATGTCCATGAAAAAGAGGACGTGTGGTCACCCTACATAAGTGCAAATTAAATTTCAGAGCCACAATGGAAATTTTCAGTACATAAAATAAAACTTTTGTCCTGTTTTCGAACAAAACAATCATATGATTTGGAATATAGTTTACAAGACATATGAATTAGTTTTATGCTTCCTTTTTTGTCGATTTTGATCTTGACTGCTTCAGTCCTCATTGACATTCATTATATTTTCTTCTGCAAAATATTAGTTTGCATTTCATTGAGGAAAGCAAAACGGTTATAAAGGTTTGGAATGATGTGAAGGCGAGTATACGATGACAGCACTTTAACATGGTTTCTCCAAATGTGTACTGACAGTTACTTTGGCTAAAAGCAATGATTATTTTAGGTTTAATAAAATAATTTAGTTTCTCAATTCTGTGAGAGGAGAGCTTCAACTTGGTGCATGTTGCGTGACAGTATGGTGCATTTCATAATCAGAGTCTTTATTGTTTACTTCGAGGTCCAAACAAGTTGATCCAGAGCTCATAACAGGAGCCAGACACTTCTGATATGAAAAAATGAAACCTTTAATGTTTATACAGTGTTCAGGAGACATTTTGCACTCATATTCAACACAAGGCTCAAAGCTCAGCTTCATAGTTGTGCATTGAAACCTTGGTGTGCCCTGTGTGTTGATGGCCTCAGTCTGAAATGTGATCAGACTGGGCGGAAGTTTTAGTTGTCGCAGTTGCCCTGGATCAGTCAGGTGTTCAGTCTATCATCCCCCCCAGACCATTCTGTCTGGCTGAATTGAATCCACTTCAGTCTCACTTCAACAGAAGGTCAACAGAGATAGCACTTGGCAATGGAAAATCTTGACTGGACAGCTTTATGTTTGTCTGATTGATTCAAGCTCAGTCCTTCACCTCTGTGGCTGGGAATGACCCCGTGGACCCATGTGCCCTCCGTTTTCAGTTAACATCGTTCGGGCATTCCGTCATTTGATTGTGGGCTCATTTGCATCAAGGTTTCCAAGAAATGCTTGAAAACATTTCAGGAATTACTATTAAGACAAAAGAAACAGCAGATAGAATTTTTAATGCTTCATTGTTGTTATGTAGCACTCTTTTGAACGATAATATGCTTGTGTTGTAATTTAAGAAAGTATTTCCATAAAAAGATGTAGCAGACTTTCATAATCATGCTTTGGTCAGATGTGATTATTTACATAAAGACATTAACAGGATGCTAAAATTAGTAAGGCATTGAGAGTTGGCTTGCACGTGGGTGTCAATATTAATTTTTAATTTTGATATTTTTAATGTGGATATTTTTAGCCATCTTTTGAATTTTTTATTCAATCATACTGATGCCTGTAATTTTATCAAACTGGATTGAATGATTTAAAGTTAAACAAACATAGTAACAGCACATACAAACAATAAAATCTGTTGCTAGTGCTTATTGATGTTTGTGCTGTTGTTTTCCCACCATAATGGCATCACTTACAGGATGGCCAGTGATTTGTTTTGATTAGAAATCTTGTCCAAATATATGTTTTATTAAATTTTTCACAAGATGTTGTGTTTTTCCCCCAACCATGTTAATGCCATATACACCACCATTAAAAAGTTTGGGTTTAGTAGTATTTTTTTAAAATAAATTAATGCTTTATTTTTTTCTTTCAGCAAGAATGCATTTAATGGATCATAAGTGACAGTAAAGACAGTTAGGCCAATAATATTTAAAATAAATCACATTTTAAAATGTATTATGAATAGAAAAACATTATTTCATTATTTTAAAGTGTTAAATATTTTATACTATATCCAACACACATCTGAACTTCTTAGTGGGAATATCCCAGCTGTTATCATGTCCTCTGGTTTAATTTGAAAAGCACACCCAACAGCTATCAGATCAGCACTAGTTTAAAACTGTATGTTCTCTGGTCTATTTTTATACGTGCTCTAAAATTACTGTTTGGGTGCATAACTACCTCTTTCTCATTATTATTAGTAACATGTAACTGAAGATTGTCTATATTTACACCCAGCGGATTGTACACACGCCAGTATGTCTGTTGTAAAGTGGTAAACACCTCAGAGTATAAGCTCAGCGTCTCTTTACACAGTCCGGCACATTAAGGACTTGTTATTGTCATGGTTTTTGTAGGATTAGTCAGAGTTCCCGGGGAATGTGACACTCGGTCCCACACCACCTCCCACATAACTGTGAAGCAGCTTTGAGAAGAATCCTTTTTATTTTTATACACGGTAAAACCGTAGAGGCTGTCTGTCGGGTGTAATAAATTCCGGGGTGTAAGACTCAGGGCAGACGTGGAAGTGCTGGGTCATGTTGCTCATGGACACTGACCAACGGGAGGTGGTGGAAACTTGCTCGAAGTGACGAGAATGCCACCGGCTTCACTGATGTGAGAGAAACTGAGGCAGGCGTCCAGCTTGCTCAATTCTCAGGCTGATGGTGTCTGGTTCATTCGAGGTTTTAGCCCTTTTAGATCATATACTGCTGTGCTAGTTTTGGATTCATCATGTCAGTCATTACTGATTGAACGGCTACTGATTTCCAAATATAATCAAGGAAGGTTTCATGTTCATATGTTAGATAATCATATTTTCCGAGACTGAAATATAATATCATGAGTATGTCTCTCATCCTAACCACTGGAGTTTCCTTATTTAGTCTTTTTATGCTCAAAAATGGAAATAACCACAACTTTAGAACAAGTTGTGAATGTTAATATACAGTTTAATCAAAAATAAATATAGTGAAATATTATCACAATTTAAAATAACTTTTCTATTTTAATATATTTTAAAATGTAATTATTCTTGTGATGGCAAAGCTGAATTTTCAGCATCCATTACTCTTCAGTGTTGGTTATATGACTACAGCTATGAAAACAAATGATTATCTGAATGACCAATCAGAATCAGATATTTCAGAGCATAGTAATACTATTACTGTGTTAAAACTTGCATTACTTAGTTGTACTTATATTTAAGGGGATAGATAGCCATAAAAAGTGAATGCTAGAATAATAAAATGTCTCCAGGTTATAGTTTGAACTAATGCATCGCATACTCAAACTAAGGTTTTTTGAAATGTCACAGCTCTCAAAACAAGTGGAGAGTTTTGTTGTTACATCTTCAGATGAAAGCTAACTGTTTCTGAGGTTGGAAAGAGACCCAGAAAGGTGAACCCTTGGTGTTGTCAGGCTGTTTTCATCTTCACATCATCTCTCATTAGGTTATTTGTAGGCTAGTTACAGCCGCTGGAGTCTGTAATCAGTTTTACACATACTAACTAGATTAGGGTGAAGTCTAAACCTTCTGATTAATGAGTCACAAAGATGTGAGACCCAGTGATTCGCTATTTATCTGTAGTGCATGACTGTTGTTGTCATCAGCATATAAGTAAGCTGTGCATAAGTTGATGTGTGTTCCTCATGTTTAAGTAAACCGTGCCTCAGGTTGACCTTGATTTACTTCTACATATGTTCTCTGGTACATTTCTTACATCCTGACTGGGGAAAACAAGCGCAGGCTGTCAAGAAATTTCCTTCAGAAAGACCCTGGAGGAGTGTACGTCTGTTTTTGGAGGAGAGCTGTTTGTAGTCTGTTTCTGACGAGGATGTAACCTCATTCTGGATTGAGAGGGACCAAATATAACAGAAATTTAAGAATGAACCAATACACATATTGGTCAAAGAATAATTTGAATATCATGGGTGACATACCCATAGTTTCCATTGGAAATGCAAGATGCAACATAACAAACAAAACTGTGAAGATGCTAGACATAAGCTCTGTTCCAAAACCTGTTGAGCTGCCTATAAACTTGACTGGATAAATGTAATGCTAAAATTAATTTAAATTAAATGTATTTTTAAAGAGATAGTTCACCCAAAAATGAAAATCATTAATCACTCACCCACATGTTGTTCCAAACCCATAAAACCTTCATTCATCTTCGGAACATGAATTAAGATATTTTTGATGAAATACCAGAGCTTTCTGACCCTGCATAGACCGCAACGGAACTACCATGTTCAAGGCCCAGAAAGGTAGTAAGGACACCGTTAAAACATTCCACGTGTCGTCAGTGATTCAACCTTAATTGTTGCGCATTCACAACAGTACCACAACTCATGCGTGTTCATTCCTCTGCTTGTAAACAAGGTGCAGCGCATCCATGTTCTGCATCAAACACTGACTCTTGCATCAGCAGCAATAAAAATGCATGCGTGTTACTGTTGTGAATGTGCATCGAAGACTGACACAGAAGAGAAGAAATTGTTATATAAAGTCATTATTTTTGTTTTCTTTGCACACACAAAGTATTCTTGTAGCTACATAAAATTATGGTTGAATACAGTAATTGACCGTTCGCAAAGAGCTTGATTGACAGGCGAGCTGACCAATCAGAATGCGGATATTATGTGCCGCTGCTGCTATCCGCCATCTTGCCCGACAGCTACGGCCGGTCTTCATAGAAATCCATGTTAAAACAGGGTAAAAAAGATCAACTGACTTTAAACTTTTTCAGTATAACTAAATATAAAAATGTGCTGAAGGTTAAGCTGTGCTATTGTTGGCTGCCACATTAACGGCAATAAGCCAAGGAATTCCTTTAAAGTACTTGTTTTGCGTACCAGAAAACCTGTCATGTCCGGCGCTGTATACATGGCTTGCAGTGTTTAAGTTAAATACTGAGTGTTAAATAATAAAATAATAGGCCTATGTTAAAACGTGTGCTCTTATCATTCTGTGGACAAAATCCTGTGAAGTTCGGCCCGATCGGGAGCTTTAAATGCATATGTGCTCTCATCTGTTTTCAATGCAGCTAACCTCGCGTCGCTTTGTTATCTTTCCACTCAGTAAACTATGACAGGTCTTTTACAATTACTGCAAAAAGACAGTCACTGCGACACTGTAAAGTGATGAAACTATTGCGCCATGTGCTTTTTTTTTTTTTAAAACCGTTTTCATAGGTTTCACGTTATATTGTTGGATCTGAAAATATGTAAATGCACATGCCCAGTAGCCGCAGCTGTATCCCTTCTAGCCTTAACCACAAATCAGACAGGAGAGTAGACTTAAACTTGAAAAATGATGTGTTCCTTGGTTAAAAATAAAAAACTTTCTAATTTTTATTCATGTTCATTTCGTGCTTTACGTAAATATGAAAAGACGATCGGTTCACGTGTTTGAACTGAGGCAATACAGTGATCTGTCACGACACATTAAAGAGCCGCAAAGTGGTATTTATTGTTTGAATTTATTCAAAAATGACACAATTTAAAATCTGAGGGTCCTGAGACCTTGTTTCATACCAGAAGTAACCTGCTTGGTCTTCGCTGTCGGTATGTTGTCAGTTTCCTCTTTGCTCTGCAATGTATTTTTCACTGCGTGACAACGCGTGTAGTGTGAGAGCGGCATTGCTTGTCAGGGATGGCAACAGTAACTAAGGAGGGTGGGTCTTTGCGAACGGTCAATTAATGACAGATTATTATTTATTTATTTTTTTTTGGGTGAACTATCCCAGCGAAAAGATGTTCATTTCATAGGCAGAAAAATCCATTGTCAGTAGCATAGTGATGCATGAAGCACCTATCACACAAGTCGTTGGGCAACATGGTGAATTCATGTGATAGGCTTGAACATGAGCAAAACCTATTTTACCCTCACACAAAACTCCCAATCACACAGATTCCTATTGGCATGGCTGGAATTTGTCCATGACATTTCGCAGAGCAATGGTGAATGTAACCACACCTAAGTTACATTGATAGTGTCCCATTCCATGTGGCGTTTGTACCGGAAACCTTCAAACTTTGCTACTGTAGGTCTTGGAACAGTGTGTTTAATTTTCTCTGTTTTTTTTCTCTCTTCCAGCTATGTGCCTCTTGCATGTGAATAATGTACAGTGATGGTGCCTTCTCAGACCCACGTGATGCTCAAGTGGCAGGAGCACCTGAACAGCTCTTGGGCGGCGGAGGACAGTGTTCAGACCGCCACACGGCACGGAGCGGCAGCCCTCTATGCAAAACTGGTCTACAACAAGGAGGTTGTGGGATTGGCCCAACCAGTGCAGGACCTAATGGGTCCACGTTTGCCTGACTTCCAGTACGAATCCAGCGCTGAGGAGGAAAAGGAGGAATATCTGTCCGCGCTGCTCCACAGTCAACGATGCCTTGCCCACCGCATGCTGGCGAGGACCCCCTTTGCCCTATCCCTGCACCACAGACTGGTGATCCTCCAGAGGGTGTTCTACGCCCTCCATAGCAAGTATCACGACCGATTCCGAGCACCGCTGCCTCCCCAGCCCTCATCCTCCAGTGCAGAAGGGGGCGCTCTAGAGTCAGTGTCTGAGCCTTGGCCAACAGGCAGTTCCCGTTCAAAGTCAGGCACAGATGTTCTTATTGAAATGGGAGTCCGGACTGGGTTGAGTCTCCTTTTCGCCCTACTGAGGCAGAGTTGGCAGCGGGGGCGTCTTGAGAACCCACCGGACGTTGCTCTGTGCAACGAGGTACTGGCAACCGCATCATCAGTCCTGGCCGCCCTGCCTCCTCTTTCCTTGGCCAACGAGAACAAGATCCCAACAGTGGGGCTTGACTGTCTTACGCAAGTTGGAGACTTCCTAAAGAAGACAGCGGTCAGTGGGTCCGGGGCAGATCGGGCAGGTCGCAGGCTATCCCTGGAGCTCCTCCTCTCGTTAGCCTTACAAAGAGGATCCTTGCGCTTCCTTCTGGAGTGGGTGGAGGTGGCACTGGCCGCCTCCGCTTCCTCCCCCACGTCTGAAACAGTTGGAGTGGGCTACGAGCTGATCCATCAAACCCTGCAACAGATGCGCCAGCACACGGTGTGTTCCTGAGCCATGCGGTTGACCTAGCGGTCATGCTAATAGCATGAGTGAAGTAATATACAGTGATACTAATGGGCTCTAATATAGAAAGCTGTGCCTCTTTCAAATGTAGAGAGGGTATAGGGTTACGGCGCTGAGGCTAGGCTAACACTTTTCTCCATTTGTTCATCCCTCCCCTCGGCACTTAAAGCAAATCGTTGTTGCTAATTGCTACTGATAATACATTACGGCCATACAGTAGTTTACCATTATTCTGTATTCCTCTCATGGAGGGTAGGAATGATTTGAACATTTCTCCTTGTTCTAAATAAGATTGTGGCTTTCATTTGACCGGGAGCTCTTGGCCGTCTTCCCAGCTCTGAAAGCCGCCTGAGCCACACCAGACCTGCCATGTGCCGTGCTCTAATTTATTCATGTCTTAATCAATGGGAAATATGTCTACTTCAAGGCTTTAGTGCTTGAAGTTCAGCAGAACTTGTTCCCTGTACTAAAGGATCTGTTTGTTTAAAGATTTTCCTACTCCTGAGTACTAAGTTAATTCATTCTCTGAAACACTAGCTGGTTAAGTACTTTGGTGAGATGAAACCAGAGACTGTCTTCTCAGTCTTCAATCAAAACATAATAAATTAATTTCCTTTCATGCTAATGTCACCTAGGCCACTGGGTAATGCTAACCAGTAGACAAATAGTGATTTAGATGTTGCGTTTTAGCTAACTTTGGCGTTCAGGTCACTTTCACCTCACAAATCCTACTCTACATTTTTTTGTATCGCTCTGAATCTTTTGTTTTAATCAATTACGGAAGTGACTTGGGTTGCCGTTTCACTTTGTGCTCATATCATTTAATCGACCATCTGAATGGGTGGTGTTAGAGAATTTAAAAACATAAATGCATGCTTTTATTTTAGAATCATATTAACCAGCCATTACCAAGATGTCTTGGAAAGAGTCCATAATCTGGAACACATTGCGTCCTATTCTAAGCATTATATTTACCCTATCCATTTCTTAATGGATGCTATTGATCTGATTGTGAACGCCAAACAGTTTATTTGTGCATATGTTTAATTTCTTTTCCAATTGGTTCTGACCTTGAAGGAATAGTTCACCCAAAAATGACAATTTTGTCATTATTTACTCGCCTTCATGTCGTTCCAAAATTGTATGAGTTTCATTTTTATGTTGAACATAAAAGAGAATATTTTGAAGAATGCTTGTAATCAACCAGTTAATGGTCCCCATTGACTTCTATAGTTTTTCTTTTCCTACTATGGAAGTCAATGGGGACCAACGTGTGTTTCATTCTTCAAAATTCTTCAAAATATCATCTTTTTGTGTTCAACATAAGAAAGAAACGTATACAGGATTGGAACAACATGAGGGTAAGTAAATGATGACCAAAGTTTCACTTTTGGATGAACTGTACCTTTAGTCATTTAATTCAACAGCCAATTGTTAGAAACAAGCCCCCACCCTACCTTTTTTTTTTCTTTTTTTAATAATCTATTTTACTCAGCTTTACATCATAACATGGGAGAAAGGATCTGTCTCTTCTTTCATTTTTGGCCGTAGTTAGGCATAATGAATAAAAACCTGATCACATAAAGGTCTCAGTAGCATACTAATTTTATTGGTTCTACCATACTTCAGTTAGACATAGATATTGCAGCTGCAAGTATTATTGGGTTTAATTTGTTTGTTGTTCCAGGCTGTTCGTGGTGAATCCGTCAATACTCAGGTGCTGAAGAAGGATGCAGATGGACTCTGTAGCCTCTCACATGTTGCTCTTTGCCTCTTTGAAGAGGTGTGTTTGTGCAAATAAACCTACAAGTGTTCTGTAATATACAGTGTTATTAGAAGTTTGTCAAACTTTGTCTTCTATGACTCTTATAAAGCAAATCTTTAATCCGTGTGTGTGTGTGTTGTAGATCTGTATCCTGGCCTCTAACTGCCTGTGCTCATGCAGCGCGGGCTCTTCCTCTTCCTCCGGCTCGGAGAATGATGCTGTCATGGTGTACGTGTGGGGCAGCAATAGCAGCCATCAGCTCGCCGAGGGAACACTGGAGAAGATTTTACAGCCCAAACTGGCTCAGGGCTTCAGTGATGCACAAATGGTTTGTGTGGGTTTATGTTACTCAAGAGTATTGAAAATCCAAATAACTGGAAGCAGTCGTGAAGCTAACATTAGTTCCAACAGAAACAGCACGAGGAGGAGACAGATCTCTCCAAGAAAAATTTAATGAGAGGGATCGCAATGCTCAATTTGACAGTTTTATAAAAGAGCTTTTAATTAAAAAGTCCCATTTTTCTGTCTGGTCTGTAAGCTCATTCATATTAGATGGACAAAACTGGAAAACAACGTAATTTTTCAGATTACGGAGGACTTTGGTTCCACTTTACTGTATGACAGAAAAAAAATAGATTTAAATGACATTGTTAGCTGCATGAGATGCATCATATAGGGCTATATATATATATATATGTATATATATGTGTATGTATGTATAATTTTTTTTTTTGTAAAATGATTTCATTAAATATGCATATTAAAATATATTTTCATATTTGCTTTTTTTTTTTTTTTCAGTTCTATTTTATATTTAAACATTTTTTATTTTTATTTACAGATTAAAGAGGTGACAAGAAGTGATAGGGAGAAAAAGGGGTGGGATCTGTAAATTTATTTATTTGCATACTAAATTTTTGTTTTCTGTAAAATGATTAAATTAAATATGCATACTGAAATTTGAAAATATAAGGGCATATTTTGTCTAATTTTAAAGGGCATAGGTTTAATTTCTATACACATTATTTTTTTTATATTTATATTTTTTAAACTTTATTTAATGTAAGATTTTTGTGCCATTTATTAGAGCTTTGAGGCCACAATAATTTATTTATTTAGTTAGATATTTTAACAGTATATAGTTCATAATGCAGTCAGTTTCATATTGGTTACTGACTGCATTATAAATAATAGTAGACCGTCTTATTGAACTAAAGTTCTTTGTTTCCTCTCTGACTAACAGAGTATGTGTTGTGCAAAGACTAATTTGAAGTCTCTGCTATTTAATATAGACATGTCTTTTCATTATTATTGAGAAATGCAATTTGGGAAACAGCAGCCACATCTTAATAAACTGTGCCCTTTAACTAATACAGTTTAGACAATCTCTATCACGGTGATTCAATTTACTTGGCTCTAAACGGTTCTCTTCTCTTTCCACCTGCAGATTGAGGCAGGCCAGTACTGCACATTCTCTGTATCTGCAGATGGTGCAGTGAAGGCTTGTGGGAAGGGTAGTTATGGGCGGCTGGGACTGGGAGACTCTAATAACCAGTCAATGCCCAAGAAGCTGGTTCTGGAGCCGCCTCGTACCATGAGGAAGGTGTCGTCTTCCAAGGGATCAGACGGACACACGCTGGCTGTCACGGCGGAGGGAGAGGTGTTCAGCTGGGGAGACGGAGATTACGGCAAACTGGGCCACGGGAACAGCGCCACACAGAAATACCCCAAGATTATACAAGGCCCGCTTTTAGGAAAGGTGAGAAAGTTTGTTTTCTGCATGCAGAAGTCATTATTATTTGCATGTTTGGATGTGAGTGTGATTGAAAGCATTTCCCTGAGCTCTTTTGACTCGGATCAGTAGATAACATTCCAGAACACCCTAACACCCACCTAGCAACACCATAGAAATGATATACACCTTAGCCATCCTCCAGAACACTCAAGCAAACACACAGCAGTGTCCTAGCGAAAAAAAACAAAAAATAAAATAAAATACTGCATAACAATCACCCAGAACAGTCTAGCACCCACCCAACAATTCCCTAGCGACTGCATTGCATTGCCCTTGCAAACCCAGAAAACCTAGAAACAACATACAAATGTGTTAGGAAACACAAAACACTCTAGCGACTGAATAGCAACATGCGAAAAACCCTAGAAACCATATAGTAACACCCTGGCAACACCATAGAAGCCTCTTAACATCACCATAGCAGAATAGAAACTAAACTAGCAACCACATAGCGATGCCCTAGCAACTGCATAGCACTATTCTAAAATCAACCAAGGCGCCCTAGAGACCACATAGCAATGCCCTAACAACCTCTGAATTTCCCAGCAACAACATAAAATGCTAAAATCAATCAAATCGACCATAGACCCCAGATCACCCTTGCGACCACATAGCAAAGCCCTAGCAACCCATGAATGCCATAGCAACAACATGCTAAAAATCACTCAGAACAATCTAGCAACCACATAGCAATGCCTTAGCAACCACAGAACACCCTAGCAACAACATAACGTGTTAAAAATCAACCAGATTGTTGGCACCAATAGCCTCGTGGGCAGCGCGCCAACATGTAGCGCCGTTGCAGTTCAGGCGTCACGAGTTCAAGTCCCGGCTCGTGGACCTTGTTAAAAATCAGTCAGATCACCTTAGCAACTGCATAACAATGCCCTACTAACCACAGAACACCCTATCAAATGCATAGCAACATTCTAAAATCAAGCAAAACATCCTAGTAACTACATAGCAATGTCCTAGCAACCCCTAAATTCCATAGCAACTACATAACATGCTAAAAATCAATCAGATCACCCTAGCAACCACATAGCAATGTCCTAATAACCACAGAACACCTTAAAAACAGAATAGCAACATTCTAAAATCAACCAAAACACCCTAGCAACCACATAGCAATGCCCTAGTAATGACAAAACACTCTAACAACCACTAATATTTCAGAAAAATGTAACAAATCTCATCATTGCATTTGTCAGAGTGTGTGAGTTTCCTGTGTGTGTATTGCAGATGGTGGTGTGTGTGTCTGCTGGATACAGACACAGTGCAGCGGTGACTAATGACGGAGAGCTGTACACCTGGGGGGAAGGCGACTTCGGTCGACTCGGTACATCATTCTCCTCTTACAGACCATCAACATCACCACACACACACACACACACACACACACACACACCTGAGGCCTGAGGATCTATTCTCAGATGTAGTGTTGTCAGTGAAATACAATTCACTATTGATTTCTGGGAGTTGGTTTTTATGGTTTGAATGACTGCTGTGCATAGTCCACACTGCTCAGAGTTTGCTCTTTTTAATCCACAGAGAAATAATTTGCCAGGCAGTTGACAGGACGTCTGAGCCCTCAGACTGAGCCAGACTGTTGTGTCAGAAGTTCTGCCTGTGTGTCTCAGTCTCGTTTTCCTCTGTCTGCCTGTCATGTAGGTCACAGCGACAGTCACAGTCGTAACGTGCCCACTCTGGTGAAGGACATCAGTGGGGTCGGGCAAGTGGCCTGTGGCAGCTCTCACACCATTGCTGTGGCTCAAGATGGACGAATCGTCTGGTCCTTTGGAGGAGGAGACAACGGTATGCTGATGTTTAATTAAAGTGGCCGTATTCTGTAGTATTAGATTTTTTTATTTATTTTTTCTCTGTAGAAGTCCACATTTTCCTCTAAAATCAGTCGTAATTTAATTTCTGATCACCATTTTCATCATCCTCATCCTGTTACAGGTAAACTGGGACATGGGGACACAAACCGTGTGTACAGGCCTAAAGTGATAGAAGCCCTACATGGCTTTATTATCAGAAAAGTGTGTGCTGGGAGCCAGTCGTCACTGGCTTTGACATCTGCTGGCCAGGTATACATCACCTCACATATAATGCTGAGCAAATATGTACCGTTATACACCCCTATAAATTCTCATGTCTCTGTGTTCTGCTGTGTGTGTGTGATGCAGGTGTTTGCGTGGGGCTGCGGCTCGTGTCTCGGCTGCGGCTCGTCTGAGACCACCTCACTCAGACCTCGACTGATAGAGGAGCTCAGCATCACTAAAATCATTGACATTTCCTGTGGAGACAGCCACTGTCTCGCTTTGTCTCATGGTAAGAGAGCTGGAGAAACAAAATGGGAAGAGTAGATGAGAAAATGGTAATAAATAAAATAAAAAACTGAAATAGATCATTTCTGCTCTGATACTGATAGTGGCAATTTTTGCTCTCTACAAAAGTTTTAGACAAGCTTTTTTTTTTTTTTTTTTTTTTCCTTCCCTAAGGTAATTCTACAGAGTTTGATGTGTTTTACACTGCATTTTTAAATTAATTTACAAAAAAAATGCATTGCATTAAATTACATCAAATTATTTTATAGAAACATATAAATTTTTATAGAAATTAATTTCATTCTTTTCTGATATTATTCCTATTATTTTTATTTGATCAATTCTATTATAGTATTTATTCATATTTTAAATGAGAATTTATTTTTGTATTTGTATTTTTTTATTTTAATGTTTGTTTACGTTTAATAGATTTTGCCATTTTTTTATTTTTTATACATTTCTATATAGCTTTAATTTATTTTTATTTTAGTTTAAATTTTAGCCATTTTTAAATACTGCTTATTTGTTTCAGTTAGTTACCTAGACTGTTTATTTTTATTTTTTTAATTTCAATTACAGACATTTTTTTAAAAATTAATTTTACTTGTAGTTAACAATAACAACAAGGCTTATAGGAATATTTACCAAAAACATTTATAATTTTCATTATTTACTCACCCTCATGTAATTCCAAACAGAAAAGGGTTTTGATGATACAAGAAATGGAAATGAAAAAAAGACATCATAAAAGTAGTACAACTATACAACTTGTGTGCTATATTTCAAGTTTTGTGAAGCCATCTGATAGCTTTATATCAGAAAGAGACTTTTTTTAAAATTTAAGTTGTTATGCACTGAAATGTGATTCTCAGATTGATGCTGCACTTAGTTTATTCTAAGAAAATGCTTGAGTAATTTCATTGGTTTGTGTCACAGAAAACGAGGTGTTTGCTTGGGGCAACAATGCCATGGGGCAGTGTGGGCAGGGCCATACCTCAACACCAGTCACCAAACCCAAGAAAGTGATTGGTTTAGAAGGGGTGTCAATACAGCAGATTACTGCAGGCACGTCCCACAGCCTGGCCTGGACAGCGGTTCCCACTGACAGGTGAGAAGAGAGAGAAAACTGCATTTCATTAGTTGAGATTTGATGGCTTTTTTACAATGCATGTTCGGTATTTCATCATCTGCATCTCTCATTGCTTATGGATAATGCGAATGGAATAAAAAAAAAACCCTCTTCTTGATCTAAACCCAAACCAAAAACAATTTGTCCTTAAATGAATTTGAGTCTACAGGATACGGTGCCATTCTCATATTCGTTATGCAAATCAAACCCCGTATTGCTCTATTTGGCGCAAGTTCCACTGCTAATTTATTAATACAATCGCATTTACATTTTCCATTGTTCACAGCTGTTCAGTTGCTTTGTTTTCCTGACAGGACTGAGTATGAATTATCAATGTGTGTTTGTGTGCTGGCAGGCAGCTGGTGGCTTGGCACAGGCCGTTTTGTGTGGATCTGGAGGAGAGCACGTTTACATACCTGCGCAGTTTCCTGGAGCGTTACTGTGATAGTATCAGTGGGGACACACCACCTGCACCTTTCCCCTCTAAGAGGTAAACACCTAGCACCAACCCACCCAGATTTACAAATGATGGATTGTGATTTGCACCACAAACGATTAATCAAAAATATGTACAGAATAATGTGTGTATATATAGGGGCACAGAGTGTCTGATGTTTCTGTTTTAAAAGCAAATCATGCTACAAATTTTGTTCTTTGATGGGTAGGTATGTGGACAGATGCAGGGTGAGAAATCTCAATATATTTGTTCACTTGAATGAATTTTATTTGTTTCTTTTTATTTTAAGAATTTTTCAATTTTTTCTGAATTTGTTTGTTATATTTTGAGTTTATTTTTTTTAGTTTAAATTATAATATTAAAAATGTCTGTTATATTTTATAAAATGGAGAATAAAATGCCATTTCTTACTATGGATGGATGCTTCAAACATGCCAATCTGATTCATAGACATTTGCAATGTCAGATGTCAGCAGTTTACATCTGTCATCTGCAAGCTTTAAGATTATATAAGAGCTGTCATACAGATTATATAATATCGTAGATCTTTTCCTGCTGAGGCCTCAAGATGGTAAGTGATGTATGTTGACCTTGAGGTCAGA
Source organism: Acrossocheilus fasciatus (assembly GCA_036784905.1). Classification (NCBI taxonomy): domain Eukaryota; kingdom Metazoa; phylum Chordata; class Actinopteri; order Cypriniformes; family Cyprinidae; genus Acrossocheilus; species Acrossocheilus fasciatus. The sequence continues at coordinate 7,259,898 of CM071958.1, forward strand.
ACATTTAATTCTACGCCAGTATCTCCAAAGAAAGAGAGTGTGTGCATCAAACCTTAACTCTTTTTGTTTTTTGTTTTGTTTTATTTTATTTTAACTGCTCTAACCTCTAAGTTTCTGCTTCAGCTTTTTACTTTTCTCTCAAGTCACAACATAGCAACCACTATAGTGGCTAAACAACTGCATAGCAGTGCCCTAGCAACCACCTAGCACACCTTAGCATTGTGGCAGAGAGTTTTGCATAGGCAAGCAAGAATTCTGGTTTATCTGAGTCAATGTCAGCTGCTGAAAGACACTCATATAGCAGGAATGTCTCACACACACACACACACACACACACACACACACACACACACACACACACACACACAGCCGCAGGGGTAACTGGCGCAAGCCCATAACCGTCTCCATGCCTACAGGGATGGGGTCAGAGCAGCATATGGCCTGGCACTCGGTAAAGGTCACTCTAGACTTCTCATCTTTAAACTTCTCACTCTCGTCCTCTCTGTTTCTTCTCCAGGGAACATCACCAGTTTGTGTTGTTGTGTATGAAACTCTTGTCCATCCACCTGTCGTTGGCCCATGCAGGGGGAACGGGGGCCACAGTGCTGGGCGCTCAGGGTCGGCCCCTCAGGAACCTGCTCTTCAGACTCATCGACTCTAATGTACCAGACTCCATACAACAGGTCTGCTGTGAAACACTGGGCTGCAGTGTGTTTTAGTTGTACTTTTTCTGCATTATAAGCTACCTTAGTATCGCTTACAGTTATTGGTTTTGCACATTTTCAGAATAATTTGCATATTTTTACATTTACAATTTACATATAAAATTGCTACAATTTTAAAAATTTTGATTTTTTTGACTTTTTTTATCAAGAAAGCGTTAAATTAAATACGAGTGACAGTAAAGATCCCTTTCAAATAAATGCTTTTCTTTTGAACTTTCTATTCATCAAACGACTCTCATAAAATGAATGAAGCATTTATATAGCGCTTTTATTGTGTATTGCTATACACCCAAAGCGCTTTACAATCATGTGGGGGGATCTCTCCTCAACCACCACCAGTGCATCACAGTTTTCACAATAATATTAAGCAGCTGTTTTTTGTAACTGTTTTCAACATTGATAGTAATAAGAAATGTTTCTAGAGTTCCAAATTTAGCTTTGCAACTACAGGAATAAATTACATTTTAAGATATGTTAAAATAGGAAAGAGCTATTTTAAATTATAATAATACTTCACAATATTACTCTTTTTATTGTATTTTTAATCAAATAAATGCAGCCTTGATAAGCATACAAAACTTCTTTCTAAAACCATACCGACCCCAAACTTTTGAACAGTAGTTTAAAGGAACACTCCACTTTTTTTGGAAATAGGCTCATTCTCCAACTCCCCCAGAGTTAATAAGTTGAGTTTTACCGTTTTTGAATCCATTCAGTCGATTTCCGGGTCTGACGATAGCACTTTTAGCATAGCTTAGCATAGATCATTGAATCCGATTAGACCAGTAGCATCGTGTTCAAAAATGACCAAAGAGTTTCGATATTTGTCCTATTTAAAACTTGACTCTTCTGTAGTTATATCGTGTACTAAGACCAGCAGAAAATGAAAAGTTGCGATTTTCTAGGCTGATATGATTAGGAACTACTCTGCCGTAACATGGCCGCGGCAGGCGCAGTGATATTACGCAGCGCCTGAAAGTAATCCCCAGCTATATTATAACTAGTAGTTACCTAGCTGGGGACTACTTTCAGGCGCTGCGTAATATCACTGCGCCTGCCGCGGCCATGTTACAGCAGCAAAGTTCCTTGATTATTACGCCGGAATGAGAGTAGTTCCTAATCATATCAGCCTAGAAAATCGCAACTTTTCATTTTCTGCCAGTCTTAGTACACGATATAACTACAGAAGAGTCAAGTTTTAAATAGGATATCAAATATTTAAAATATCGAAACTCTTTGGTCATTTTTGAACGCGATGCTACTGGTCTAATCGGATTCAATGATCTATGCTAAGCTATGCTAAAAGTGCTATCGCCAGACCCGGAGATCAGCTGAATGGATTCAAAAACGGTAAAACTCAACTTATTAACTCTGGGGGAGTTGGAGAATGAGCCTATTTCCAAAAAAAGTGGAGTGTTCCTTTAATTTTTTTTTTCCCTTAAATTTTAAATCTGAAGAAACAAAGCTTGCAGGAAATGCTGAATAGTTATGAATATCTATTTCGTTATGTGATTTATTGTGCTCTTTGGAAAATTATACTTGGCAAGGCATATGTTATTTATCAGTAGCTGTGTTTTCATCCAAGTTGCTAATTTAATTTATGCATGACAATGAAATATTGCAATAAATAAATATATAAAGTAAAAATAATTTGTGAATGAAGAATGTTGTTCAAGATAACAAAACTGCTCTTTTTGAGGGGAACTGGTGTAAAATAGTAATTGTAGCCATTGTGAAAGCTACTGACTCTTTTATTAAACATAATAAATTGCATATTTTATTACATTTTACTTTTAAATATAATTTTTTTCTGCCTCAAGTAAGCTTTGTTTGAGTAATATGTTTATTATAGGTACATTTTTTTTTATTATTATTATTTGTTTCCATACAGCGTTTTTTAAGGCTCTCAACAGATATTTAGTTTAATTTAAAAAAAAAAAAAAAACTAACTGTACAATCTATCATTTCTGGCAACAGTACAAAACAGTAAACAACTTCAGCCAATCAGAAAGCTTGCTGGAGTTCCGCCCACATGTTAAAAACTCTAAGATGATGGAATCTGTTGGCTCTGTTTTCTCTTTGAGGGTGTTTGCAGGGAACACGACTTTTCACAACCTTCAAGAGTTCAGTGTAACTTTTTGACTGAATCATCTGTCAGAATGCCAGCATATGAGTCATTCCTACACCATAGTAATTAATTTTTGTTTGTGTGTTGAGGCGGTAATGAGCACGCTGTCCATCGGAGCATCTCTGTTGCTGCCTCCTCTCAGGGAGAGAACGGAACTGCTGCACTCGTTGTTACCACAGGGTCCAGAGAGCTGGGAAAGCCTCTCTAAAGGACAGGTACGCAAACACAACAATATTAAAGTCTGGCACATATATCAATATTTGCTGAGAAACCCCTGCTGTTCCTCTAATGATTCTGTGATATTGCTATTACAGCGTCTACAGCTGGACATGGTGCTAAACAGCCTGCAGGAACAGAGTCACGTGGCATCCCTGCTGGGGTACAGCTCACCTGGGGAGTTGAGCGCAGGTCTGGCACTGCCGCCCACCCCTGACCGCCCCACAGGAAGCGTTAGCTCAGGCTCAGAAGCTCCAGACCAACTCCACCTGGCTGAAGTGCTCCTGAAGACCTTGCTGCTCAGCATCGGGTTCTATACGGTCAGTTCGACAGTTGTTTAGATTGACAGACACAAAGCCTCAGTTGATTTGAATTTAAATTAGCATATTCATTTGCATCTTTCCCAAATACTTCATGATTCCAGGTTTTTCCTGTGCTGGTTTAGGAAAGGACATCTGCTTTTAAAACTGGCATTTGATAAACTGGCACTTATGAAGCTGGCATTTGGACCCCAATCTACATCTTGGACCTCTTTTTTTTTTTTTGTTCTTTTTTTAAAATTTGTTAATATTATAATTTATAATATATAATTAAGAATTAATATATAAGAATATGATATTAAATAATATATAACTGACAATATATTTAATACATAATAATTTATAATATACATTGCTGTTTTTCATGTCATTTTTGACAGACCAAGGCTGAATTTATTTGATCAAAAATACAGTAATATTGTGAAATATTATTACAATTTAAAATGACTGTTTTCTATTTTAATATATTATAAAATATATTTTATTCCTGTGATGGCAAAGATGAACTTTCAGCATCATTACTCCAGTCTTCTGTATCGCATGATCCTTCAGAAATCATTCTAATATGCTGATTTGATGCTCAAGAAACATTATCAATATTAAAAACATGAAAATATATTTTTGGAAACCACATTATTTTTTTTATGATTCTTTGATGTATAAGAAGTTTAAAATAGCAGCATTTATTTGAAATAGAAATCTTTTGTAACATTTTAAATGTTTTTACATGCATCCATGCTGAATAATATTTTTTAAAAATCTTACTTAGTCCAAAGTTTTGAATGGTAGCGCATAATAATACTAATTTAATTGAATAATTTATGTATACAAAAATTTAAACCTGTTTCTAAGGCTCTCTGCCTACTTCCTACACAGGAATTGCTTGTAGGAAAAGCCAATCAACTGAGATGTTTTGATGTATTTAATTACATATATAAAATAAAAAATAGAATTATTTAATATGTGATTATATTTTAGAAAACCTTTAAAAAATCAAAACACAATTCATAACATGTTCTCCTCTCCGTTCTTTCTGTTCCCTGTTTGTTCATGCAGGAGCGTGCGTTTGGCGAGCTGGAGAAGAACAGTGATAAACAGCGGTTCAGTCAGTCCCAGAAACAGACGGAGGCTCCATCACACTTCCACCACCTGCTGTCAGCCCTTCACAGACACCTGCTGGCCCACTGCTACATCCACACCGGCGCTGAGGTACAACAGTGACACATTACCTGTTAAAACCCACTCCATATGATAGCTCCCGCAGGCTGCCAGTTGCAGTGGTTATGCATTGTAGTTTTAAGAAATAAAATGCTGTTGTGTGAGCATATTTAGTCAAAAATTCTTGTTCCAGGACCCAGAGGTGGAGGCGGTCTGCATAATGAGTGTTTGTTTGTTGTGTAGGATGACAGTAGCGTGGTGCTGCTCAGTAAGCACCTGTGCCTACTGCTGCCTTACGCAGCCGAGACCTTCAGGAGATCCACCATTCTGCTGGAGGAGAGCACACTGGACAAACACGTCATCAAGAAACTACACAGTAAGAACACACATAATGTGCCATCCATCCATCCGTCATCCCCCTAACCATCCATGCATCCAGCCATCTAGCTGTTCATTTTTCAACCCACCCATCCATGTATGTAGCCATCCATGCAGTAATTCAGCCTTCCATATACCTAGCAATCCATCAGTCCATCCATCCTTCCATCTCTCCATCTGTACATCCATTTATGTACTATAGTTGTCCATTTTTCTGTTTGTTCATCCATAGATCCAACCTTCTGACCACCCATCCCTCCATTAAAGTACACTTCCGTCCATCCCTCCATCTATCCCTTTGTCTATTTATGTAGCCATCCTTCCATCCCTCATTCACCAATCCATCTATTCATCTCTCCATCTATACCTTTGTCCATGTAGCCATCCATCCATCTCTCCATCCATTCCCATTCATCAGTTTATCCATCCATCTATCCCTTTGTCTATTTAACCATCATTCATTCATCTATCCATCTATCATCATCCATCTATCCACACCCCCATCTGTCAATCTATTTATCCATCCTTCCATCCATCCATCATCCATCCATCCATTAATCTATCTATCCTTCTGTTCATCAGTCCCTCCATCCATTTATATAGTCTCCCATCCATTAGTCCATCCATTTCTCATCCATCTATTTATGTAGCCATCCATCCGTTTATGTGGTTATTCATTTGTCCAGCTATTTGTCCATCGATCCATCCTTCTCTTCAACCATTCCTCCATCTGTTTTTGTAGTCTCCCATTCATCCATCCATCTATCTATCCATCCATGTAGCCATTCATAATCAATCTACCCATGCATCATCCAGTATTATCCATTTGTCCAGCTAATTGTTCATCTATTCATCCTTCTGTTCATCCATCCCTCCATCCGTTTATGTAGTCTCCCATTCATCCATCCATCGATCCATTAGTCCATCCATCTCTCTATCCATCCCTCTGTCTATTCATTTATCAGTCCATCCCTCCATCTATTTACGTAGCCATCCGTCTATCCCTACGTCCATCTGTTAGTCCATCCCATTTATCTTGCCTTCCATTCCTCCAATCATGGCAGCCACCCTGTGGTCCGACCAGACCCAGTGTATTGAGTTATGTGTTTCTCTATAGCTGTGCTGTTTGGTTCGGTGGCGGGCAGTCTGCTGTGTCAGGTGATGTACTCTCTGCTCCTGCTGCCATTGGCTGTGGTCAAACCCCTCCTTCCTCACCTGCTCACTCTGCTTGAACATCTCAACGAGCTCAACTGTTACCTGCCCAACACTGCGCACCTGGAGGACATGGAGCTGGAAGGAACCTCAGAAGGTAAGGACCAGAATTATGTATTTCTGTCATTCTCAGGAAACGTTCTGAATACCTTTTAATGCATTGTTTGACATTTCAAATGTTTCAAAAACAACTTAATCATTAACAAATGACAGATCATCAAGAAATTTACTAAGATAGACACAGTACTGCCAATTACACACTCCTACTTCTACTGGGCTAACCGAGACTTGCCATAGCGCTTGCAGAGTATAGCTCTTTTGTTGGTTTTGGTTGCTTCTGTTGTGGTCATTTGTATGTCGCTTTGGATAAAAGCTTCTGCTAAATGACTAAATGTAAATTTACTTCCTATTGCAGAGGCATCTGAAACCTCTGAGCCAATCACAGTGCCAGAGTCAGAAGACTGGGCGTGGCTACTAGACCTGGAGAGGTCTGTGGCTCTTGCCATTGGCCGATGCCTGGGAGGTATGCTTCAGGGCCCACCCCCTTCCCTCCAGGAGAAGACAGCAGAGTTCTGGCTGTGTAACCCTCTCCTGAGAAACGGGCTGGAGATAGACTTTGAACAGCTGGGTAATGACCTGCCACCAGGAGGCAGCAACTTATTGTTTATGTTATGTGTTATGAACACACACATAAATACAGATAAATAAAATACTCATCTGTGTGTGTTATCCTATAGACTGGGCAATGGGTTGGCTGACTGAGGCCGTGTTCATGGGTTGTGGAGAAGTGAAACTAGCCGAGCTGCGGCTGTCGGAAGAGAACACAACGCTAGTGGAACTCGCTCTTGGCTCCCTGCGAGAACCTGCCAGCGCCCTCTGGAGGAAGATGAAGGAGTATGCGGCGAGTCGAGGTAAGAGAGGGGCAGGATTTGTTAAAGTGTGTAGAATATGAAAAGAATGTAAAAAAATATTGCAAGACATTTATTTACATACTTTTTTGGCACCAAATACTTAAGTGGCTTTTCCACCAGAGGAATCTATTACCATACAGGGCTCGACAATAAGGAGGGCCCGATGGATGTTAATTTAAAAATGAAAGCGATTTAAAAAGCATTTGGGCGCAATAGACAACTCCTATCAATACAGCCGCGTGTCTGACACGCGCGAACCACCTGAACGGGCAAATACATACAAAAGTATGTCAAAATACCCCTCTTGGAAAGTAACTTGATTAATCTATATTGAATTTATACATTGGAGTACAGATGCACTGATCGACCGGACATTTTTTGTTATTATTTTAGAGCATCTTCTGTTCCGTGCTTGCACACAAACTGCACTTCAATCATTTTCCCAAATGCCATTTGTGTGGAAATATTACGTTGTTATTATAATTAGTCTGTAAACGGCCGTTAACAGAGGCCAGAGACGGTGAAGACAGACACAAAGAGGAGAAAATACTGTTGTAGCACTAGCAGGCAGAACAAGATAACTGTTCACGATGCGCGAAATATAGGAAGAAAATCCAAATATTGAATTTTATATGAACGTGTTTCTGAGGGGAACTGACTGTTTTCAGAAATGGCGTTTTCTTTTAATATTGTCTCCGTATAATGTGCTGCTATGTTTACAGCGGTAACCAAGGAAACGCTGTATCACTGTTCCATGAGCACTGCCTGCTGTCAGAGAGAGGAACTGCGTCTCATTCATGTTCCTGTTTAGTGCCGATGTTTTATGTAACGTTAGCGTAATTTCACAAAGCTAAAGTCAGGTCGTTCTGTTTTTGTTTCAGATTTTGAAATTATACAGTCTAACATAAATCAAACATTGCACTTTTTTTTTTTTTTGTGGATTAATCCATGATTAAAATGTAGTGGCTGCCTCTAATTTCAAATTACTATGAAAAATCAAGGTGCAACACAGAGTGAAGAATATTCAAATGTTATTTTATGTGATTTTTTTTATTTGTATTTTTTCAAACATAAACATCTACAAACATAACCTAAAGCATCATTTCATTTCTATGTTTGTGCTATAGGCCTATGTTTAATTGTGCTATTACTTGTAATTTGTTAATTTGTTCTTGTTTACTGGCTGTCACTTGTCTTTAATAATGTTTCAACTTTTATATTTATGTTTATTTTTAGCTATTTTTGCTGTGGTATTGAAATTGGAATAGAGAATTGTGAAATCTAAAATATTTGTGTTAGTAAGCTTATTTATTAGAATACAAGATAACATAGATCAAACACAATGATAACAGCAACTATTTTAATTTTTGTTGGAGGGCAAGTAAAAATTTGTACCACTGACCCGACCGGACCAGTAGAAATAATCCTTAGTGTTGATCCCTGCCATAGTATTAAATACATAGATGGAATGTGAATCTACCTATACAAATCTATGCTTGTTATAACTATTGGCAGAAGTACCTGATTTTATTTGCACCACAAGAACTGTGAACGATCATCATGTACCTGTCTAAGTATTGACCTTCATGTGTGTTTTTACGCAGACTGGGACAATAGTGGATCAGTGGGAGACTCTCTGTTAGAGACGGTGTGTCGCTGTAGTTTGGCCGCTCTGCTCAAACATGCCGGCCTTCATGAAGCGTACTGGCAGGATAAGTGAGTGAGATCCACACCTCGCCCTCGTTCTCTCTCTTTACCTAGATCTCTTGAACACCTTTGTCTTCCCACGTCTCCCTTCTGCCATAGTGTAATGAACTCTTTAATTAGTTGACCCAGATTGAAAGAATATATGCTCTATTTAAAGAATGACTCTGTATGTGAATATTAAAGTGTCAGTGCCTGTCTCTTTCTGTACTGTGAGAAATCTCACATGATAAATTCCTCAGCCATAATGACTCATTTGTGAGAGTGAGAGTTTAGTGAATATGAATTGACAGTCATGAATATCCAGATCAACCTTCTGCAGCAGCAGCAGGGATGAACCAATAGTTTAAACAGTCCATTAATGTATGTGTGTGTGTGTGTTTGACTGCAGGTATGAGCCCTGTGAGGTGCTGATTGAAATATATCTGGTGGTGTATAAAATCCGCAATACTCTGCTGTCTTATAAAGAGAGCATAGGAAACACCACCGGCGTCCAAACAACTACCACCAAACAGGTAAAACACATCAATAAAGCATTCAAATATACATACACTACCGTTCAAAAGTTTTGAATCTGAAGCATTTTTATTTATGCTCTTATGCTCATCAAGGCTGCATTTATTTGATCAAAAAACAGTCATACTGTAAAATATTATTACAATTTAAAATAAGTTTTCTATTTTAATATACTTTGAAATATTCTTTATTCCTGTGGTGGTAAAGTCTTTAGTGTCTTGTGATCCTTCAGAAATAGTTGTGCTGCTTAATATTTTTTTGAAACTTGTTTTTCAGGATTCTTTGAATTAAAAAGTTAAAAAGAACAGCATTTTTTTTTTTTTTTTTTTTCATTTATATAGAAATCAGTCAGTATGATTTTTTTTTTTTTTTTTTTTTTTTTGGAAAGAAATTAATACTTTTAATACTTTTATTCAGCAAGGATATGATGATAAAAAAAGTGATAGTAAGGACTTATTGTTACAAACGACTTTCTTTTTTGAATAAATGCTATTCTTTTGAACTTTTTTATTCATCAGCTGGAGTAATGGCTGCTGAAAATGCAGCTTTGTCATCAAAGGAATAAATTACATTTTAAAATATATTCAAATAGAAAGCAGTTATTTTAAATGGTAATATTTCAAAATATTACTGTTTTTACTGTATTTTTGATTTAATAATGTAGCCTTGGTGAGCATAAGAGACCCTTTGCTTTATTTACTATATTATGGCCTATATTTTATGCACTCATTCTTTAGAAACATGCTAATGAGCTTGGGAAGTTTGGCAATAATGTTTGCTACACTTAAAGGGTTAGTTCACCCCAAAATGAAAATTATGTCATTAATTGCTCACCATCTGTTGTTTCTAATGTTCCAAACCTGTATTTGTTCATCTTCGGAACACAAATTAAGATATTTTTGATGAAATCTGAGAGCTTTCTGACCCTGCATAGACAGCAAAGCAACTGAAATGTTCCCAGGTCCAGAAAACGTAGTAAATACATTTGTAAAACTGTCCATGTGACATCAGTGGCTCAACTTCAGTTTTGCAACGCTACAAGAATACTTTATTTTTGTTTTCTTTGCAAAAAAAAAAAAAGTACTCAACCATTTTTCTCCCCCGAGTTACGTCGTCCGCCATTTTAGAGAGTATCACAATGCAGAAACAATGCATTGTGTAAACAACGCTTATTACACAGATTTCATTTATGCACGCACTTTTCCCCCCGAACGTAAACAACACTGATTATGTCAAATACATGCTTGGATATTCTCCAAAATGGCGGAAGACGTAACTCGGGGGAGAAGAATGCTTGAGTAAATTGTTATTTTTGTTTTCTTTGCGTAAAAAAAAAAAAAAAAATCTCGTAGCGTCGCAAAACTGAAATTGAGCCACTGATGTCACGGACTGTTTTAATAATTATAATAATAAATCCTTACATTTTATATAGCGCTTTTCTAGGCACTCAAAGCGCTTTACATTGGGGGGGGGTTCCTCATCCACCACCAGTGTGCAGCATCCACCTGGATGATGCGACGGCAGCCATAGCACACCAGAACACCCACCACACACCAGCATATTGGTGGAGAGGAGACAGAGGGATGAAGCCAATCAGTAGATATGGGGATTGTTAGGAGGCCATGATGGTCAGAGGCCAATGGGTGAATTTGGCCAGGATGCCGAGGTCACACCTCTACTCTTTTCGAAAGACATCTTGGGATTTTTAATGACCACAGAGAGTCAGGACCTCGGTTTAACGTCTCATCCGAAGGACGGTGCTTTTTACAGTATAGTGTCCCCATCACTGGGGTGCTAGGACCCACACAGACCACAGGGTTAGCACCCCCTGCTGGTCTCATTAGCAGCTCTTCCAGCAGCAACCTAGTTTTCCCAGGAGGTCTCCCATCCAGGTACTGACCAGGCTCAGCCCTGCTTAGCTTCAGTGAGTAACCAGTCTTGGGTTACAGGGTGACATGGCTGCCAAATACATCGTTTTAATGTGTAAGGGTGAACCAACCCTTTAAAAACAAAATGACATTTAATAAAATATAATATAATAATTTTTCCTACCTCCTAATTTCTTTATGCTGATGCTCACTAACCAGGGACAAAGTAACATTAACCAACATTATCACTGTTACTCTGTGTTTCATCGTGTTCAGGCTTCATTGGGCTCTCAGAGCCCCAGTGAGGAGAGGCAGGAAGTGGGCAGTTCTGGAGAGCCGACAGGAAGAGACACAGATCCCAGCAGCCAGATGCCCCACACAGCCGAACACAACCAGGACGATCCTTTAGAGGAGGAAACGCCCAGCATCAGCAGTATGTACCTGCCGGGTAAACACGCTGCTTTCTGTGTTCTTCCCTCACAGAGCGAGTGTGTGCTTCTGTTGAAATATATACCAGATGTTTCTTTGTCTCAGAATGAGGTCTATTCAACAATCTTAGTGTTGTGGTGTCTAAGCCACTTTTTTGGGTTACAGTTCTGGGATTAAAATATAATTTATATCCTTTAATTGAATGCTTCACTTACTTTTCACTTGTATTAAAATTGATGTAAGAACATTGTCACACAGGACATTTGCAAGTTTTTGATTTCTATTTTTCTATGAACATGCACTAGGTTTTTGTCAGGACTTTGCTGTTTTGTCGTTCTAAACAGTTCAAATTTTAAAAAGACATCTTGAGACACCTATTGTCTCATGTATAAACATTTAAGATTGCATGTTATCAATAGATTTATCATGGTCAGTGTAATTTTAATAACGCTGGTACACTATTAAGGGTTTTTAATATTTTGAATTTGATTTTTAATTTTATATTTTCGGTTTTCATTTTAATTTTTTTGTTTTTTAAAATTATGTAGTATACATAAACTATATAATTTTTTTTTTTTTAGTTATTTTGGTACTTATTTTGCCAAGGTAATATTTCTTATTCTTTTTAATTATTTTATTTCAAGTAATGAAAATGTTTTAATGATTTAAGTTTTAATTAACAGTAATAACCCTGATCATTTTTTGGGATTAATGTGACACTATTGTCTCTAAAATACTCCCTCTGGTGTTGTGTTGTGTAATTGTGAATTATTTGTGTGTGTCCTCCTCCCCACAGAGGTGCTGCAGTGTTTCCTGGCCACCCGTGAGGCCATGCAGCTCCAACAGAACGAGACTGTGTACGAGTCGTCTGGCACTAGCACATTACCCAGCAGCACTGAGAGCCCCGGGACACCAGACAGAGAGCCCCCCCAGCGGCCCTGGGACCACCACAGCATCACCGACCAGGGCCTGTCCTTCCCAGCAGCCTGCCACCTGCTGGTCTCACGTTGCCTTTTCCTGCTGCTGGGGGTCCGTGCTGCTTGGCAGGAGGAGAGTGCGTCGTCACAGACGCCCACTGAGAGCAGCTTGGCCAGGTTTGTGTTGTGTGCAATTACAAAACATTTGCATGTGCGGGTGTGAAAAAATCTGAAAATGAAAAATCTCTCTCACTACATAGATCTCCACCCTACTATGAGGCATTAGGAACAAAGATGGAGTTACAATCTTCTTCTGAGAGAAGATTCAGTGAGAGAGAGGTATTTATTACTGGGATTGGGAACCACTGCCCTAGTTTAATATCAATGAATTCATCTCTTGATTTTGTTATTTGTAATCTGTTTTGTCACAGACACCAGATGAATCTAAAAGCTCCTCAGGGTCTTTCAAAAATAAAATTGGTGAGTGGTGTATGAAGTAGCATATTATTTTATTATAAGTCTGATCTCACACTTGTTGGCTCTATTGTTGGCTCTAACATGACTGATATCGCCTGTCTGATCTCACTCATCTGTTGTTTCTAATTTCTTGTGTCTCATCTCACATATCATCTAATGAAACGATCTCTTACATAATGTATCTGATCTCACTTATGATTTCTCACATCTGATCTCAGATATCTTATATATCTGATCCCACACATAGTATATTTGTTGCATCTTTAATCTTTAACCCATCTGATATTACATGTCAGATCTTTAATATATCTGATTTTTCACATGTTTGATATCAGCTGTCTTTTCTCACATTTCTAATTTCTAATGTGTCATCTCATATGTCTCAGCTAACAAAACTGATCTCTTGCATATCTGATGTCACGTATGATTTCTCACATCTGATCTCAGATATCTTGCATATCTGATCTCATACATACTGTATTTGTTGCATCTTTGATTTTTAACCTGTCTTTCACATGTCTGATATCAACTGTCTGATCTCATGTTTCTAATTTCTAATGTGTCATCTCACATCTCATTTAACATAACTGATCTCTCACAGATCTCATCTGTAAGATTCCTTGTGTCTGATCTCACATATCTTACATTTTTAATATCTGATCTCTGGGTATTTTGCATCTTTTTTTTTTTTTTTTTTTTTTCACCTGTTTGATCTCACAGTTCAGTTCTTTGATGAAACTGTTTTTTCATGTCTGATATCAACTCTCTGATCTTCTGTTTCTCGTATATCATCAAACAAAACTGATCTGTGTTTGTGACTTTTTTCGTCTCACATGTCTGATCTAACATAACTGATCTCACATATTTGATCTTGCGTGTATGAATACACACATCTGATTTCAAATATCTTGCATATCTGATCTCACACATTGGATTTGTTGCAACTTTTATCTTTTACCAGTCTGATCTCGCATGTCTTTGACATATCTGATGTGATGTATGATCTCTCATTTCTGATTTCTCTCATCTTACTTGTCTTTCACATATATCAAATAATTAATCTTACATTTCACCTGTCTGATCTCGCATATTTGATCTCTCTCATGTCTGATCTCACATGCTTGATATCTTGCTTGCCTAATCTCACGTGATCTCTCATGTCTAATCTGATTTCTGAAGTCTTATGTCACACATCTGATCCCACACATCTAATCTGATCTCATATGTCTGATAACTTGCATTGTATTTTTCTCCCTCTCTTACTCTTCTTTCACATAAACTATAATCATCAGTTTTAGTTGGCTTAAATATCACACCTCTGAGCTAATCAGCCTTGTTTCTTGCAAGGCCTTCCACTCTGTTCTTTGGGCATCATGAAAGATGCCTGGGAGCGACTGAGACAGTGCATCAGTCCCACTACCGTACTGTGCCCAGGTGGAGGTGGCACACCCATCTTGGGCCAGGTCTTCCATTTCCTGTGTGGGAGCCTCATTCGAACCTCTTCTCTGGTGGACAAAGATGGAGGTGCACTTGTGGATCCCAAAGCCATCACCATAGCCATGGCACAGCAACACCAAAGAGCTCAGGTGGGAAATCCATTGCAGATCCATTTTAATTTCAATAACTAGATGTAGAGACATCACAGTTGTTTTCATACCCTCCATCCAGGTTCGTTTGGAGGCCTTGTGTCAGATTTCCTCCTTCCTGTCAGAAATGGAGGAAAAGAGTGTCAGCTCTCTGGCGCCTCCTCGTTTTCCAGGCCTTCTGCAGTCAGTGCAGCTGCAGTTCCTCTCTGGCAGCTTTGGTCTAGGAGCCCCGATCACCGGCAGTTTAACGGCACCTAACAACAAGATTCACCATTACACTGTAAGACACACCGATAATGACATTTCCTCATATACAAATCACAAATTATGCCAAGAAATGATGTTACTGTTGTCTTGACTTGATCATCTCCCTTATATATTAGGCCTGTACTGCTGTTGAAGTATAATGTTTGAAATGTTGGTTTGTGTCTAGGCTGGGACTCAGTCGGCTCCTATCAGTGTTCAGAGGGAGTTACAGTCTGCAGCTCACACGCTGTACCAGCAACTGGTGCGTGTGCTCAGACAGAAAGTGGCACTAGAGAGAGAACAGGCTGGTGGGTAACGCTTCTTACTCAAGCATGTAGCATTTGTTTAAATGCACACAAAAAAAGTATTTGATAGAACAATTAACTTTTTTTAATGGATGTTTATTTTTTGGTCATTTTTAGTTTTACATAAATACTTAATTTTTAAAATACTTTTCATATTATGCAAATGCATATAATACAAATAATGAAAATAGTACTGACATTTACATTTAAACTAAATATTTTATAACTGAAATGTTTTACTAATATAATTTTGAATTTTTATTTATTGTTTTATATGTATTAGTGCTGTCAAATGATTAATTGCATACAAAATAAGTTTTTGTTTGCATAATATGTGTGTTCTGTGTATATTTATGTATATATAATAACACACATACAGTATATATTTTGAAAATATTTACTTGTCTATATATTCATATAATTTATATTATAAATAAAAATGTTTAATATATAAACAACCTATTTTTATGAAATATATACATGCATGTGTGTGTGTTTATTTATATATAAATATATATATACATAGAACACATACATATATTATGTAAACAAACTTTTATTTTGAATGCGATTAATCGTTTGACAGGACTAATTTTTATTAATAATGAGCAGCTAATATATAATGGTATATAATGTTAAGTAAATTTAAATTAACCATTTTATACATTGCAGTGCATTTTAATATTAATAAAATGATAAACTTTATACAGTGCCTACTCTACTATGCACATGCACATGCACTTTTCATATCTTAGTTGGATAAACAAGGGGAAATTATAGTGATGTTTATTTTATTTTTATTTTACTATTTAAAATGATTTTTTTTCTGTAATATTATCATTACTCACTAATTTAAATTGACATTTATTTGTAATATTTGTGGTTAAAATTGAGTTAGACTGTATTTTATGGTTTGACAGTGTCTCTAATAATATTCCAGTTTAATGAAGTAGTGATATAACATAGATTTGTCTCATTTCAGGCTCTTATCAGCACCTGCTGTTAGCTACACTCTTCACTCTGAACTTCCACTATCAGCCAGTGGATCTGGTGGTGATAATTAAATGTGGCATTCTGGAGATCTTGTCCACTCTGACTGATAACACCTGTGTGCTGGTGAACCAGCGCTGGCTGGCCGCTTCCATGTCCGGTCACATGCAGCTCGGTGGGGCGGTGAAGCTGGCCGCTGCCAGACTCCTGCAGATATTCGCCATAGCGGCCAGGTGAGATTGTAAACTTGATAATTAAATGCAGAACGAGAGAATGCCTCCCATGATATGCTCTGAAACCCTCACATTTTGAAAACTGATGCCTTAGATAATGCCGTTCAAAGCATTCGTCTCGCTACATCATAATATTGCTTTAACGTAACAGTTTTGCATGGTAGAGAAACTCCAAAACATAATTTCATATGGATGTTTGATTATAAACAAACATCCCTTCTGCCAATAAGAGCAACAGTACCTGGCTGCAGACAATCTAGGTTGTACAGCTGCAGTTAAATAAAACTGTGTGTGTGTTTCTCCAGTTCCTGTGAAGAGGCCTTGCCATTGGAAGTGTCCCAGGCTCTCATGGATGTAATGAGCGAGCAGCTGCAGGGATTGTTACATGCAGTCCACCAGCAGGAGGTGCTAGAGAGGGATTCCACAGAGCACATCCAAGAAGAAACGTCCAAACAAGAAAGTCAGTCATTTCAACACAACATTCAGTGTTTTTTACTAATTAATTTTACATTACTTATTTATCATGTTTAATAATGAGTAGGTAAAATAAAACTAAAATAATACATATGTGATTAATTTTTAATGAACTTTTTTTAATTTAAATTTAATCTTAATAATAATTATACATGTATGTATTAGCGCTGTCAAACGACAGCATCCAAACTAAAAGTTTTTGTTTACATAATATATGTATGTGTACTGTGTAATTTTTATGTATATATAAATACACCCACGCATGTATATATTTCAGAAAAATATGCAATGTTTATATATAATACAAATTATATGAATATACATATATAAATGTAAATACATTTAAATATTTTCAAAATATATGCTTTGTGTGTGTATTTATATATACATAATTAATATACACCGTAAACACACATATTATGTAAACACATTTTTTTTAGATGTGATTAATCGCGATTAATCATTTGACAGCTCTAATTAATATTAATATATTACATATTATATATTACATACATAAACACACACACACAATATATATATTTTGAAAATATTTAAATGTATTTACATTTATAAATTTATTCATATCTTTATATTATATATAAATATATTTAATATATAAGCATTACATATTTTTCTGAAATATATACATGCGTTTGTGTATTTATATATATATATACATAAAAATATACACAGTACACACACATTATGTAAAACTAAAACTTATTTTGGATGCTGTCGTTTGACAGCGTTAATACATACGTGTGTGTATGTGTATATATATTTTTAAATTGTAGTAATATTTCAAAATGTTACAGTTTTTTTACTATTATATTATATAATTTTTTTGTTTTATTTTAGGTGCAGATGTAGTTCGTAGCAGCAGGGTCGTGGAGTCTCAGCTCGCTGACTTTCTAGTCTTCCTAAGACGCATTTTGTCACTAAGGGTTGCCAAAAGAGTCTCCGCATTTGTCAAGTGGATTGATCCACTGATGACAATTATCTCGTACAAATGCAGCTCTGGAAATCCACGCTTTCACAACCTGCGGACGAAGCTGCTAGCCTTCCATATTCTGGAAGCTCTTCTCCCTGCCTGTACAGACCCTGTCGTCATGAAACAGGTGAGAGAAGAAGTGTTTTTTTTGTTGTTGTTTTTTTAAATCAATGCTGTGCACCTGACACTAAACGAGTGGTGGTTGATTGATTCTGACTTAAGCGTTTACCATGTCATTTTTGTTTTCAGATTTCTGATCAGTTATTTAGCCTTTTGTCCACATACATGTGGGAGGAACCTTTGGCCCTGAGGAAAAACTTAGAAAAAGAGAGAACATTGGAGAACTCAAATAGGGTATTTTAAACTCCTCTCTGTCTGTCCATTGTGCAAATTTGATCCAATCGTATTTGTGTCCATGCATTTTCAATTGTTTTATATGTGCTTGCGTGTCTTCCAGGACAGCGGAAGTGAAGATGAATGTATTCCTATTGGTGATTTCTCTTTCGACCCACATAAACTGATTTGTTGTTCTCTGGAGAGCGGGAATATACTCTCTCATGGATCGGGGGGAAAAGGGTATGGTTTGGCCACCACCGCCATCACATCTGGATGCTTTATCTGGAAGGTAACAATGCAAAATACAGTCTCTGGTGTCCCTTGTCTTTTACAGGTTCTGCATTCTAATGCTTTTTGTCTCCATCTCTTAGTTTTATATCACTAAGGAGAACAGAGGAAATGAAGGGACGTGTATTGGAGTGTCCCGATGGCCCATCAGGGACTACAACCATCGCACCACCACAGACATGTGGCTGTACCGGGCCTACAGCGGTAGCCTGTATCATGGAGGAGAGCTGGGCCGAGCTCTGCCCTCCTTCACCCAGGGAGACACCATCACCTGCATCCTAGACATGGAGGCCAGAACAATCTCTTTCGCCAAAAACAACAGGGTCAGTGTGTGTTTATGACCTTAGTTTGAATGCTTGTCCTGTTACATCTACTGGTTTTAATTTGGTTCTGTGAACAATTCTTATTTTATTTTTATTTTATTTTATTTTAGATATTAATCACAAAGTGATTACTATTTTAAACTGACACATTTAATGCAATAAATTCATAGTTTAAATCTGTGATTTGTCTATTTTAAATGTGCCTATATCCCTATAACTGTATTTCATAGACAAAGTTAATTTAGGCTTCATATAGAAATTATGATATTGGAGGAAAAAAAATTATTAACACATGCAATTCATGGCAATTCACAGGTGGTTATTGCTGGTTACTGTATGATGATTTAAAATTATGAAATATCCTTAAACAGTTAAATAAGCTGCAGAACGTTATGTTTTCTAATGCACGCATGAATTGCATGTGTTCAAACAGTGCTGCATGAACTCGCGGCACTGTATCGTTAGACAGGGTTCAAAGTCCAAACCGCGAGGGAAATCTGCGCTGAAACAGTATTACTCGTCAACAGTATCGCCACTCCCTATACGCAGAGTATGCAGTTTGCGTAGGGCACCAACTCCCGGGGGGGGCACCATCCCACTTGCTCAAATAAAAAAACCTTTCGTTCCAGATATTAGTATTAAAATTAACACATATATTAAAAAAATCTAAACATTAACATACATATATATGTGTGTGTATGTATATATATATATATATATATATATATATATATATATATATATATATATATATATATATATATATATATATATATATATATATAATTAAAAAATGCATTTTATGGTGAACGCAGACGCAGTAAGCTAATCACACGTGACGCAGAGTCCGCGACTGCTCGCACCTTATGTTTGCGGATGAAAGCAAATGATCATAATTGATGGACAGATATGCCCCTGAAAAAAAAAAAATGTTCCCTTACGAAAACTAGCCATGGTTTTACTACAAATAAAAAATATCTTGTACCCATGGATGGTAACCAAAAATTAACCATGGTTTTGTTTCTTCAAATAATAGTTTACAAAGAAGTATTAAGATAATATTTTTGCAGTTTTATAAAAACAAACCTAAGCCAACAACAGCCTTTAAAATGACTTAAAATGCATTATGCAAAAACAATGAGGCAATAATGTTTGGTTAATTAATAATTATATGGTTTCATTGAAAACACTGTTAAAACAGGCTTGCATAATATAATACAAAATAAACCATTTAGATATTTACATTACATATTATTGCAAATGCCTGTAAAGGGAGCCAAAGGCCTTTACAGAACGATCAAGTCCTTTAATATTGACCAAACATTTAGGCTAATTTAAATATCCACTTAATCTTTCATTTTTGGTTACGTTTTTGAGATAGAAATACTACAGCCTCTATCTTCAAAACATGTGGACATCACAACCCTGAACCCTTACAAAAATTAACCATGGTTTAACTGCTCAATTTTCTTTTGTGTTATTTCTGAATAATTGAGACTATAAAATCAATCAGACAACTGTATTAATAAAATAATAGCCATATAGGTAAATGTCTAGAGCTGAAATTGTAATTGTACAATTATTTATTTACTTTTATATTTTGTTAAAGTTCTATTTTGACCCCTATAATGGGTGTTTTTTTTTTTTGTTTTTTTTTTACATTCATAATATTTGGGGGAGGGGCACAGCAATACAATTTTGCTTAGGGTACCCGTTTGGCCAGCAGCGGCCCTGCTCGTCAGTTGTTCAGTAACATTTTTTTATGAATTTTTACAAGGCATGTGACAATGTGATGGGTGTATCTTCCCAAATTAGTAATGAGAATAATTTATAAATCTGCTGCTGTCAACAAAAAGAAGCACTGAGGACTTCCTGCAGGTTTCCGTCAAAATAAAAGCTCTCTACTATTGCACTACAATGCTGATTCTGCCACCTCATGACAATAGATTTACACTTCGAATTAGGTAGTCTATCATCAATGACAGTAGCTCATTGGAAAAGGATGGAAATTGCCCTTCATTTGTGTTTGCACTAATAAATGCTGCTGCCTGACAAACGTTGTTCCATATTTTTTTTCTATATCATCATAAATATCATTATCGCAAATATTCTTGAAATACTGTGATATAATTTTGATGCTATATCGCCCACCCCTAGTGTTTAAGTTGTTTTTATGTATGTGTAGGAGCCCAAGCTTGCGTTTGAAGGAGTAGATGCCACAGAGCTCTACCCATGTGTTCTTTTCTACAGCAGCAACCCAGGAGAAAAGGTCAGCCTCTTAAACCTCTACACCACTTTTGTTTATTACATTTTTTACATTGTAATTATATTATATATATATATATATATATATATATATATATATATATATATATATATATATATATATATATATATATATATATATATATATATATATATATATATATATATATATAATAATTCAACTTTCAAAACCCTCCTTTTCTTCGACTGGCCTGTAGGTGGCGCTGTGTGACCTGCAGATGCGTGGCATGCCTAGCGATCTTCTGCCAGGGGAACCCTTGTGCGGCCCGAGGGCCACGGTTCTGCTGGAGTCCACCATTCAGCTGCTAAGACGACTGTATGTGAACGATGACTGGGTTCAACATATCAACCAGCACATGCTGAACAAACTACAGCTCATCAACCCTCTCATGAGAGAGGGACAAGGCAAGATAGGTCAGTTAACTTGTTTGCTAAAACCATTTATTTATTTACTTAATATACATATTATATATAGTCTATATATTTGTGCAGCATCATTGCAGTTAATCATTTTGGAAATATTTTAGACCTTGTCTGTTACTATTTACTATGCTATAGAAATGATACAATGGATATAAGCTAAAAATAAAAACTAGGTGTTTAAATAAAATAAAAAACAACTAGCAAAAAAGGCAGACTAAATGTCTGCTAAATTAACAAATGTAAATGTAAAAAACTAAATGTATACAAAAATGTATTCTAAATACATTTATAAACTTTTAAAACATATTTTTCTGGACTTAAAATGTTGATTACTCGTCTTATTTCCAGGAGTGTATATAATTTAGAATTTTTCTCATTAATTACTTTTTCGAAAAGCTTTTTTTAATAGGTTACTATGCCAAATGTGTTTTAAAGGTTAAAATATTTCGTCCTCTGCTAGCAGGTCATGCCAGTAAGGAGTCCGATGAGAAATGTGGGGTGAACAGAGAGAGGGGCTCTGCTTGGGCAGATGTCGGTACGTCGACAGACCACCTCTCTGGCCCAGCGGGGCTCTCTGACGCCCAGCTCAGCGTGTTGTGCACTGATGTCTGGCCCGTCATGGCGCTGATAGGAGGGGTGGACAGCGGTCTCCGTGCTGGAGGGACCTGCCTGCACAAACCCAGCAGTCGACGGGCGACTCTGCTCGGAGTCTTGAAAGAGGGAAGCCCCTTGGCTAAGCTTCAGTGGGAGGAGACAGATTTTACTGTGAGGTAAGTACACAAATACATATATACAGTGTTCTTACAGACAGTCAAATAAATGCAAGATTAAAATGATTACATTTTATATCTTTTAATATAATGATTTAATGTAATATGATTATTATTAATAGGCAGAGGCAAATGTAAAAAAAATAAAGCTAATAAGCAAAAGTCTGTAAAATGATGACAATTTTCATTTTTGGGTGGGTGAACTATACTTTTAATAATTATTTTTATTATTATTACTATGGAAATATGAAATTATTTCTTTAATGAAATGCTGCTGTTTGTTGCTCAGAGACAAAGTTCTGCTTTGCCTTTATATAACCCGAATTCCGGAAATGTTGGGACATTTTTTAAATTTGAATAAAATGAAAACTAAAAGACTTTCAAATCACATGAGCCAATATTTTATTCACAATGGAACATAGAGAACATAACAAATGTTTAAACTGAGAAATTGTACACTTTTATCCACTAAATGAGCTCATTTCAAATTTGATGCCTGCTACAGGTCTCAAAAAAGTTGGCACGGGGGCAACAGAGGGCTGAAAAAGCAGGACATTTTGAAAAGATTGCTAATGGGAGAACATTAGCAAATAAGTTGATTGACATCAGGTCTATAACATGATTAGCTATAAAAGGGATGTCTTAGAGAGGCGGAATCTCTCAGAAGTAAAGATGGGCAGAGGCTCTCCAATCTGTGAAAGAGTGCGTAAAAAGATTGTGGAGTACTTTAAAAACAACGTTCCTCAACGTCTCATCATCTACAGTGCATAACATCATCAAAAGATTCAGAGAAACTGGAGAAATCTGTGCGTAAGGGACAAGGCCGAAGACCTTTGTTGGATGCCCGTGGTCTTCGGGCCCTCAGACAACACTGCATCACTCATCGGCATGATTCTGTCATTGTCATTACTAAATGGGCCCAGGAATACTTCCAGAAACCACTGTCGGTAAACACAATCCGCCGTGCCATCTGCAGATGCCAACTAAAGCTCTATCATACAAAAAGGAAGCCATATGTGAACATGGTCCAGAAGCATCGTCGTGTCCTGTGGGCCAAGGCTCATATAAAATGGACTGTTTCCAAGTGTTCCAGTGTTCTTTTAAAGGAACACTCCACTTTTTTTGGAAATAGGCTCATTCTCCAACTCCCCCAGAGTTAATAAGTTGAGTTTTACCATTTTTGAATCCATTCAGCCGATCTCCGGATCTGGCGAGAGCACTTTTAGCATAGATCATTGAATCCAATTAGACCAGTAGCATCGCGTTTAAAAACGATCAAAGAGTTTCGATATTTGTCCTATTTAAAACTTGACTCTTCTGTAGTTATATCGTGCACTAAGATCGGCGGAAAATGAAAAGTTGCGATTTTCTAGGCTGATATGATTAGGAACTACTCTCATTCCAGCGTAATAATCAAGGAACTTTGCTGCCGTAACATGGCCGCAGCAGGCGTAGTGATATTACGCAGCGCCTGAAAGTAGTCCCCGGTAGCTCCCCCTCCAGATGACGTGTATTTCAGCAGGACAATGCAAGCCCACATACTACAGCTATTACAACAGCATGGCTTCATAGTAGAAGAGTCTGCCTGCAGTCCAGAGTTCACCTATAGAGAACATTTGGTGCATCATTAAGCAAAAAATGTCACGACCACGAACTCTTCAGCAGCTGGAAACCTGTATCAGACAATAATGGGACCAAATTCCAACACCGAAACTCGTAACCTCGATGCCCAGATGTCTTCAAACTGTTTTGAAAAGAAGAGGAGATGCAACACCATGGTAAACATGCCCCTTCCCAACTATTTTGAGACCTGTAGCAGGCATTAAATTTGAAATGAGCTCATTTTTGTGCATAAAATTGTAAAATTTCTCAGTTTAAAGGGGTCATATGACGTTGCTAAAAAGAACATTATTTTGTGCATTTGGTGTAATGCAAAGTTTATGCAGCTTAAGGTTAAAAAAACACATTATTTTCCACATACTGTACATTATTGTTGCTCCTCTATGCCCCGCCTTTCTGAAACGTGCTGATTTTTTTACAAAGCTCATTGTTCTGAGAAGCGAGGTGTGCTCTGATTGGCCAGCTATCCAGTGTGTTGTGATTGGCCAAATACCTCAAGCTTGAGACGGAAATGTTAAGCCCCTTTACCATATTGTGATGCCGTGTCCCAGCGCGTCAACACAAAAAAACAATAAAACCCGTTACAAACAAGGCATTTTTTGCATCCAGTGGGGACATAATTACAGATTATAATGACTTATACTGTCTTTTTAAGAATCGCGTTGCATCACGCAAACATTACCCTGTCTGCATTTGTGATCGGAGAAAAGACAAACAACAAGCACTACTCTACACAGCTCAAAACTCGCTTTTGAATGGTCAGTAGCAAATTCTTTAAATATGAAAACATACTTGCAGGCTGTGAGTCAGAAGCGCCAGACTGTCCTTGCAAAGTTGGAATTGCCCCACTTTATAGAAACAGTCTTTGAGCATAGCTGGCAGGCTACTCCCAGGTTCAGGAAATAGTCCTCTGTAAAATACGATGCACACACACAAATATTTGGGTTGAACTGTTCTGGAACAGAGTTGTAAAAATAACTTAACCACTGATTTCTAGTTGTGTCCTCTTTTGGAAGCCCAAACAAAGTAGTTTCGCTTTCACAATGAAACACAGCGTCTCCACGACATGGCGGCGACAACAACAATACTACAGCGAGAATAAAAGTCCCGCCCTTTTTCTTTGCGTGTACATTTGGGCGGTGTTTTGCAAATCTCCCCACACCGTGACGTAGACGTGTGGGGGAGTGTTTGAATGAGCCGTTTTAGGGGGGCGTGGTCGAGTCTTAACCTTTATAAAGAATATCTCTTTGGTTTTGAGACTTTAGTCTTTGCAACTTCAGGGATCTTATCTATGCATAAACGGCTTGTAACACTCCAAAGAGAAAGGAAAACTTGAAATCGCATCATACAACCCCTTTAAACATTTATGTTCTCTGTTCTATTGTGAATAAAATATTGGCTCATGTGATTTGAAAGTCTGTTAGTTTTCATTTTATTCAAATTAAAAAAAAAAAACATCCCAACATTTCCAGAATTCGGGTTGTATTTTTGTTGGCAAAATTCAACAAAACAGACAACATTGTGTCTAAAATAACACAGTATTAATTTGTTATTTATTGAATAAGATCTGTATCACATTTGCACTCGTGTGATATTGCACTTATTGCTCGTGTGATATTGCTCAACTATATGATGTAAATTTGAGACAAAAACTTAAACATATCTTGAATTTTAGGGGCATTCTAACTACGTTCTCTAGGCTCCATCATGCAGTGAGTTGTTGCCCTGCCTCATATTTGTCATCAATCAACTGTATGAAATGTCAGATGACCCACGTAGGTCTTGGGCGGGGCGGGGCAAGTGCATTAAATGCGTTAATAATTTTAACACATTATTTTTCACTGCAATGAATTAATCTTATATATAATATAAAAGTTTTAGCGTGTTCTTCAGCGCTGTCATTAGTTTCTATGTTCAGATGCCATTGTAATTTTTGTATATTTTGTATGTTATACCTGTCCTGTTCTTTTTGCCAGTTGCATGCATCTTTTTTCCTTTTCGATTTCTTCACTTCCCTTTTCTTGTATTGTCTTTTGTCCCCTTCATTTTTTTCTAATCATGGTTTCCTTTCCTTTCCACTCTTTTATTTCTGTCTTGCCCCTTCCGTCTCACTCCTCTCCTCATCTTCATACTGCTTGTGACCTGCTGTGGTCCCACTAACCCAAAGCTTCCTGAATTCTTGGTCACCCAGCGACACACCTCTCTCCTCCCTGGAGCCGTGTGACGTCCCCCAGCTGGACATGTCCCGCTGCCGTGGCCTCAAGCCGTCTGTGTTGTTCGACCTCATCCTGATGACCGGCATCTTAGAAGAGCAGGAGCCTCCTTCTGGATCATCCGAAACATCTGGATTGCCACGAAACCGAATCAGCTCTGAGGGCGGCCCGCGTAGCGAGCTGGAGAGACGTTTGGACGAGGACATCGCTCGTATTATGATGGACGATGAGGGAATGAGCTGTTCAGTGGATGAGGACAGAAATAATGTGGAAGAGAGGAGAGAGGAGAACCAAGATGACACGTTTAGATCCCTCATACAGTCAAACGAGGAGCATGTTAGCGCCCCCTGTCCAACAATACTCGCACCACAACCCAGAGTGGACTTCTTTGCTTTGGAACTGCGCGCAGTCCGCATTTCCTACCTCCTTTTGGGGGCGCTAAAATCTCTGGCTGTCATTCTGAGCTGCGGGAAGTTCATAGACCTTCTCCTGGTTCCCAAATCAGATGCAGGGGTCAATGTAAGTAGCCCTGACCCAGCGAGAGCCTCTGCTGGCGGGGAGGAGAACGCCGAGCTGCGCTCTGTGCTGCAGTTTGTGGTGCGGAGCATGGTGAAGTGGGCCGTCAGACCCTGTCCGATCAAACAGGCCATGGCTTTATCAGACCTCGAGAGGGCCCAGATCATCATCTTTAAAGGAGTACTGAGCAGACTGCACGAGGATGGAAGCAAAGAACACAAAGGTCTGGAGCTTTGGCAACAACATGTCAACAATACAGTTTATTCAGTTGTTTACTCTCTTTTCTTTGAATAATAATAATTAAACTTTTTAACTTGATTTATAATAATAAAATGTTTATATATTTGTTTATAATGAAGTAATTTAATGTCATAATTTTAATATAATAATTTAATTAATTATAATACATATTATAATGGCTGTTAATTTAATTATTAATATAATTTAATAATTTTAATATAACGACTTAATGTATTACAATTATTAATAGGCAAAAAGGCAAAAGTAAAATAAAAAGCTAATAGGCAAAAGTCTGTAAAAATTGTTATAAATTATTAATATTACTAGTGTTTTTTAAATTATAATTTAATAACATTAATTTAATAATTTTAATAATTCAATATAATAAAAAGAGAGGCAGATATCGGTAAAAATAATTCACAAAATATTCAATAATAATCATCATTATCACATTTTTATTATTACTATTGTTTATTTTTTAATTACTTATAATTATAGCTTAGACAAACGTCTGGAAAAATGTCTAATAATAAATTATTACTAATGTTTATTTGTTTTTTAATTTAGTAATATTATTTACTAACTTTTAATTTTTTACTTAACTTTTAAAAGGCAAAAGTCTGTAAATAATACACAAATATACAAAAAAATCATGATCATTAGTTTTTTAATTATTATTAATTAATATATTCAACTTTTAATATAATAATAGTAGTAGCAGTAGCATTTCATATAGCTTAAAAAGGCAAAAGTCTATAACAATAGCTTCTACTACTTCTACTACTAATAATATTAACATAGACTTAATTTAATATTTGTTTTTTTATAATAAGTAATTTTACTCTTGTTTTTTTCTGTTGTGTCTGTGTACACAGATTCAGGAGGTCACTCGTCCTCTCAGCCTGTGTCCAAATCCTCCAGTTCAGTCTCACTTTACAGCAACGGCTCTGAAGGTACCGCCATCTTCGGCCAATCAGCTTCACCCTCCACCAATGACCTCACAGCCTCGCTCCTCACTGCCCTGCAGGCTGACGGCCTGGAGAACTTTAACCCGTTTCTTCCCATCAACCTGCTACAGTGAGTTTCTCTTTCATCCAAGCCTAATTATTAAAATTTAAAGAGTGTATTATAAAGGAACCTATGAATTAGTGAAGTAATTATATAAAGTACTATGAAGTTTTAACTAACATCTGAGGAGTAATTGTTCTAGCAAGTATTATATGTACAGTTGTTGTTTTTTTTTTTTTTTTTTTAATAACTGTGCTAGTCAATGTAAATTTGAAGGTAAGGGACATGAGACAAGGGTTTCAAACACACACACACACACACACACACACACACACACACACACACGGTAAACTCTCTGACATGCCTGGATATTCTCACTCCAGATCGGCGTCAACTGAGACACACACTCACACACAGGTTACTGAAACTGTGAGTGAGAATACAGGTGAGTGTGTGTGTGTTATAACCTCAAACACATGCTCCTCTTAACCTCAGGCGTCTGAGCATGGCTTAATGACACAAGGGTGATTAACACCTCAACATAACACACACTCAAGCTGAAAGTTTGCTCTAGAGCAGGTGCTAGCGGTTCTCTTGTGTCTGTGTGTGCATGTGTGTGTGGCTGGGCTCCTCTAGGCGGATGGTACTGGCGCGTTTTCCCACATTGGCAGGTCTCGTCCACAGTCCGGTTCTGCCCCCCGGGCTTAGCTTGACGAGCTCAGCCTCCTGTGAGGGCTTCACTGAGCAGCAGACCAGCTTCCTGGAGCCCTGTGGTCAGACCAGGACCCCCGTGGGTAAGACGTCTAGACAGACTCTGGAATACAAGTAGCATGTGGTATCCATGGACACAGTTCATATGGTCTCGTGAATTTTTTTATTTTTTTTTTAATTTGTTTTTATAAACTGATGTCGAGATCAGTTTATGCAGCGCCAGGTGGGAGCGCTTGAGAAATTTAACTTTTTAACTTAACCCTGACGCCTGTGCATGTTTTACACTTGAGTCTTGCTTTGGAAAGATTTTTTGGTTTGTTACATACTGTACTCACTGATTGCAAAAAAGTTTTTGGCTTTTTTGTGCATCTTTACACTCTGTTGAATGGCACCTTGAATCTCATGATGCATTACCAATTTATTTTATAAATATATATATATATATATATATATATATTTATGCACTGGGGTCCAAAACTCTGAGACCACTGGTGAAAAATATTGTTTTTATAACTTAAAAAAATAATAAAAAATTCATTATTTTTATATTGTATTAATTGTATTACTAGTGCATCAGTCTGTGTGAAAGGTAAATTAAAGAAATACTTAAAATTAATGAATAAAAATGTGTACAATTTAAATTTAAAATTTCAGAATATCATTTGTTTTTTGATATCACAAATTTCATTAGTGACTTAGAAATATTATCCTAAAAATGTATTTATCAATTTCAGATTTTTTTTTATAATTATTTTTATGATTAATTTTTATATGAAATTATTTTATGTAAATGAAAAAGATTCCTACTTTTCAATGTGGATATTAAACTTTATTAGGGGAAAAATGTATTGGAATTTATAGTCAATGTCAGATATTAAAGTTAAAAAAAAAAGTAATGGAATTTGTATTATTTATTTTCTTAGGCTGTTAATTAGTGTTTAATTAGTGGCTTAGAAATATTATTCTAATTATTTATGTATAATTTTCTGAATATTTGTAATTTTGTTTATATTAAATGTTGTATTAAATTTATTTTATGTGTAAATTTTTTTTATTTTTTTTTAAATCCAGATTTTTCAAAGTAGTCTCCGGTATTAAACTTCATTTAGTGCAAAAAAATATATATATATATTTTATGTAAATTAAAAAAAAACTCAGATATTAAACTTTATTAGGTGTAAAAAAAAATTGTGTCATTTTGTTGACCAATAACTCCTCCAGTCTTCTCTAGCACAGTGCTATATATATATTTTTAAATGAAGATATTTTCTAAATAGATCATTTAAAAACATTATATTGACCTGACTGACTGCATCAGTCAGCCCAGTCCAGACACATTCTGATGCATCACTGAATATTTTCATTTCTGTCCTTCAGAACAGCCCCAAATGTTTGTCCCAGTGCGCTTGCTTGAAATGGGCTTCTCAATGAGACACATCTACAGGGCCATGGAGGCAGCAGGTACCAGCGAGTGCTTGCAACATCTAGCCAGACTCATTCTTACCTGCTAAAGGAGACAATCATATTGCAATGCTTTATGGAATTTTCAAAGATTAAGAAACCAATGACGGCAGTGCAATTATTCACAACTAAGAAGAGTTGGATAATTATATTGAGTTTTTTTTTTTACTTTGGATTATTGTATTTATTTATTTATTTATTTTGTCTCTAATTATTTACTGCTGACTGCTGATGATACTGTTATTGCAGTAGATACACTCATTACACTTCCCTGTGAGATCCTGCTTCAATTCACCCCTCACTGTTCTTCCCCACTAAAACACTCAGCTGAATCATGGGAAATATTAGTGGAGCACCGCATGAAGTCTTATTTTCTGTTATGAATGCTCTGTTCACAGTTCAACAAAATTCAGCTTATTTATATAAATATTTTGTATATATTTGAAATATTCATTTTATTGCATATTTACATTTTCTTAAACATTATAGTTATACAAAAATCGAATTATATATTTGTTTTGTTAGCAAAGCCAACTTTTAAAATAAGCCAATTCTTTTGTTTTATCTATCAGTACCGAAGTCAGAATTTTTTTTCTTGCAATTTCGGGTTTAAATCTCGCAATTCAGTGTTTCAGTGTCTCGTAATTCAGATTTTTTTTCCTCAGACTTCGGAGTTAAACATCTTGCAATTCATTTATTTTTTTTTTTGTCTCTGCCACAAAATAAAAAAGTAACTTATTTTTTGCGCAGTTGCGAGTTGATATCCCACAATTCCAACTTTGTTTTTTCAGAATTGCAAATTTATATCTCGCGTCTTTACATCTAGCAATGCAGAATTTGTCCTGCAATTCTGACTGTCTCATATTCTGAAAAAAGACAGAATTGTAAGATATAAAGATATATATAAATATAATTGTGTGAAAAAAAAAAAAAAAAAAAAAAAATATTGAAGACAATTACTTTATTTTATTTATTTTATCCCATGGTAGAAACAAGCTTCTGTAGCTTTCTAGTTTAATCAGTTCTGTATTAAAGTTTTCCTTCACCATCTAGTCCAACAAGTTTGTTTCCATTTCATTTGTTTTTAAAATAAAATTATAGATTTGTAGAAAAAAAATTCAAAGACACTTTATATTTGATAAATTTCAAGCATTTATATACACTTAAGGTTTTTAAAGGGGTCATATGATGCTATTTTTAAAGATCATTATTTGGTGTATTTGGTGTAACAGATAATGTTGACATGCTTTAATGTTAAAAAAACACATTCTTTTTCAAATACTGTACATTATTGTAGTTCCTCTATGCCCCGCCTCTCTCAAACACCTCATTTTCTACAAAGCCCCTCCTTCCGACAAGCACAGTCTGCTCTGATTGGCGAGCTTCAGCTTTCAAAGTAAATATAAAGGCAGTTAATAATGTCATTAGTTTTACCATCAGTTCAAGCCTGAAAGGGGAACAGAGTCATGTGACAGACACAGTGATGATGCTCGTATGTATTTGCAGTAAACAAGCCGCAGTTAAGATAGCTGACTCCACTGTGATGTGACCCTGTCACACACACACACAACACGTTACTCTACACTGCGCAAAACTCCACATTTGAACAGTCAATAGCAAATATGTAAACTAATAGAAAAACATACTTACAGTCGCTGATTCAGAAGCGCCAGATTGTCATAGCAAAGTCAACCCTTTTTTTTTTGTTTGTTTAGGAATAGCCTTTGTGCAGCCAGCCTTGTCCTCTCCTAGGTTCACAAAACTGTCGTCCATAAAATGCGTTGCACAGATTCGAACATTTGGGTTAAGCTGTTCTTTTGTAAAAAAATCTTAACCAATGATTCCTGATCTCATCTACTTTCACAAGGCCAAATGAAGTGCTTTTGCTTTCGCATAGAAACACGCAGCATCTCCCTGACATGGCTGCATCAATGCTACTGCGGTTACTGAAACCACGCCGCCTGTCTTTGCGTGCACATTTGGACGGCATTATGCAAATATTTCAACATCGTGACGTAGACATGTGGGGCGTGTTTGAATGAGGCATTTTAGCCCAGTCTGGTTTAGCCTTCTCTTTTAGATAGATAGAATAAATCCTTTTGTGGGAGACTTTAAGCTTTGTAACTCTGCAGATCTTATACATGCCCAAACAGCTACTTAACACACAAAAGTAAAGGAAAACAAGAAATCGCATCATATGACCCCTTTAAGTTCACGAGAGACTATTAATTCAGTCGAGTGTGCCTAAACATTTTTTGTGTGTTCTCCCTGACCTCTTTGTGACCTCTCTCAGGGGTCACTGGAGAGGTGGACTCGCGTACCATCGAGGTGCTGGCGAGCTGGATGCTGGAACATCCCATCACAGACGAGCAGCAGGCAGGAGAGGGCTCATCTGCAGGGGGCGCCACTGATACGCCCTCCTCTGAAGGCCCAGAGACGGTCCAGTGCCCTGAGTCTCCAGCTCCTCTCACCCTACAGGAGAGCAGAGAAGCCAACGAGAGGTGAATCCATGCATACACTACGTCCTAACCAGTGATAGGTGATCTCTTGCATATTAATTTGAGTCCTAACCAACCTTGACGGTCATTTAGTTTCAGTGTCTGCTTTCGGAATAGCATACTAGCATACTACTCTTTCTGTTTCTGGTATACAGCATGTGTAGTAGCACAGTATACAAATTTCATGTTTGCAAGATCACAGTGACCTACTAAATTTCCTAAAACATTATATACTGCACACTGCAAGGAAAATTGTATCCCAGAATGGGCTCATTTCCATTTATTTATTGTGTGTATTCCCAATGTGTTTTCCAGTCTGTTGGCAGGTTTGGACTTGGTGGAGAGAGAGAACTTCTTAGATGTTCACCTCACCAGGAACAGACCTCCACCTGCACGGAGGCAGCGGTCTGGAGTAAGTCAGAGAACGTCCTTCAGGAGAGCAGGTCAGAATCACATATAATACAGTTTATCATTCAGTGCAGTACAGTTTCTTTTTAATTCAGCGAGGATGAGTTTGCTCACCTAACTTGTTTGTTTCAGACTCCCCGTCGCCCAGTCCTGTCCCATCTCTGTACAGACAGGACGTGGGAGTAGCAGAGTGGCCAGAGCGGGCTGAAACGCACCCGTTTGCTGCTGAAGACGACTCGGAGCTGGGCTACATGGATGATCCGTACCAGGAAGAACCATATGAGGAGCTGCTCACACCAGAGTTCATCACCTCTGAGAGAGACACACTGTGGATGGTAGAGGTACTGGAGACGCTATCTGTCTATTGTTTTATCTGTTGTTGTTTTTCTATCTATCGTTTTATCTACCATTCTGCCTGTAGTTCTTTCATTTGTTACATCTATATGTCTGTCTGTGTATCTATCTATCTATCTATCTATCTATCTATTGTTCTAACATTCTATCGTTCTATCTGTCATTCTGTCATTCTATGTATCTATCTATTGCTCTGTCTGTCTACAGGGCTCTACAATGCGACCATTTCAGTCGCATTTGTGATTGAAACCTACTGCGTGTGAATGAAAAAATATTTAGTGCCTGTGCATATTTGTGTTGGCGCTTAGGGAGCTTCAAAGGTTTCTAACGTAGGCTTCTTGCGTGTTTTTGCAGCGTTGAGTAATGTATCACAGACCTCTCGTTATAACAAACAAAGTGTAGACAGGGTGTAAATAAGAGATTCACTGTGCAGTGTAAGGAGCTTTGTTGATTATAATGGAGTTTTGTGAGATCGCGATGAACTAAGATGAGTGACAGCTTTTAATGATTATTAAGGGAGTTTGCAAATGTGATATTGATTTAATACAACAGTTCATTAAACAAGAAATTAATATTCAGGGACTTATATTGTCTGACTACAACACTATTGCCTTATTGTGCTCTATTTTTTCAACGAAAATAGTTTCAAACAAAGTAACAGCTGAGCCGCTGCGCATCTCCATTAAAACACAGCGGTGTTTCATTCATGAATGAACTGCGTTGTTAAACGAATCTAGCAAGTCGATTCAATTACCTATTCATAAAGACAGTTACGTACTTTGAACGAATCAGCCGTTCAAACGAATCAAATAAATGAATGATTCAGTGATAAAATCAGTGACTTGCCGCCACCTGCTGGCAGTTTTAGTTTAATTTGTAAAGTTTCTTTTCTGTTATTGAAATCCTTTTATTATTTCTATATTCAAAATTAAACTTAAAATTTAAAACATTAACCTCAACATGAATTTCTGAATTTAATTGCACTCATGCCACCTCTGAGCCTCATTAAACATCTGAAAATACACATACAAACCACTTGTGTGTTCTTCTTTGCCACCTCTGTAGTACAAATTTATTTCTTAAATACGGATTTCATTTGATTGGTAATTTATTCTTATTCTACTTATTCTACTTTTTATTCTGTTGTTTTAATTAGAAATGTTAAAAAGCTTATATATATAATTTTTTTTTTTTTTTTTTTGAATTTGATAAATAAAAGACTATATACTTTTAATACAGTTAGAAAAATGATATTACAAAGGTAAAAACAAAATTCCCTGTAAATCACTTTGAGTCAAATATCACCTCATAATGGGAAGGTTAATTTTTTATCAGAATTTTTAATTATTGATTAGAAGGTGCTCCTAAATATTTTAAATTAGGAGCACAAGCGTTCCTAAAAAGAAAAGTAAGCGTAGATCCGTGTGTCTACCTGTCGTTCTATCTGCCTTTTGCTCTGTTGTTGTATCTATTATTCTGTTGTCATCGTTCTGTCATTTGTTCTATTTTTCTCTCGTTCTTTCATTCGTTCTATATTTCAATCGTTCTGTCATTTGTTCTGAATTTCTATCGTTCTGTCATTGATTCTATTTTATTTATCGTTCTGTTTTTCTCTCATACTTTCATTTGTTCTACTTTTTTAACATTCTCTTATTCGTTCTATTTCTTTATCGTTCTGTCATTTGTTCTATATTTCTATCATTCTGTCATTAGTTCTATTTT
This sequence comes from Acrossocheilus fasciatus, assembly GCA_036784905.1. NCBI lineage: Eukaryota > Metazoa > Chordata > Actinopteri > Cypriniformes > Cyprinidae > Acrossocheilus > Acrossocheilus fasciatus. Next base: position 7,294,859 of record CM071958.1, read on the forward strand.
CTATCATTCGGCCATTCTATTTTTTATTGTTTTGTGATTTGTTCTATTTTTCTCTCATTCTTTCATTCGTTCTATATTTCTTTCGTTCTGTCTTTCGTTTTATATTTCTATCGTTCTGTCATTCGTTCTATTTTATTTATTGTTCTGTTTTTCTCTCATTCTTTCATTTCTATTTTTCTCTCGTTCTTTCATCATTTTGTCATTATGTCTATCATTTATTGTTTTGTATTTCTATCAAACCTCATTTGTTTTTCTATCCTATTTATCATTTATTTTATCATTCTGTGTGAATGCTGTTGTTTGTTTCATCATTCTGGGTTTTTTTTTCTTTTAATATTATTTGTCCATTTATGAATGTGTTTTTCATTGCTCTCTCACTCTCTCTTTTTTTGTCTCAGGGCAGAGAAGAGCACCCAGAGCCTCATGAGATGGTGGAGTGTGAGCTGTGTAACACTCTCACCCTGCAGTTCAACAACCATATGAAGCGCCACCATCCAGGCTGCGGTCAGAGCGCCGGTCGCCGTGGTTACCGCAGCAACGGGGCCTACGTGGATGGCTGGTTCGGAGGCGAATGCGGATCTGGCAGCCCATACTACCTCCTATGCACTGCATGCAGGGAAAAGTACCTGGCCTCCAACCTGGGGGTTATGAGCTCCAAACAGGACAGGTGAAGATGAAGAAACGATGAACATGCTGTAGCCGTTGACTTTTTGCTATATAACAACCTAGATGTTGTTGTTTTTTTTTTAGGGCAAGAGGTTTGGCGTCTGATCTGATTGGTCAATTAGATGGTACATCAGAAGGTATTTGTGCAAACTTTTAAATAACCAACACTATGCATTTTAATAAATTCATGTGTAATGATTTGAATGTGTCTGTATTAGATGAATGGGATCTAGGTAACCAGGAAGACTCGGATCCAGACAGGCTTACAGGTTTGGAGGACTTTGGGATTCTTCTGAGGCCTTTGGGTCTGAGTGAGAAGAAGCCCGTGCCCGACCCAATCCCCTTCACTGAACATGACCCACTCGGAGCCCTCGCCAGTGGCTCGGTCAGTGGTGAAAACAACTTGGTTTACAAAGGTAATGTTCTTATTTTGTTTCATGTTTCCTACAAGAGCTTTCCATAATCTCAGTGAAATGCAGCAGATTGTTGTTTGTTTCTGTTTGTAGGTGTTGTCAGCACCGAGCTGAAGAGCTCCTCGGTTCCTCTGAGTCTCGGAGAGCAGGCAGCATCCCTGCGGGAGCCCCAGGAGAGACTGTTGGCTCTGAGGAGAGTCACCTCCACCGCTCAGATCCTGCTGGCCTACAGTATGGTGATGAGTGCTCTCTCACAGACGTCCACCAGGTAACAACCACTCGTGCCTGACTTCCCTCAGCACTAAATATATCATCTGCTCTGTGAACTCCTTCACACCGAATCTGACATGTCATACTGTGATGGATCCATCAATGTCTGACTGACCTGCACGGAATCTGAGCTTTGCAGAATTCCATTATTCACCCATCAACATCACACTCATTAGTCACAAACGTGTTACCCTTCCCTTGGCCATTTCATTTTATTTGAATAATGTGTTTATTCTTTTTACACATTTTACTTTATTTAAATCCATTTTGCAAAATCCTTATATATCCTATATATAATAGGTTTATATAGCTCAGTTAAAACACTAGCTATTCAGGGAATATTGAAAATGTCACATTCTTTTATATAATCTCCTTCACAATGAATCTGAAATACTGTGATAACTGTCATTTTACACTTGTTTTTTTCACTAAGGCTTTTCCTCAAAACAAACAAACAAAAAAAACTCACAGATCATAATTTTGCATTAGTTTTTTTTATTTTTTATTTATTTTTTTTCTGCGTCCAGTAAGAGTGTAGTTCTCAGCATAGTTTAACATGGTTATATGATATATAGTTACTATACCTAAATACATTCCACAGAATTATACAGCTTTTACCCCACAATAATACTCTTCTTTTTTTTTTTTTTTTTTCACACACATCCAAAATTTCTGTTGATTTCCTGACTGATTTTGTATTAAAATTATTATTTGAATGTTCAAAAACTTTAAAAAAGAAAGAAATAGAAAATAAAAAATATAAAGAATATTGAAACTTGATTTAAATCATTGGTAACACTTTACAATAAGGTGTCATTTGTTAACATTAGTTAATGTGTTAACTAACACGAACAAACAATGAACAGTGCATTTATTACACTAACATTTATTACATTAATCTTTGTTAATGTTAGTTAATGAAAATACAGTGAAAATACAGTTGTTCATTGTTTATTCATGTTGGTTCACAGTGAATTAACTAATGTTAACAAACACAACTTGTGATTTTAATAATGCATTAGTAAATGCCGGAAATTGACATTAACTAAGATTAATAAATGCTGTAGATTGTTCATTTCTTAGTTCATGTTTACTAATGTTGTTAATTAATGTTAACTAATGAACCTTATTATAAAGTGTTACCAAATCATTTTGTTGGGGAAAAAGTCCATTATTTTGTATTTTCAAGTAAGTTTTGATCTGTTGATTTTTCTGACTGATTTTGTGTTCAAATGATTATTTTATTTTTCAAAAACTTAAAAAAAAAGCAGAATATTAAACATTTATCAAACTTGATGTAAATAATTTTGTGGGGAAAAGTCTGTTTTGTGTTTTTGTCAGTTATAAATAATTGTAATGAATACCGTATTAATGAGGAGATTCAAGTCAACATGAATTGGAAATTCACTGTCATTGCATATTAAATATTGTGAATGATTCATTTATGCATTTGTTAAATTTTTTTTTTTTTTTTTTTTGTCCTCATAATCTTTAATCACATTTATAACTTGATTTCTGTTGAAACAACAGACTTCTTTCTGGTGGCGTATATAGCACACTTCTCCAGTCATTTAGCCAGTTTAAACCCCGCCCCTTTTTTTTTTTTTTTTTTTGATAATCCATATCGGATGTACAAATATACACATTGTGTATCTGTCACCGTGTGTTTCAGTAGTTCAGTGTGTAATCAGTCCAGTGGTCTGGAGGCTCTGGGTCTGGCTGACATCCGTATCCTGGTACGGCTGATGTGTCTGGCAGCAGGGGGGCGTGTCCACACAGGCGTGGACCAGCAGGGAATGGGGCGTGGCTCTGTGAGTGATCGCACAGGCTCCGCCTTCCTGTCCTTCCTCAGCTCTGCTATTGGCAGTTTAGTGTCCCACAGTCCTGCTGCCTACAGAGAGTTAGTGGACATCTGCACTCAGGTACACTCTTTCTCTCTCTCTCCTCCCTCCCAACCGTCTTTCTTGTCTCCTCTGCTAATGTTTCTCACCTCATTATCCTTGCTATGCTCTTCATCATTCTTTCCTTTCAGCTCATTTAATCATCCTGTCTTCCGCCTAATCATGCTGTCTCACCTGCGTGTCCTTCCTCTCAGGATCTCATGGCAGCAGCTACAGGGATGAACATCAGCGCTATCAACGATCCGCAGCAGAGAATGAGGCAAAGCTCCGCCCTCAAGGGGGCACCACAGGAGCTGAGAGAACTGACCCCGCCCACCTTCCTGGTCACACAGAGTCTGGTGTCCCTCCTGACGGAGAAAGGCGTCCGGTACCGTTATAGTGTGGAAAGAAGCGATTCCATTGAATCAAAGGGTAAAGAATTTCTCAAAACAGTACATATATTTTAAATGTTTCATAAATGTTTTTGATAAATTACTTTGTCATCTAAACCCTTGGACCTGAAATATTTAATTGAAGTACCTCCTGACATTTTAGGTTAATATTTCAAAAATTGTACAACACGTTTTTAAATTTAAAAAAAAAAAAAAATGAAATATTTATTTATATTTAAAATATAATATTTAAATAAAATATTTTTGTAAAATATAAAATATGCATACAACTTATTTTAATAATTATTTTAATTGTTTAAGTGTTTACATTTTATTATTTACATTTACTAGCTTTTTATAAATCCCACTGTCATGGAAATCCTGCAAGTATCAGGATAGTTTTATTTATTTATTGTAATTTTATATTTTTATTATTACATATTTTGTTAATATTTCTTTCATTATAAAACCCATTTGCAAATTCATGTTTTTTTGTCAGATGATAGGCACATGACAATAATTATAGTAAAATATAAAAAAATTATAAAAATAAATAAATATTGATATTTTATGTCACACTGTTATGGAAATGCTGTAAGTATCAGGATTTTTTTTTTTTTTTTTTTTTTTTTTTTTTTTTTTTTTTGCTTAAACTGTTTATTGAAGTATCAGAGAATATTACACTATGATAGTAGTGAATTTAAATATTTTCTAGTTATGCTAATCTCTAAAATATGTCATTGGTTAGAAGTTGGTCCTTGAGAATGCAGTGTCTAAATAAATAAATAACCAGTAATCATTATTGGCTGGAAAACTTACAGTGTGGAAAAGTCATGGACAGTGGTCAAAAGTTTTGGGAACCCTGCTAATTTTAATTCTAGTGACTCGCTTAGGTACCCATATATAATTTTTAAATGGAAGTTAACGATTTGTAATTAACTTATTCTAATTAACTCTGCATGTGATTGGGCAGAAGGCGGAAGTCCTCCACCCTCAGGTCCTCCTCTCTCTCAAGCGGGAGTGCGGGTCGGGCCTCTGGAGCTGGCTAATGCGCTCGCTGCCTGTGCCCTGTCGGCCAGGCTGACCAGCAGACACCGACAGTGGGCGGCACAACAGTTGGTCCAGGCCTTGGCGGTCTCTGAGAAAGACAACACCGCCAGACCCCAGACATACAGTGACATGGCCGGAGATCTGCGCAAGTGTCCCATCAAGAAGCTGGAAGGACATCAGAACAGGGTAAAGAGAGGATCAGCAGAAACACTTAAAGAAACATGCTAAATGTCTTGCAAATCTCTCTCTCTCTCTCTCTCTCTCTCTCTCTCTCTCTAAATAATGTATGTATGTATGTATGTATGTATGTGTGTATGTCTTCACTTGTTTTTGATTGGCTGTTGTGTTTGTAGGTGAGCAGCTGCAGCTGGAATTCAGGACAAGGTCTGTTGGCCACTGGCTCACAGGACGGGACTGTTCGACTGTGGGCCGTAACGCCGAACACAGCAGAACTGCAGCACACACACACCTGCAGCATCAGGTGAGACTCCCTGTTTTTTGTCTCTTTGATTAGGAAACGGAGAAATTCTAAATTTTTCATAGGTCTGTTGGGAAATAATTTTTCTGTTGAATGAGACAGAAATGGATGCTTTGGGTGTTGACAATTGTGTGTTTGTATGTGGTCTCTGCAGTGAGGATGCTCAGAGCTCAGATGGTTCAATGGGATCTCATCTGCTGTCCGCTGTGTCATGGAGTGCAGGGGGAACTCTACTGGCTGCCTTCCAGAACAAACTCATCAACATCTGGACCGTCAATGGTCAGACCAGCATCCTGCTGTCACATTCACACGCGCGCACACACACACACACACACACACACACACACACACACACACACACACACACACACACACACACACACATAGCACTACTGCTGCCAAATCTTCCATGTAGTTGAATGGGCATACAGTAATTTATAATCGATTGTAACAGCAAGTTAACTTGAAGACAATATGAATGCAAAATTATCTCTATTTACCTATTAATTGTTTTTGGACTTATTGTACACAATACATCAGTGCATGTTATTCTGAAGAAAAAAAAGTGTTACACCATAATCTCACATCAAAATAACTTTTATTTGCATCTGAAACAATGTGTTTGCTGATGTAACCAGTGATAATTTAGTATTATGTATACACTATAATAGTATTTATCAATTGATTTATACATTATATTATATACTATTATAGCCTTTACTAATATTTTGAATATGTTTGAATTAGCTTTTATTAGTAACACTTGCCTTTAAGTATAATGCATTATAAAAGTAGATTTAATGCATTAATTATCCCTTGTAATGCACTTTATAATGCATTGTACAATCTTGTGAATAATTGTAACCACGTACATTATAACACTTATCAATTCATTGTTACACTATGCATTTTAAATTTGGTTATAATTACAGTCATGGCCAAAAATATCGGCACCCTTGGTAAATATGATGTGAAACAGGAAGCCTTGGCTGGATAATTTAATGTTCATAATCACCCTGGAGTGCTCAAAATTGTGAATATGAATGGGAATATACTTCAGAGATATTTTACTCATAAGAATTTCTAGGGGTGCCAGTAATTGTGTCCGTGTATTTGAGAAAAACATTTATTTCATAATGATATTTCCCCCCTATTTTAAATTCTTATCCAATGAAAGGTTAGATTTTTGTGAATTTTTAAAAATAAAAGATCAAAAGGATTAACAATGCAGATTAATTTTCACAACCTCCTTTGATCATATTTACCAAGGGTGCCGATATTTTTGGCCATGACTGTATTTATGACAAGATACAATGTATTACAAAGCACATTATGAATAATTATAATGCATTAAATACTTTAATAACCCTTTATAATGCATTATACATAAAGGCTTTAAGTAAAGTGTTACTTTATTTTTTATTTTAGGTTTTAGTAATTTTGCTATGTACTTTTTGTAATTTTTGTTAGTTTCTAATATTTCTATTTTGCTTTAATTATATTTTGCTTTTAATTATATTTCTCATGTAGTACTTAAAACTTACTTCAGTTACTTGTCAAGACAATATTTTTTAATTTGTTTACTTTTTTTAATTAAATGTTTCATCTAATATGTAATTTTAATTTTATTTTAATTACCAGAAATTATTTGTAATACTTTCAGGTTTAGATTTAGGTAACATCAACAACACTGGATGTAGTGTGGTTGGGGGAAAAATGCATTTATGAAATATATATTTAAACAGAAAAATATCAAAATCAACATATTCATAAACAATAATAGAACTTTTTTTTTTTTTTTTTCGAAAAATGTGAGTGATGCATGCCTAGGCAAAATTTGCCAGTAAGATCCAAAGCATCTGTGTTCTGTGGGATGTTTTTCACTCATTTTATCAACTTTATTAGTGATTGTCGTCTTTACTAATAATTTCATAGCCTAACATTCAAAATCCAGGCATGTCTTGGTGGACAAAAACTGCAGTATATTATGTGCATCTTCAAATATCCTGGACAAAGTGGTTGTATTACACCCGTTTGTCATCTTTCCTGTAGGTACTCAGGCGCACATTGAGGCTCAGTCCTCCTGGGTCACTGCGCTCTCGTGGGTTCAGACCTCCACTCCGTTCCTCAGTCCGGAAGCCTGCAGTCAGGTCAGTCCTCCTGAGAGTCTGCTGGTGGGCCGGCTGGACGGCTCCCTCTGCTGGCTGGAGGTCACAGACGACTTGAGGGTGGAGCGAACAGAGCTCACTCACTGCTACAGGAAAGAAGGTTGGTCCTTAAATGTGCTGAAGATTTCTGTTTTAATGTATGTTCATCAATTCAGTGGTGAATGACTATCACTGTGTTTTTTTAGCACCTCAGTGTCTGGCCTGGTACAGTGTTGATAAATCCTTTGCCGTGGGCTATCCCGATGGCAAAATTCTACTAGCAACAGCAGAGAGCTATGAAATCGACCCGCCTATTCTGCTAACAGCATTTCCTGTGAGTATGCAGTCCTCAAAACAAAGACAAATACTTAATTCGCCAGTAATGATGGTCTGGTCAATAATAATGTCTGGTTAGCAAATAAATTGTTTATTTGCAATAATTAAAACTGTTTGGTTTAAGCATTTGTAAGACAATGGAGTGGAAGTGATATGAATCATAAGCAACGCTATATTTTAGAAAATATTTTCTTCAATCATTTTTACACAAAAATGTAGTAAAAGTAAATTAATATAATTTAATCGGTAATGTTGATGAACAGTAGTATTTAAAAAATATAAAGTAGTATTTAAATAGTGTATATGTATATAATTTTAATATTTTTTAACAAAATTAATGCTTTTATTCAGCAAAGGTGCATTAAATTGATCAAAAGTGAGAGTAAAGACATTTATTAATGTTACAAAAGATTTGTGTTTCAAATAAGTGCACAAATAATTATTAGCAAACATATTAAGCAGCTCAACTCTTTTCAACAGTTGTGTAATAATAATAATAATAAATAATAATGTTTCTTTAGCTCCAATTCAGCATATTAGAATGATTTCTGAAGGATCATGTGACCCTGAAGACTGGAGTAATAATGCTGAAAATTCAGCTTTGCATCACATGAATAAATTACATTTTAAAATATATTCAAATAGAAAAAAGTTATTTTAAATTGCAGTAGGATTTCACAATATTACTGTTTCTACTGTACTTTTGTCTTGCTAAGAATAAGAGAATTCCTTCAAAAACATTAAAAATCTTGCCACCTATAAACTGTTAAACTGTAGTGCATTTCTTTGCAAAAATACATTTTTCATTCAATAAAATACAACATGGAGACTTTTGAGAATCTTTTGAATGATGACCTGAACAAACCAACTGAACTGAATCAATGAAATGAATGGTTTCTTCACACATTTCAGACAGATTGGAACTGAACACATACTTTGACACAAATAAACCCATATGTTTGGACTGTAACATGCTTTTATGTTCACAGGAGAGTGTGAGTGCGCTCAGGTGGGACCCTACCGGTCATCTGCTGCTGTCTGTGGGCCGCTCTGAAGTGGTGAAGATCTGGGGTCGTGCCAGCGGTGCGTGGGTCACCCTCCACTCTCTGTTCCACACGGGCACCGTCAACACGGCCGAGTGGTGCCCTCTGCCCGGGAGAGGACCAGAGCCTCGTCTTATGATGGCAGTGTAAGTGTGCCATATGCTTAATAATCATTACAGCGATTTTCACAACCAGATGCCCACCTACTTTAGTATTTAGCAAATTTTTGGGGGTGTTACTACTCATTTCACTCACAAGAAAGCCATTTACATGTAGAATTCTTAAAATGACAATAAAATGGAAATAGAACCGGTGTTATTTAATAGTATGCTATTACAGTTTTTGTTAATATTTTGAGATTTAAAAAAAAAAAAAATTAAAATTCTACTTTAATATTTAATTTTAGTTATTTTGTTTTTGTTGTTTTTAAATATGTCTGTATAGTTTTTATGAATTTTTATTTTGGTTTAATTTAATTTATTTTAGGACACCAAGTTAAACTAAATAAAATGAGAAATGTTTTTCTTTGACATGAGCTTTCCTGTAGCTCAAATAGTAGAGCATGGCGCTAGCAACGCCATGATCATGGGTTCGATTCCCAGGCAAAACAAGAGCTGATAAAATGTAAAAACTGTAACTTGAATGCAATGCAAGTCGTCTGCTAAATGTGAAAGTGAATAAATCAGAGTGTAATGAATTATCAAAAAGAAAAACATAGCGTGACATTTTAATTGAACAATACAATTTAAAATTGTATTAAAAATGACAAATGCACAAATTGTTCATAATAAGAGCTGAGACATTCATTTAGATAATAGATAGAACAGAAGTAAAACCTAAAGGTCATAGAAAGGGTGGAAAATAGATGAAAATGTGTAAAATTACGACGACTTTGGTGGAAGTAACATAAGTGAGAATCAAATCAGGTGGTCTTAAAATGTTACAAAAGTGTATAATAATATTATTTTTCACACCATTAACGTGAAGAATGAGTACAAGATAGCTCAGGAGAGCTTTAAATGAGTACTTCATTAAGTATTTTTAGGATATGCAGACATTTAGCTGTTATATTGGTACTCAAGGATGCACAGGTGTCTAATCCATCATCTAAATGTTAAGATTTTCCTTTATTTCCTCAGTGGATGTCAAAATGGCCTCCTGTATGTGTGGACTCTTCCTCAAGGGGGCGCTAATGTCTCAGTGCCCAATTTCCTGACCACGTCTACCAGCCAAGACAAGAGCAGTGCCATCAAGGTCAGATTGATTTATTTGTGTCTTTTTTTTTTTTTTTTTTTTTTTAATTTACTTGGAGTAAATTAATCCCTCTTATTTATTGCCTGTTTAAACTCACCTTTTAATTCACTTTCTTACTGTTAGATTAATTGGCACTAAAGGTTTTTTGTTGTTGTTTTTTTTTGGAGTTTGTTAGTACGGTTTAAGGAAGCTGTGTGTGTGTTTTTTGTGTTTTAGCGGGGCAATGCTAAATGTGTGTTCCGCCTGAGTGGACACATTACCGCGGTAAAGACCCTGTCATTTTGTCCCAGTGGACTTGCACTGGTGTCTGGAGGAATCGGAGGGGTACTCAACATCTGGTCTCTCAGGGTGAGTCAAACACTTCTTATAGGTATTTCTTTTATTAGCTTTACAAAGCTCCTGTTTTTGATTGTTACTCCCCTGTGTTCTAGGATGGTTCAGTCCTGCAGACTGTGGTTACAGGAATGGGCTCTGTGGTTTGTACCACCTGGATCCCACACATAGGGGTGACTGCTTGTTCTGGAAGATCAAAGGTACCGCACACTTTCTGAAAAAGTTAATTAATGTTTAATTAAAAAATGAGTAAGTAATGTTTAATTCTGTTTCTCCTATCTCAGGATGTTTTGCTAATTCGCTGTACCCCAGACTGGATCTCTCAGAATCACGTTCTGGCCTCCTGCCGTTCCGTTCTACGCAGTCAGGGCATTCTGGGATTGAATCGTGCCCCCTGCATGGCCGTCTTTCTTGAGCGCCTTCCCACATTGCTTCAGGAGCAGTACAGCTATGAGAAGGTACATACAGTTTCTCATCAAAACTGAGAACTGAAAATTCACTACATTTATTGTTCATGTAATGAGGTATATTTTGCTGTCTTCGTGTTGTGCCCGATAACTGATATCTATGCTATTTTGTAAAAAACAAAGAATAAATAAACACATTAAAGACCAGGGGGAAAAAAAATAATGGCCTTAAAAAGGATGAAATTTTGCTATAATCTTTTACTATCCCTTTAAGTTAGTGCTAGATAGTAATCTAAATAACAAAATCAGCCAAATAATTATATCCACACTTGATTATTTTATTTTCTATTTATTATTTTTAAAACAGGTATCAGCCAATAAAATTAAGATTAAATGAAAAATTGCTAATATTTACAAAATATAGTCACATATAAAATTTAAGAAAATGTAGAAGATAATGAAAGATTTTATATAAATGTTATTATTTTTATTTATTTTTGTTTTGTTCGTTTGTAAAGATGTTAAATTATTGTATCAATTAATTGATCTGATAATATTATTATTATTATTATTATTATTATTATTATTATTATTATTATTATCATTTTAAATTTTATTATTCTTGAGTTTGCCGTGAATATAACATTTGATGCTGATAAGGTGTTAAATGAAATATAATTATTATAACTGCACTACTTTTTGTTTTGTCCATTTAAATTAATTTGGAGTACCTTTATGGGTAGATTTTGGTCAAAAAAATTGCTCATAAGTGTATAAGTGTGCTTTGTGTTGAAATGAGTTCTTGAGGTCTTCTCGAATGACAGAAATGACATAACTGTGTTCAATACATTAGAAAAACTGACACATACTGTACATATTTGCCTCAGTTCTGATCCAGTCTGAGCTTCTGCTGAGGCTCAGTTTGTTCTGCTGGCATATTGACTCTTTGCCCGGTTTTGCCGCAGAGTTTCACTCTGTTAAAAAGTCTCTATTACCAGCTCATTATTGTCCTCGGTTAAACAGCAGAGTTCTCCTGCAGTCTGCTGAGGAGAGACCAGAGTCAGTCGGTTCACTGCAGCTTCTGCTCTGATAAATGAACTGCAGCTCTCTGAGTCAACATCACCTCAGCACCACCTAGTTTGACTTCATACTTCATCAAATTATATTTTAAAATATATTAAAATAGATATATGACAGCATTATTGTTTTTACTTTTGATCAAATAAATGTTTTTGTGAGCTTCTTTAAACAACATAAACCTTAATTATTTCTATGAAAAGGTATTCTCAGTGCATTATAGATATTATGTAACATCATATCCTTTTATGTGTGTCTTGCTCCTCAGAGTCATGTGATGGCAGGCGATCAGTTGACGCACAGTGCCTTTCTTCAGAGTCTGGCCGCTCTGGCCATGGGTCTCTTCTTGGATCAGTTACTGTGTCGTCAGCCCAGACCGCCTCACCACAGCGGGACAGGGCCAGATCAGGATGGGGCCCCTGGATCCTTCTGCCCTTCAGAGTGGAACTGGCTCTCCACTTATTCAACCACAGTGAAGAGTGCAGAGGCGTTTGCTCGTGGCACCGCCTTCCCAGAATCCTTCATTGCACCCGAGTTCCATCATTCTGGATCCACGGAGTTGACCAAACCATTGGTAAGATGAAATACTTGAAGGAACGATATTTGTACACTACTTTTTTTTTTTTTTCTCTCTCGCTCTCTCAAAATTTGTTTACAATGTTAGTGAAGGTTTTTCGCACCAAAAAAAACAAAACAAATTGACCTTTTTTGACTCTTGCTTTGACGCTTGGAATATTAAATGAGCCGTTTTTGCTGCTTTACTTTTAAGAAAAGAATAAATGCATAACAAGGATTAAAGCGGGAAAAAACTATTAAAAATGACAGACTCAATTAAATAATTACAATACTAGTGGAGTCAGTATGGTAAAATCCAGTAAAGTGTAGAACTAATATTTTTCTTTTATAGTTTTTCCTTCAGCCTTTATATTTTTCCAACTTTCATGTAATAAAATTGGAATTTTTGGAATTAAGTGTTGTATTATTATTCATTACAGGGTATTACAGTAAAGTAAAACTGAAACTAGAATTAAAACAATTTATTTGAAATAAAATGTTAACTGAAATAAATTAAATATATATATATTTTTTAAAAAACTTTATTTCAGCTAGTTGCTAAAGCAGCTTTATTCAATTTAGTTTATTTTGATATATCAATATAACTAAAATAAAAATTTATTAAAAGATATATAAAGATTGTTAAAATATTACAACACAATAAAATTACTAAACATTTAACTAAAATGAAAACAGAAAATATAAAAATAAAAACTGATTCAAATATTAATATCTATAATAGTATCTCAATGATACCAAAATTCCTTATTTTAGCTGGGCATAGAAAATCCTGTTTCCCACAATATGCCCCTTAAAGGTTACTTTGATTTATGCAAAGGGTCTTTTGTCCTCCTTCCAGGACAACAGTAAATGGACCTTCATGATGGATGAACAGCTCATGTCCTGGGCGACCAGCAGACCTGAAGTAAGTCTGTGTGTTCCTAAACGTGTGTGAGGTTTAGCAGATATGTGGAAGTGTGTGTTAAGACATCCGGATCTTTCTTCATCTCCCTCATTCATCTCTGTCAGTGTAGTCCCTGTGTTCAGCATTGTTCTTTCAAGCAGATTTTTATCACTCTTCACGTGTTTTTATTCATTCAGCTTTTATAAATTACCCCGCACAAACCATACCAGCCAGTGCCACACAAAACCTGTCTTTACTTTACATTAAACTCCTTTCCTCATTATTTAAAGCATATCTTTATGCCTATTTTACCTTTACAGCTTGCTAAATTGGCTTGAGATTGCATTAAAAGAATGTTTTTGTAATGTGTGTACAGGAAATATTATTGTATTTAACAGTGCTTTAAACATCTTTTTTTAATCTAATAAAGTCATGTTTGTGGTTTTGACAGGACTGGCAGCAGGGTGGTAAAAGTGAGGTGTATTTGTGGGGTAACGGCCGTCACGGGCAGCTGGCGGATGCTGGAACCAGCGCGTCTGTGCCCACACTCGCTCCCTCTCTCTCTCAGACTCAACAGGTAGGTAATCAACACCAAACACATGCAAAGCTACCACAAAAAGTTGGCATGTTCATTTAAAAAGAGTTGTTCTCTCCATTTATCTGTGCTGTTTTTTCTCTCAGGTTGTGTGTGGTCAGAACTGCACGTTCCTGGTTCAGGCTAACGGTACAGTTCTGGCTGTAGGGGAGGGCAGTTATGGACGACTCGGACAGGGTAACTCAGACGACCTCTACACCCCAACTATCATCTCAGCTTTACAAGGTAATGCAAACCACAGCACACTCATTTTCAGGCCAGTGCCAGTAATATGTGTAGTACACAGATGTCATTTACACATTGAATTTGGGGGGAAAAGGTTGAAAACGGATGCAGAAAAAAAATTAAATGTGAATTTAACTCTTACAGGGTCTTATATAACTTTTATTTAATGAATTCATGAAAGTTTCATCTCATTTTAGAGTTGTTTAAAGAGAAACATATAACTGTTTTATTTTATATTATTTATTTCATTAATAAAATAATAACAATAACACAAATAACAAGCAATTTAATAATAACAGTCAACATAAATGATTACAACAATTACAAGAACAATAATTACATTATTATTATTATTATTATTATTATTATTATTATTATTATTATTAATTAATAATAGCAATCCCTTAATCAATTTTTCAAATAACTTGTATTGTACCTATGTAGTAATAATAGTAATAATAATAATAATAATAATAATAATAATAATAATAATAATAATGACCTATACAAATATTATTATTATACTCTGAATTTTAACACATTGTATTGAACTTGTGCTGGGAATAAGATTATATTATTATTTGTTATATATTGGGAATCAGATTAAGATTATTATTATTATTTTAATAATATATATTTTTTAATAATGACAACCTCTTAATCTATCTAATTGATCTATCTAATAATATTGTAACTATAATTATAAAATTAATAGTAGTTTAGGTAATAATAATAATGACCTACAAACTTATTATTATTATTCAACACATTACAATGTTTTGAACTTGTGCTGGGAATAAGATTATACTTTTTATTTTTTCATATTATTATTATTATTATTATTCTCTATATAAAAACGCATCCTAACTCTTTCCTAATAGGTTATGTAGTGACTCAGCTGGTAACATCATACGGGTCTGATGGCCACTCATTGGCTCTCACTGAGACCGGAGAGGTGTTCAGTTGGGGTGATGGGGATTATGGGAAACTTGGCCATGGGAACAGTGAAAGGCAAAGGCGACCCAAACAGATCGAGGCTCTGCAGGGAGAGGAAGTGGTGCAGGTAAAGAAAATTACTGTCTGAGCTAATCACCAAAACCATCACATGATCAAATTTAGTTTGAACATCATTTCCCTCTTTCAGCTGGCGTGTGGGTTCAAACACTCAGCCGTCATCACAGCAGACGGAAAACTCTTCACCTTTGGCAGTGGAGATTCTGGACGCTTGGGTCAAAGGTCAACTTCGAACAAGATGGTCCCGGAGAGAGTGACAGCACTGGATGGGTACCACATTGGACAGGTGCTTCTTCTTTGTTTGGACTTTCATTCTAATGTGTGTATATGACCTTTGACCAGCGCGTGATGAGTGAAGATGACCTTTTCTGTCGTGTTTAGGTGTCATGTGGTATCAATCATACTTTGGTCCTGTCATCAGACGGCCTGACAGTGTGGGCTTTTGGAGATGGGGATTATGGTAAACTGGGCATTGGACCATGTACAGTGAAATGCTACCCACAGGTACAGTCTTACTGATTGATCAGGTACATTTTTGTTCAAAATGTTTGAATTTGGTAAGATCTGTTCGTATTTTTGAATTTTTATTGTGGTTACCAAGGCTGCAATTATTTGACCAAAAATACAGTAAAAACAGTAATTATGTGAAATATTATTACAATATAAAATAACTGTTTTCTATTTTAAGATGTTTTAAAATAGAATTAATTTCTGTGATGAAAAGCTGAATTTTCAGCATCATTATTCCAGTCTTTAGTGTCCTTCAGAAATCATGCTGATTTAGTGCACAAGAAACATTCTTATTATTGAACAAAACTTTCTTTGATTTCAAAGTTCAAAAGAACAACATTTATTTGAATGCTTTGTAACATTATAAATGTCTTTATGGTCACATTTGATCAGTTTAATGCATCCTTGCTGAATAAAAGTAATAATTTCTTTCAAAAAATTAAAAGTCTTACTGACCCCAAGCTTCTGAAAATCAGTGCATGTTTCCTGTGTTTCTATTCGTTGTTAGAAAGTGGAGGCTCTTTGCAATAAAGGCGTTAAAAAGGTTGGATGTGGAACACATTTCTCAGTGGTTCTGGCCAAAGATGGACACATCTACACATTCGGCCAAGGTAGACCCTCCAGAAATCATCATCATTATCCAAATGTGTTTGTGTGTAAATGTGGAATCATTTACATTTACTCTATTTTGATTCTAGTCTGAACCAATTTTTCTCTCAAAAGAATATTTTGATCGTAAAGCTGTGTTTTTCAAATGACCTTTGTGATGTTGAGAGAGCCCTTATATGCGTGTATGTTTTCACAGAGCGTCTGATAGGTCTGCCGGACTCCATGCTGAAGAATCACAACCGGCCGCAGATCATTCCCGCTCTGGAGGGCGTCTTCATTGAGGACATCACTGTGGGCTGTGAGCACATCCTTGCTTTATCCAACACTGGAGACGTGTATGCATGGGGCTGCAACTGTGAGGCCCAGGTACAGTCAGCTGAAACAGCAATGATGTTTAATGATGATTTGTGTGAATCTGTGAATATTTAGTTACTTTTGTGTGTATTGCAGCTGGGTCTGGGCCATTCCAATCCTGTCAAAGAGCCCACTCTGGTTACTACTCTACAGGGCAAGAACATCAGGCAGATCTCAGCTGGACGCTGTCATACTTCGGCCTGGACCACGCCGGCTCTGTCAACCAGAGCTTCAGGTACAAACAAATCCCAGTGAGCTGCCTTGGAACATAAGTAATCCATTTTAAATCGTATACATGGGTAACGGCTAATAATGTTCACTTGTATGCACCATACAACTAGCACTGTTCAATAATAAGTTTGTTCTTATTGGTACTATGAAACAAAATTACAAAAATTAAAGATTTAATTTGTTTAAATTTAAAATGTTAAAAATGTTTTATTTTTGTTTGTTTTTACAGAAAGAATTGAACAAAATCCTAAAAATGTCAATGAATTTGTATAGTAAATGTTTTATTTATTATTTTTTTTAAAGATTACAATTAAAGTGCGTGCATCCAGCAGGCCAAAAGCGTTATTTATTTATTTTTTAATAAATTAATGCTTTTATTCAGTAAGAATATTTCTATCCTAAAAATCCTGAAACAAGGTTTCCACAACATATATATATATATATATATACAGTGCACAGCATAAATGAGTACACCCCCTCTGAATAAATATAAAAGATTATTTTCTTAATGATTACTAATATAATTAATGGAAAGATGGCAAAATTTAACTGTATTAAACATACTTAATAAAAACAATAAAACGTATGCCAATATTTTCTGTAAGATAAGTACATTAACCAATTTTGTTTAAATGAAGGATTACAGAAATGAGTACACCCTAGATTTAATTCAGCAAATGTATAATATTCTAGTTCTTAATATGTCCTCCCAGAAATTTAAGTTTACTGCTCTGACCCTTCTTGGCACTGAGTGTACAAGTTCATGACAAATTTTCACATCTGTCCTGTTTAACTCCAGAAGGACGACCTCCATCAATACTCTGGTCTTTAATGGGGAGTTTTGTTCAGCTCGTCTCTACAGAATCCCCCACAGCTGCTGAGTGAAATACATGTCCACTGAAGGATTTTCACCTTGGGAGAATGAATATCTTTATTGTCATGCTGAAAAAATGCCCAATAATGCAGGGAATGAGGGGAGGGTAGCATCTTCTGTTTCAAGTTTTTTGTATTACATCACACAGTGGTGTGTGAGTTCATGACAGCGTTGATAAAGCACAACTCCCTCACACCTTCAGCACTCATTCATCCCTATATAAAAGCTTTACTACCACTGAACGTCACTGTGGGTACCAAGCACTTCTCACTGTAGTCCTCCTCTAGCAACACCAGAACATTTTGGATGCTTTTGGATTATTGACTTGGTCTCTTGAGACCAGAGTCCAGAAGTAAATATAGGCCTTGGAAGAGGTTAAATGAGTTCATTTTGCTTTGGCTAATTCTAGTGGTGACAACAACCATGCATGTCACTTCTGTAGGCTGCGTCATACTCTGTGAGATAAAGTGTCACTCTTTTCATAGCTTTTGCCGGCTCTGAGACACTTGCTTGTTATTTCTCCTGCTCTTTTTCTAGCAAAAATTCACTCATCACTAAATGAAAACTTAAAGTGAAGACCTGATTATTTCAGGAGCCTTGTCACAAGTCCATTGTTTTTGAATGTCGGTGCTACTTCTGCTATATTTTCACACTTAAAACAGTAATTTGGTATTCCTCTTGTACCATTGTCCTCTTTTATGATAAGAAATAAGTCACCTGGCAGTTCTCTCCCAACTGGTTCCACTGCTGCCAACATTAAGTCTGAGTATGATTCAGTGGGCTGTATAACACTTTTAATTGTCAGGAAATTACTTGTCTTTAAAAGTTTTGGTTCAATAAACTTACCTGTTGATCTAATATATATATGTATATATGTATGTATGCAACACAGCTGATTTCAACATTAATAATAAGAAATAGTTTCTTGAGCAGCAAATCAGCATATTATAATACTTTTCTGAAGGATTGTGTGACACTGAAGACTGGAGTAATGATGCTGAAAATTCAACTTTGCATCACAGCAATAAATTACATTTTAAAATATATTTAAAAAGAAAAACTTTATTTTAAATTGTAATAATATTTGACAGCAGTATTACTATTTTATTATATTTATTATATATATATATATATTTATTTATTTATTTATATTTGATCAAATAAATTAAGCCTTGGCCTTCTGTCAAAAATATTAAAAATCTTACCGAATTATATTGTATATTTTCTAGTTGTTCTTGTCTCTAAAATATTTAATTGACTAGAAGTTGCTTTTTAGTACAGTCTCTACAAATATGATTTTTAAGCAACAAACAAGAAGAAAATCCTGAAAATGTATGGGTTAAAAGTTACAAACCGTGTGATTCAGATATGCAAAATGTTACTGCTGAATCCTAGCATATCTCAGCAAAAAAAAAAAAAACTGTTCACATTTCCACAGACTCTGACCTCATCAGTGAACGTCCGTTCTAGGATCAGTTCCTCAGCGGTTGGATATGAGAATTGTTTTTGCATTTCATGTCAACAACTCTGACTGCGTATTTTTCAGGTTGTTCAGGGATACAGCTGGGTCTGCCTGAGTCCGTGCCTCCGCAGTATAACGCCCTCAAAGACTGCAGCCCTGAAGTGTTAAACACCCGTCTCAGAGTGCTGTACCACTTCTCTGATCTTATGTACAAGTCCTGGAGGCTTCTGAACCTCGACCCCCGCAGTCAGGTAAACAATCAATAATAAAACGAGCACACATTCACAAACACACACACATTCATGTGAATCATCACGTGAACATCTGCTGCTGATGTTTCACTGGAAAAAACTGTACTCTGACTCCCTGCCAAGAACCTTTCATCATTTTCTAAGCTCAGCTGAATTTGTGTCCAGTGTGAAAGTGTTCCTTGTTACGGTTCCTGTTTTTACCTCCAGACTAATAGGTCTGTGTCGGTCGATATCCGAGCAGAAGTTTTGTCTGACTGTGTCACTGTCTGGCTCGTTTCCAGGTAAATGCTTCCCGCTACAGCTCAGGTACCTCTGCCATCGTACAGGGCCAACTCAGAGGCCTCCTGTCCCCGAAAGTCAACACACTTCCTCTCGTTCGCACTATCGGCAGAACCATGACCCAGGGAAAGACCTACGGCCCCCAGATTACAGTCAAACGGATCTCCACCAGGTATGAGCTTTTAACCAGGGCTGCACAATTAATCAAATTCACAAATTCACCGAAATCACAAAATGGATTATGGGTACTGTCAAAAGGCTGTGATTTAATGAAATTAATAAATATGTTGCATTATATAGATGGATAGTTAATAGACAGTGGTTGTTAATTTCCTGTTTGAGCTGCATATATTTTTCTTTTTTTTGCCAAGATTTAAACTATTTACTTGAAGTACCTAACCTTGTCCTCCAATCCACAGGGGGCGCTCTAGCAAGCCCATTTTCGTGCAGATAGCCAAACAGGTGGTGAACCTGAACCCTACTGAGCTGCGTCTGCCCTCCAGAGCATGGAAGGTGAAGCTAGTCGGAGAAGGAGCGGATGACGCTGGCGGCGTGTTTGACGACACCATCACTGAAATGTGCCAGGTAAGTCCATGTTCTTAAACTCTTATCACCTTCGCATTCAGGCATCCAAAACCGAATTCTCTTTTCCCAGGAGTTACAGTCAGGTGTGGTCGAGCTTCTCATTCACACTCCCAACAGCTCTGCAGATGTTGGTAGCAACACGGACAGGTACGTTGTAAATGATTAAATGTATAATCAGAATATGTAGCACTGATGTATTTTTGTAGGCTAAACCAGAAGGTATCTTCACCCTGGTTTCCTCAACAAAAACCCAGTAGTTCTTGGTTATGGTCTACAAAAATACTGCAGCACTCTATTGGCTATAAATAGAAAGACTGTTTTTCTACTAACCTCCATTGTCTGGACAGGTTCTTGCTGAACCCAGCAGCAGTCTCGGATGATCACTTGGTGCAGTTTCGCTTCTTGGGGATCCTAATGGCAGTGGCCATTCGAACCAAAAAGCCCTTGGATCTGCACCTGGCGCCGTGGGTGTGGAAACAGATGTGCTGTATTCCTCTGGGAGCCGGCGACCTGGAGGAGGTGGACCTGCTCACGTACCGCTCACTTCAGGGCATCTTACACCTGGACAACAGCGTGATCAATGAAGAGAACTTCACAGTGGTGAGGCACACAGACCCGAGAGACCAGCAGATATCATCCATTCAGACATGACTTTCTCACTGTCTTTTATCCTGGATTTGTAGATGATCCCTCTGGACTCGTTTGTGGCTCACAGTGCTGATGGCACATTGGTTCCGGTGATTCCTGGTGGGCATAACGTGCCCCTGACATTCTCCAACAGGAACGATTATGTGGAGAGAGCCTTGCACTACAGACTTCACGAGATGGACAGACAGGTATCTGCCTCTCATCTAGACACTTTAGAATTAAAATAATGGTAACTGTACATACATTTCACTTAAAGGAATAACTCATATAGACAGATCTTGCATGCTGACAGTACATAATGGTAACGCAGTTTTTGTGTGTATGTAGGTGGCAGCAGTGAGGGAGGGCATGTCCTCAATCATCCCAGTCCCGTTGCTTTCCCTGCTCACGGCTCGACAGCTGGAACAGCTGGTGTGTGGCTTGCCCGAGGTCTCCGTGGAAATGTTGAAAAAGGTGGTACGATACCGTGACATTACTGACAGCCATCAGCTCATTGGCTGGCTGTGGCAAAGCCTTGAGGAATTCACCAATGAGGAGAGAGTCCTGTTCCTGCGCTTCGTGTCCGGACGTTCTAGACTGCCATCCAATCCGGCAGACATCACACAAAAATTTCAGATCATCAAAGTTGATCGGGTAAGGCTACTGTCAGTTATAGAATATCCTCTTTATCATATACTAATTAAAAATAGATTTAAAAGAATTAAATAAAGCTGCAAAATGTAATATATACTTTAGTTTATTTAATTTTTAAAAATTATTTTAATTTAATATATAATAATTTAATGACAACAAATGAGATGTAGACAAAATTGCTCTAGAATATTTTCTTTACAATATACTTAATTCATTTTTTAATCTATTTTTAATTATTTCATTGAATGAATTTAATTAAATAAAGCTGCATAATTTAATATATACTTTAGTTAAATATATTTTTAAAAAAAGTAACCAAATTTAATGACGACAAATAATGATAACAAATTATATGTAGACAAAATTACAAAAATGAAATTTACTTTCGAATATAATGTTGAAAATTATTTTACCAAAATTCCCCCCAAAATGGAAATTTATAAATTTTGTATTTATTTATTTGACTATTAATGTTTATGTATATGAAAAGGATGTCAGTAGATTTAGTAATTGAAAGGGACACAAGAAAAAATATTTTATATATATTTTATGCATTATGTAACGTTATATAATTTTTAATATTATATAATGAAATTAACTTTTGAATATAAAATGTACTAAAATTCAGCCAAAACAGGAAAATGTGTAAATGATGTATTTTTATTTATATGATTCTTAAAGTTCATTTATATGAAAAGGTTGTCAGAAGCAGTGATGGGAATAACAGCGTTATAAATAAACGGCGTTACTAACGGCGTTATTTTTTTCAGTAACGAGTAATCAAACGAATTAGTGTTTCCCCCGTTACATCGGCGTTACCGTTACTGACAGTAAAATGTGGCGTTACTATATTATATTATTAGAATTAAATTTTTCAGTTCATCTGAATGGATTCGCAGTGTAGCTGTATTTGACGTACCATAAACTCTAGTGTGAATGCGCACGACTCGCCGTCGCTTTCTCTCACATACACACACGCAAAGAAAGATACAGAGCAAGAGAGTCTTTCATAACATGCAGAATTGATGCTACATGTAAACGATAATCTTTGTTGTATTTTCCTGTCAAAATAACGGAGTTCCTTTTGGAATTCTTTAGCTTTTAAGAACTGCCAGGTTCTCTGGTTGTGGGCGGAACTAATGCGCAAACGACAATCTCATTGGCTGGCGCTCACCTATTATCATCCCTGTTTTGATTTCAGCAAATCAATTCGAGCGAACGCAGACAACGTGATTGATATTCATGAACCCAGCAGCTCATTAATCCTTAGTGCGTTTTATATTGATGACAAATATGCATTCAAACTTGGTTATTCTAATTACTGAAGTTCTATCATCATATAATATTAAATTATCATAATATTATATTATAATGCTTGATTGACTGATACTAAGTGTCAGTAGATAAATAGTGTAGATTAATGTACAATGTTTTATAATAATAATTTATTCTATTTAGGTGTCCATTTCATTAAATTTAACATATTTAATATTGGGGGCATCCAAAGTTTTTTGACATTTGAACATTTTTTAAAAAAGTAACGCAATAGTTACTTTCCCTGGTAATTAGTTACTTTTATAATGATGTAACTCAGTTACTAACTATTTGTGAGAAGTAACTAGTAACTATAACTTATTACTTTTTTAAAGTAACGTGCCCAACACTGGTCAGTAGATGTCATAACTGATAGGGACATAGAAAAAAAATAGTATGTATAATGAAATTACCGTTTAAATACAGAATTTGGAATTATTTTACTGAAATACACCTAAAAATGGAAAATTGTAAATGTATTTTTATTTATATGATTATTAATGTTTATAGATTTCAAAACTGAAAAGGGACACAAGAAAAAAATACTTTATTGTATTAACTTTTGAATATAAAATTATTATACATATCATATAAATTATTTTACTAAAATTCACCCCAAAATGGAAATTTTTAAATTGTTGTCAGCTATATTATCAATTGTTGTTTAAAAGTTACAGAAATGGTCACAGTTATCGGCCAATATTGACAGTATTGGCAAATATCGTCTGATCAATCAGCCTAACAAATTATGTATGTACTTTCTATGCGCAATGGCAGTATGTGAATTGGGATGAAGCCCAGGTCTTTACTCTCACTTTGTTCACTCAACAGCCTGTGAACGGACTTCCTACGGCCCAGACGTGCTTCTTCCAGCTGCGCCTTCCTCCCTACACGAGCCAGGCCATACTAGCCGAGCGCCTACGCTATTCCATTCACAACTGCCCCTCCATAGACATGGACAACTACATGCTGTCACGCAACACCGACCCCGCGGACGGCTCCGACACCGAATACTAACACCGCTCTCACAAAAACAGACTCTATAACGCTACAAAGCACAAAATAACCTTCATAAATGCCTCCGGTTGCACCTCTTCCTCATACATGCAATATAGTTCTCAGTCACAAAGCCTCACGTACGTACTCTCTGCGGTACCCAGAATGCACTGCAGACGCCTGTTCTTCCACAAGGTCAAAGGGAGAATATTTAAGCAATTAAATTCTTTATTTATTCCTTTTTGTATCATCTTTGTGTCTCAGAATGTTGCAGGAAACTTCGTAAAACTAAAAAAATATTACAATACCGTTAAAAGCGCCGTGCCTGGAATGGTCGCAAGGTTTCTTCTCTTGGCGTTAGCGACAGAAACTGGGGTCGGTTCGTAGGTGAGCACTTGGCAGCTAGCTTCCTGTCCCAGTTTATGCCAAAGGCTATTAAACTACTGTACTGTACTGTACACGGTACCTTCTGACTCAGTGAAAAAAAAAAAAAAAAAAAATCGTACTGTGAGTCTGAGAAACAAGTCCCAGAGCAATCGTTGTTTGGGCATTTGTATCAAGCTAGCTTGTATCTTTAATGAATGTATACTTGCAAATGCCATGCACGTGTGCACTCCAATCTTTTATTTGCCAAATACTGTACTGATGCTGTACATTACATAGGGTTTAATGAATTTTAGCCTTTTTTTTTTTTTTCTTTTTTTTTTGCAACTGTGAAACAGCGCGTGGAGACGTTTGGTGATTGTTGTGTTCGTCTGTGCATTCTCACAGAGCGAGAGTGCAGGTTTGTTACACTATGCTGATTGGTCATTAGTGATATTATGTGCTTCGGGCTTGTATGCCTCAGTGCTGGATGTAAAACGTTTTGACTGTTTTTACTGGTGTGTTTGATAGAGGAGAGTCACTCTTTACTCTCCAACCTAATGTATGCGGTGGTTTACAGTATTGGTAAATTATTATTATTATTTGTTTTTCCTAAAATATTTATCTGAGTGAGCTTTATGTGTTGGAAAGACGACTAATGAGGACTCATTGCGCTGTTTTGCACTTTAGACCTGTATGCATTGCGCTTTAGGAAAATTGTATTCACTTTAATATTTACAGATGTCAGATTAATTTATCTACAGATTCTCCTAACCCGAGCCACTACTGATATAAACCTCTTGGCTGATTTTTTTTTTATTTTTTTTTTTTATGGAAGTATCCAGAACTAACTTTAACACAAAAGATTACTTCGTTAGGCAATGATATGGTGGTATTTGGTGATGCTCAAATTTCAGATTAAGCCATAAAACAAGAACGATTCAAGAAGTTTCCTTAAACTGTATGATATCTCATGGCGATGACCTCTCAGATGGAAGATGCACTGTACTGTAAATTAAATTTTGTGTACAGACTTTCGTGTCAGCTTGGTAAGTCATTTAATTTGATTCTAAATGTTTTTCTGATTATGAAAAGTTTTTATTTCTGCCATGTTTTGTTTCTGTTCCAGCTATTCTAGTGCAATCAGAGTCTCACGTTTCCAAAGACCAGACAAGGGAAAACCAATCAGTTGTGATACAGTAAATAAGTAAAATAATTATAAAAAAAAAAAACAATAACAATTTATTCAGCAATTCTTCTCCCAGAGTTACCGTTTTACGCCATTTTGGAGAGTACTCCAGAACGTAATCAACGTAATCAGCGTTGTTTACATTCAGCATGTGCGCACTGTCTACTGAACGTTAACAATGGTGATAACGTTGATTACATTCTGGGGTACTCTCCAAAATGGCGTAAAACGGTAACTCTGGGAGAAGAATTGCTGAATAAATTATGTTGCCGTTATTTTCTTTGTGCACAAAAAGTATTCTCATAGCTTCGTAAAATTACAGTTGAACCCCTGATGTCACATGGACTATTTTACCGATGTTATTGCTACATTTCTGTGCATTGATCATGGTAATATCATTGCTGTCTATGGAGGGCCAGAGAGCTCTCATCCATCAAAAATATCTTAATTTGTGTTCCGAAGATGAACTACGGGTTTGGAACGACATGAGGGTGAGTAATTAATGACAGAATTTTCATTTTTGGGTGAACTAACCCTTTAAAAAACGCATGAATAACTCAATGCATATCAAACAATCTGTAAGAAGAGACAAAGCATAGTGACCACGTAATAAAAACAGTTACTCACATTTGTGTTGCAACATTACTGTCAGATACAATTTAATCGGCACAGCATCTTCTTTTAGTTTCAATCTGTTTGTAAACGAATCCAATGAAAAATGAAGTGAACAAAGGACCGAGTTCTGACTGACGCGGTCTGGAACTTCATTAAAAATAAAGTTCATCTGCTCTTTCCTATCGGGATCAGAAGGAAGGCTATACAAAGACTGTGTTTCCACAACTTGGCACTGCACAGCGTCTTGTCTTCATGAGCCATATATGACCCTGGACCACAAAACCATAAGGGTCAATTTTTCAAAATTGAGATTTATACATCACCTGAAAGCCGAATAAACATGCTTTCCATTGATGTATGGTGTGTTAGGATCGGACAATATTTGGCAAAGATACAACTATTTGAAAATCTGGAATCTGAGGGTGCAAAAAAATCTAAATATTGAATAAAAGTTGTCAAAATTAAGTTCTTAGCAATGCATATTACTAATCAAAAATTAAGTTTTGATATATTTACAGTAGGAAATTTACAAAATATCTTCATGGAACATGATCTTTACTTAATATCCTAATGATTTTTGGCATAAAAGAAAAAATTATAATTTTGACCCATACAATGTATTTTTGGCTATTGCTACAATATACCCCAGCGACTGGTTTTGTGGTCCAGGGTCACATTATCTTTTGGTTTTTGCATAGACCTGCGTGTTTTCCTCTAAACACTATGCGCAAATCGGTGATAATTAAAATAAATAATTTTATTTATTTTAAATTGTAGTAATTTTTTACAATATTACTGTTTTTACTGTATTTTTTGGTCATATAAATGCTGCCTTGGTGCACATAAGAGACTATACTTTCATATGTAAGTAAAGTGGACATTATCACTGAAATATAGCCTACACAAGTGCAAAATCGACTCAAAATCAAAGAGTGTAGAGTTTGTTTCAGCCATTAGGACACATTTGCTGGTCTCTGTTAATATATACTGTACGTAATAATAATAAAAAATGAAAATGGAACTTCAGTAAAAAAAAAAATTTACTCACCTTCATGTTCTAAACCTGTATGATTTTCTTTCATCTGTTGAACACAAAATAAGATATTTTGGAGAATGTTGGTAACCAAACAGTTGCTAGAAGCCATTGACTTCCATAGCATTTTTTCCCCATACATCAGTGGCTGCCAGCAGGCTGTTTGATTACCAACATTCTTCAAAATATCTTCTTTTGTGTTCAACTCATGTAGAACTTTCATTTTTGGGTGAACTATATTAGTTATGTATATGAGATTTTTATCGATTCTATCCTCCCATGGTTATTTGGACAAATAGGGTTGTAAAAATTGCCCCCCACCACTAAGCCACCAACTGTACTCTATATTCAATTAGCAGCAGGGTCTATCAGATGACCTCTCGTAATCATGCTGAGCACTGTCTTATCACGCTGCGATAATTCAGCTGAGCGCAAGCGTATTTTTAGTTTCTTTACACAATTAAAATCCTGTTTTCAAACAAACAAATCATTTATCTCCATCTTTCTTCATATGAATCCCATAACAAAAGCTAATCAGATTATGCTAAGTATTGAAGTGGTACAATAAAGCTAAATGTGGTGGAAAATGCGAGCAGAAGGGGCCAAACTGGTTTAAAATCACAGACCACCGTTAGAACAAAGAGGGGCGTTTCGTTCCCCTCCTGAGATGCTATCGTTTTGATAAATTGTGCATGCCACCCGTCCTCTGAGACGAGAGGAAAGCGATTGTGATAATGAGCATCCTTGACTAGCTCCAGTGAATTATGGGAGGAAGTGAAACTCGCCACTGATGACTGAGAGGATCAAAGAGAGGAGGGGAAACACTGATCTCAGCTGCTTTGATGCATTAGAGAGCTTGTGTTCATGCAGGTCTGGAGAAGCATCCTGAAGAGCCGCAATCATCATCTCAGGCTGCTGCTGATGGCATGGACTTGAGTTTAACTCGCTGTTATGCAGTGGGAAGCTCTTCAATGTTCAGATCAACACATTTTGAGGTAGCCAGACTTTTGAGTAACAGCATACAATCTGAAGCAATTTGCATCTTAATGCTAGTTCACACTGTCACAACAATCATCAGCAACCGTTGCCTCAATGTGAACTAGCCTTCATTAATACCGAGAAGCACCAACATAGACATCTGAGACCATTTATTTAATGTACAACCAAATGAATTTTTTTGTGATGTTTATGGCATGTTTTTATTAATACTTAGAATATATGTATACACACACACATACATATATATATATATATATATATATACACACACACATATACATATGTATGTGTGTGTGTGTGTGTGTGTGTGTGTTTATTTATTTTTCTTTTTTTTTTCTTTTCAAAGTTTTAGTCATTTAAAGTAATTTTATTTTACTTTTATATGTTCATATAGATTGTATTAAATTGTATATCAGTTTGTTGGGGATATTTTGGTACATCAAGTTAAACTAAATGAAAAATGTTGGAAAATGGAAAGTAACTGAAGTAAAAAATTATTTATAATAATAAAATAAAACAGTAAAATTTTATTTTATTTGAGTTTATTTTTATATAAAAATCTTTTTTTTTATTAAACCAAAAAATAATTATATATATATATATATATATATATAGAGAGAGAGAGAGAGAGAGAGAGAGAGAGAGAGAGAGAGAGAGAGAGAGAGAGAGATGGATAGATAGATGGATGGATGGATAGATAGATGGATAGATGGATAGATATACTGTGTGTGTGTGTGTATGTATGTGTGTATATATATATATATATATATATATATATATATATATATATATATATATATATATATACACACAAAATTGTTCTGTTGGCTGTGGAGTCAGTATTTGCAAATATGATTAAAAGATTAATTTTATACTTATATAATTTTATACCAAATACTTTTGGAGGGCACTGTATATACACACACATATACATACATATATACACTGTGTGTGTGTGTGTATATATATGTATACACACACATACAGTTTTCTCGAAGAAGTGAGTACACCCCTCACATTTTTGTGAAGATTTTATTATATCTTTTCATGTGACAACACTGAAGAAATGACACTTTGCTACAATGTAAAGTAGTGAATGTACAGCTTGTATAACAGTGTAAATTTGCTGTCCCCTCAAAATAACTCGACACACTGCCATTAATGTCTAAACCGCTGGCCACAAAAGTGAGTACACCCCTAAGTGAAAATGTCCAAATTGGGCCCAAAGTGTCAATATTTTGTGTGGCCACCATTATTTTCCAGCACTGCCTTAACCCTCTTGGGCATGGAGTTCACCAGAGCTTCACAGGTTGCCACTGGAGTCCTCTTCCACTCCTCCATGACAACATCACGAAGCTGGTGGATGTTAGAGACCTTGCGCTCCTCCACCTTACGTTTGAGGATGCCCCACAGATGCTCAATAGGGTTTAGGTCTGGAGACATGCTTGGCCAGTCCATCACCTTTACCCTCAGCTTCTATAGCAAGGCAGTGGTCGTCTTGGAGGTGTGTTTGGGGTTGTTATCATGTTGGAATACTGCCCTGCGGTCCAGTCTCCGAAGGGACAGGATCATGCTCTGCTTCGGTATGTCACAGTACATGTTGGCATTCATGGTTCCTTCAATGAACTGTAGCTCCCCACTGCCAGCAGCACTCATGCAGCCCCAGACCATGACACTCCCACCACCATGCTTGACTGAAGGCAAGACACACTTGTCTTTGTACTCCTCACCTGGTTGCCACCACACATGTTTGACACCATCTGAACCAAATAAGTTTATCTCAGTCTCATCAGACCACAGGACATGGTTCCATGTCCTTAGTCTGCTTGTCTTCAGCAAACTGTTTGTGGGCTTTCTTGTGCATCATCTTTAGAAGAGGCTTCCTTCTGGGACGACAGCCATGCAGATCAATTTGATGCAGTGTGCGGTGTATGGTTCGAGCACTGACAGGCTGACCCCCCCCCCACCCCTTCAAAGTCTGCAGCAATGCTGGCAGCACTCATACGTCTATTTCCCAAATACAACCTCTGGATATGACGCTGAGCAAGTGCACTCAACTTCTTCGGTCGACCATGGTGAGGCCTGTTCTGAGTGGATCCTATCCTGTTAAACCGCTGTATGGTCTTGGCCACTGTGCTGCAGCTCAGTTTCAGGGTCTTGGCAATCTTCTTATAGCCTACGCCATCTTTATATAGAGTAACAATTATTTTTTTCAGATCCTCAGAGAGCTCTTTGCTATGAGGTGCCATGTTGAACTTCCAGTGACCAGTATGAGACAATGAGAGCGATAACACCAAATTTAACACACCTGCTCCCCATTCACGCCTGAAACCTTGTAACACTAACGAGTCACATGACACCGGGGAGAGAAAATGGCTAATTGGGCCCAATTTGGACATTTTCACTTAGGGGTATACTCACTTTTGTGGCCAGCGGTTTAGACAAATGGCTGTGTGTTGAGTTATTTTGAGGGGACAGCAAATTTACAGTGTTATACAAGCTGTACACTCACTACTTTACATTGTAGCAAAATCTTATTTTGGTTGCGATTGATCATTTGACAGCACTAATAAATTATATATATATATATATATACACACACACACACACACACACAGACATATATTCTGTATATGTGTATATATAACACACACACATAAATGAATTAAAATAAAATATAAAGATATTATTTAAATATAGTTTGTTTACATATTTTATATCGGTTTATATAAAAATGATATACTTTTTGAAATTATTATTATAGTGCTTATTAGAATATTGCAATAATAAATGTTTAATAAATAATTTACACACACACATTTAATTTACTTTGAAGTTAAATAATTAAAACTAAATAAACTAACTAATAAATAAAAAAAGAATAAAAACTACATTAACATGACATTTAAAAAAAAATTGACTAAAACTTTAATTATGAAAAACAGAAGAAATAAAAAAAACAACAACAAAAAAGTCTGCACACAGGCTCCTAGGCTTTTTTCTGTTGTCATTATCAATATTTTTTGGTCATGCAAGCACCCTGTTTGAGTGTTTTTCCAACTAAAATTAAAGTGAAAATATAAAAAAATTAATAAAAATAAAATATAATTCGAGATAGTAACAAAAATTATAATAGTGTTTCAACGATACTAAAGAAACCCTAGAGGTTTCAGTTAAGGGTGATGAAATAGCTGACCTTGTTGTCCAGCTCTATCGTTATCCCATCTTTTAGTGAATTTTATTGGTTAACTGATGACCTGCACAACTCCTAATTGTACCGCTATCACTGTGACTTAGAGTTTGCTGAATCAGCATCCATAAAGCCCATTCCTCAGAATGTTTGTTTGTGCTGCTGGCTGACCTTATTAGGCATCTGTTTTATGCACGTACCTGTGTGAGATTCCCGCCGCAGTCAGCAGCCTTGCAGCTGGTCCAGGGACGGTGGAGTCGTCAGCTCGCGGCTGTTTTTATAGGGTCATTCATCTATCACGGGCACAGCGCACACATTTAGAAAGGGCATTGGAGAATGTCAAACCAAAATATTACTGTTGAGCAAGAACTGCACACAAAGAAAGACCAAGAATGAGAATGAAAGAGACGATTCTAAATAAGAAGTTTGATTAGTGTGTCTGCATCAAATGTGTGATGTGACCCACTCGGCAGTCAGCCCTGTGTCTTTGACCGAAAGAGGCCAGGAAACAGGTATAACGCTGAGGTGCATGAATCTTTGAAATCACAGGGGAAAACAGAAGTGGGTGAGTTCCCATTTATATATCTATGAGAGAAATGAACTCCCTCCAGCATATCCGAGTCATTTATAATCCATACAAACTATAGGATCGGAGAGAGACTTTCACGTAGAGTAGCCTACAAAAAAGACCCATTTTTGTAGCTTAAATAAAGTGAATGAATGAATGAAAATACTGTATTGCGGGGAGAGTGGGGTAAGATGTGCTGCACATGTTAATATTTGTCATGTGACCATATATTTCGATAGAGCTCATCATAGCTGTCTGTGATTGAGAGATACAAATGTGATAATCATTTATGCATTTATGAACAAATAGATTAATTAATTAATTGATTATGCATGTATGTAATTACAAAAAGGGCAGGGATAATGTAGTTAACAAAACCTAAAAGAAAATGTGTTACTTTAAAATAAGCACCAACTAAAATAAAATACAAAACTTTTATTTCAGCTATTTTAGTTCATCTAGTTTTTCATTTTTCATTTAGTTTAACTTGACATAGTAAAAATAAAAATAAACTGAAATAAAAAATAACAAATTAAGTAAACATATCTTAAAAATAATGAATGCCAAAAACAGAAGTGAAAAATAAAATAATTCAAAATGTTAATAAAAAAAAATATAATAGTATCTCACTGATAGTAAAATAACATTGGTCAAAGTAAACATGTTTAGGACTAGAAATATATTCAATAGGTGATTTAAAAAAAAAATTAAATATTTTTTAAAAATATTTGGCTAAAGTGTTATTATTACAAAATGCTAAAATTGTTTTACGGAATTCAGAAAGAGCTTTGCTGGTTGAAATATGAAAAAAAAAAGTGCATCACAATAAGACTTTGTAAGTCTTACATTTAGTATTATATTTAAAGTCATAATTTTTTGTAATGTTCATATTTATCTTTGAAAATCGTTAACATTTACCAATGATTAACCCTCATTTAAGACTGCAATTGCGGAGTTATTATATATGTTTATATATATCTAATTTTTTTTATTATTGCTTCGTGTGTTGTTTTTTCTACATTCAGTCAAAAACAAGCATCTTGACATATAATTATTAATATAATTATATAAGTTTTAGTTTTACCTCTTTATCTTGCAAAGAGGACAACCAAAGTAAACCGCAAGCACAGCTTGCCCCACTCTTACATAAAACATCCCATATTACTGTACCATAACATTTAGATGGAACTATAAAGGACTGCCAAGAATACTACTATAATCATATTGCATCCAAAATTAAATGACATTTATGGTAATCATACAGTATCCTCGTATTCCCATCCATAGGTAGTGCCACAGTACTTGTCATAAAGGTGATGTTAAATCTTGGAAGGAAAATTAAATTGCAGCTACATCAGTAAATTAGTCCAGAAGTAATGCAGACGAGCTGGTTATAATGCTCTCTGTATTGGTTTTCTTTATCTCTACACCAAACCATGCAGAACTAGTTTTAAGTTCTAATTTCATTGTATTTTATTTGCTCAACTGAAGAGGATTTGTGGGTGTTTGTCATTTGTTCTGTGTGTCCTGAACTTGTGACTGAAAAGCAGGCCACAACTGGATGGAGCTTTGAGCGGTCACTATGTGATGTCTTCATGACATCATCGCTCTCATTGTTTCCAAGGCAACACGGCTGGCAGTGACGCAGGTGATTCGATACTCTCTGCGGTCACATAAGCTAATGTTTACTCGCTGCAGAAGATGCTTTGAAATGTTGGATGCATCGTCATCTGTTCCACACGCAGTGACAAACACTCACCACTGCAGAGTGTGCAAGAAGGTTCAGATAGCATGCATTTGCATAATAAACATACAAATGCATCGGTATCATAATAGACAGTGTCATGCATGCAGAAATGAAGTCTTGCATCTGCTCAGCTGCATGTACTGTAAGAAGCCACATCATAACTGACCCGTGCACAAGGAGTCAACTGCATGTGTGCGTGCATGTCACTCTTCATCTGTGGGAATGTGATGATGGCTGCTCTTGGTATTGTGCATTAAGGAATCATGTGGTTGTCTGAGCAAACCAGCAATTGTTACAGAAATGAACTAATAATGGATCAGATATTCAAGGCAGAGTCTCTCAACTGGTCTGTTGTGAAGGCTGTAAAGAGCAAATGTTAGTAAGAAAATGCAATTAGCCAAATAATTGTGCATAGTTAAGATAGCAAAATAAATCGATTTAAAGGAGAAGTTCACCTAAAAAGGAAAATTTCCTCACTCTTAGGCTATCCAAGATGTAGATGAGTTTCTTCATCAGAACAGATTTGGAGAAATTTAGCATTACATCACTTGCTCATCAATGAATCCTCTGCAGTGAATGGGTGCCGTCAGAATGAGAGTCCAAACAGCTGATAAAAACATCACAATAATCCACAAGCAATCCACATGACACCACTAAAGCAAAAATTGCATGTTTGGAATAAACAAATCCATCATTAAGATGTTTTTAACTTCAAACCACTGTTTCCACTGTCACCATATGAGTCCATAATATGCTTACTCCAGTGAAAAAGTAGTCTAATCTGAATCAAGTGAGAAATATGCACAGATCAAGCACCGTTTATAAGACAAAACAGTTCTGAACAGATATGTCAGTGGGTTTTGATATGAGAGAACAACAGGGGACTTTTACATTGGATGAAGCGTTACGTATTATGGACTCATATTTTGAGTCAAAATGCCTTAATTATGGATTTTGTTCTTACAAACACACATCTTTTTGCCTCACAAGATATTAACTGATGGAGTGGTGTGGATTATTGTGATGTTTTTATCAGACTTTCATTCTGACAGCACCCATTCACTACAGAGGATCCATTGGTAATGTAATGCTACATTTCTTCAAATATTGAAATTATGAGCCAGATTCATTTGCAATGAGAATAAAAATGGTGTGCGGACCACAGTGTATTTTGTAAGGTGAATTAATGGCTGCAGAAAGCATTAAAATATCAAAATTGTATTTTGTATGCTAGACAATGTCAGAACTGTTTTTGGTTGATTTAACTTATTGAAACTTATATAATCTGGGGCCTGAACCAAAACCAGTTGAGAACCATTGATTTCAGACGTCAAATGTATTTGCTGTATATAAAAGTTATTAAAAGTGGTTGTCATCCCTAATGTAATCCTGATTGTTTTCACACCAGTTGAGAACCGTAGCGGCCCTGTTTGGTATTGCACAGATTTTGCCCTATATTTCCCCTTTTTATATTTTATATATATATATATATATATATATATATATATATATATATATATATATATATATATATATATTTTGTGCCCACTATGTGCCCGTGTGTGTGTGTGTCTGAGATCTGACCAGATTTATGACTCCTGCCGTCTCTCCCAGTGAGAAATGTTAAGATATTCTCATAGAATGCATAATGAACTCCTTATTTTATTTATAGAGCCGTGGCGGCAAGAATGCACAGAGGGCTAGAAATAGACGTTGTGTATGTATGTATTAATGTGGTGCTTGATGATTTATTTGTTCAGAATATATCAGCATCATATTTAATTTTGTTTATCAGAACATCTCCTACTACAGTGCTGTTTATGGATCTGTGCTGTATGTCACCTTACAGTTAACTTGCGGAATATGCAGTATGCATATTAAGTTACTTTTTTGGCACATCAGTTACTTTTTGTATGTTTTGTGACCCTGATATGTCATAAGTGGAGAAGCTGCAAAGGTATCAAGCAGTCAATTCATCACACATAATATTTAAACAATATTTTAATGTCTAAAATAGTATGCTACTGTGCTAAAGTTTGGAATGAGTAAGATTTTTTTTTTTGAAAGAATTCATATTTATTTATTCTATTCAACAAGAATTAATTCAGTTGATCAAAAATGACAAATATAAAAAAGAAGAAATGGAGGACTGACAGTAAAAACTTTCAAATAGGCCTAAATGCTTTTCTTTTGAACTTTTTTTCATTAAAGGATACTGAAAAAAAAAAGAAGTATCACTGGTTCACAAAAATAACAAGAAGCAAAAACAGTTTTCAATATTGATGATAATAAGAAATGTTTCAGCGAATCAGCATATTAGAATGATTTCTGAAGGATCATGTGACACTGAAGACTAGAGTAATGATGTTGAAAATTCAGCTTTACATCACAGGAATGAATTACATTTTAATATATATTAAAATATAGAATAGTTTTAGAATATTGCAATAATATTTCACATTTTTAATGATTTTACTGAATTATTGATCTAATAAATGTAATCTTGATGAGCAAAAACTCATGCATCCTGAAAGTAGTAAAGTGATTATAGAATTTTTTTTCTGTTATATTTACTATGGATTGACATCCATATTCTGCTGTTGTGTAAATGTTTCCACTATTAGTGTTTCCTTGTTCTGCAATGCAGGCCTTATTGCTTTGATTTGAACATCTTACAGCATGAATAATGAAAGACTGTGTAATTAACAGTGCAGTACCTCTCCTGTCCAGTAGGGGCCAGTGTGTTGATTGAGATTGAGCTGCTGTTCTCAGTGTTTGTTCCCAGCACGAGGCCACGGCCTGTTCTCACAGCCCCGTCTCTCTCTCTCTCTCTCTCGTTGGCTAGGCAGGTTGTGGTTCACCTAATCCCCGCTGGATCCGCTGTACCCCGAGAATGAAAAGACACGGATTAGGTAACATGAAGAAGGTGACGTTAAAAAGCTTTGTGAGCAAAAAATGAGAGGAACAGGAGAAACCTCTCATTGTATATTCTGCCCCGCCCACTGGGATAATTACAGTAGTGATTGACAGCTGCACTGACCTCTCCTGGCTCTGTGTCTCCATGGCTGCATCCGAAAACTTATATTAGACAACTGCCTCGCTGCCTTATGAAGCAATGACTTTTTGAACGCGGCATTTTTGCACGAAGGCACCTCACAAAACTGATTTGGGACAGGCTTCTGACGCAGCGTAACGATTTAACGATCTACATCTAGGCTTGCCACCTTTAGCAAGGCAAAATAAGGGTCACACATTCACGACCCCCCCCCCCCCCCCCCCCATTATTTGGTTAAATAATTACCAACAAACCATGAGAAAACATGCTCAAGTATGTAAACTTGCAACAGAACACATTAATATTGCTATTTTAAATTGGATTATTTAAGATTATTAATTATTATTATTGGTCTTTTTTGACAGTTCTGCAGCTGTTCCCTGGATGGGATGCATTTTTATTATTTATTTATTTTATTTTTATTTGCTTAAATTAGGACTACATTATTATGTAATTATTTGTCCCATTTTTATCCACATAATGTAGCATTTTTTTTTAAACTTTTTTAAAATGCCAAATTGTAGTAGTATTTATATTTATTATGTATATATGTATATTTATTCTACATATATTTGTGATTAATATAAATGGTAAATTAATAAATAGGGTCTAACATTAATTATAACCTATTAATTCATCTGTCTAATCATGTTTAAAAATATAATAATTATGTCTACCAAGCTTTGATAATGTATGGAATATTATATTAACACACTATCCAAATTTTAATAAAACAATAGGCCTATACGATGTGTCTGTCACTTCAATGCTATTCACCCAAAAATGAAAATTCTGTCATAATTTACCCAGGTCTTTATAAACCTGCAAAACGTTGTTTCTTCTGTTGAACACAAAAGAAGATACTTTGATAGTATTTTTTCTCTAGCCTACTATGGAAGTTATTGAGGACCAGCAGCTGTTTAGTTACCCACATTCTTCAGAGTCATTGGGTACCATAAACTGTTAGGTTACACACATTCTTCAAAGAATCTTCTTTTATGTTCAACGGAAGAAAGAAATTTTTACAGGTTTGGAACAACTTGAGTGTGTGTAAACGATAAAAAAAAAAAAAAAAAAAAAAATCATTTTAGGGTGAACTGTCCCTTTAAGTCAGACACATTCCTCATTGAGCAAATGCTTCTCTGCAAATTGTGCTTTCATCATTAGATACAGGACAGACCATTGATAACTTTCCCATTCAGCCCTACATATGGAGAGTCTTGTGTTTAAAGGGCGGATGTGAGCTCTAGATGTTGTAGGCTAAACTGCGCATGTTTAGCGCACGCTGCGCTTGTGTGAAAGGGCTTTAACAGCGCGCGTTCTGGAGACTCCGTCGCTATGGAAACAAAGAAGCCAAAATACAATCATGCGCAAATGAGCTTCTCTAATAATATAGTCTTTGGTAGTACTTCTTATGAGATTGATTTCACTATAATTGCTATTAGTATTTTAAACAGTGCAAAATACTTATTTATTTGTTAAAAAGTGTTGGCCTTTGTAAAATACGGGACAAATCGCGTCCCGTATTGATTAGATACGGGACACATCATTTTAACTTTAAATACGGGACGGTTCCGTATTTTAAGGGAGGGGTGGCAACCCTATCTACAACAAAATAGAATGAGTTTTGGTGATAACTAAACGAATATTTAATTACTATAATACTAATTTCGTGCTAGAAATAACATCAAAAGTGCAAAAAGTTTATCAGAAATATACATTTACACACAAACTGACAACCAAACGCAACTTTCAGACGCCATCTTTATTTTTTCGTTCAACTGTCACAGAATGGAACGCACAGGATTGTGGGATATCAAAGGCAGCGAAGGATACATCTATAGGCCAATTCACACCGCACAGACAAACGCCAACAAACTCCAACAAACTAGTCTGTTGGAGTTTGTTGGATCAGAGTGTTACCCCTTTTGGCGTTGGTTGGCATTAGTTGGAGTTTGTTAGAGTTTGTTTTCACCCGACTGAACATGCTTATAGATATAGGATCATCCATTTTCTCCCCAGTCAGTGCGAGTTGGTCGGTGTCTGTTGGTGCAGTGTGAACATGACCGTTATTTTTCATAAGATTATAAATCCAACAGCCAACTTGAGCCAACTTGTTTGTTGGCGTTTGTCTGTGAATTGGCCTTATGCTGCCTTCAAAAACCGATCGGATGAAGGTGTCTCATGAGACAGGAAGTGAAGCTAACTTTGGATTCGGACGTACCTTGACGCCTTCCTACCTTTGTGTCCTCCGAAGGCGGCATTTTTCAGTTTTCGAATGCAGCCATTTGTCATTCTTTCTGATGTTGACAAATGACTCTTCCATCTCCTGTTACCTCATGACAGCTGTCCTGTCAGCAGCCCCATGTGGGCTTTTACCTCATTTGCTCTGCATTGAGTTTACATGTACACCTGTTTACTTGGGTTTCACAGCAATGCGACGGACAGTAATGGTTATATTTTCAATAATGGCGTTCGGATGTGATGATTTCTTAAGTAAGGTAGTAAGTGTGGCTTGGAAAGTGCCTCTTTTTTTTCTTTCTTTTTTTTTTACAACAATTTCTAGTCCCCTGGGTTAGGGGTTTCAAGTTTGAATATATAAAAATTAAACAAATTATATTATAACAAATAACATGAATGTGAATTTAAATAAAATTATATTTTTAATTAATAATATTTACAACTAAATCTTAATTATGAAAAAAAATTAAAGTGTATTAAATTAACTATACTATAACAAATAATATTCATGTGAATTTATATAAAATTTATAATTAATATTTAAAACGGTATCCTAAGTATGAATAGCAAAAATTAAAGTACATTACTCAAAATGTTTTATATTACTTAGAATAATTAAATAATAAACCTTATAATAATTTATATATTGTATATAAATTCACACAGATGTTATGTTTTGTTATATCACCTTTTAAATAAATATTAAATTCTATTATTATGCAGCCATTTGAAATGTTAAATAATATTATTATATTATTATAATATATAATTTTATTTTTAATATATTTAAATTTTGGTAATTATTAATTTTTTACAGTATATTTTTGTAATATATTCTTATTATTACCATGCTTTTTATATTACTTTAAATAATATTAATAATAATAATTTATATATTTTACATAAATTCACACTTACGGTGCTAGTGTATTATGCAATTCTATTCTATTACAGCCATGTGAGTTTTTATACATGCATATATATGTAGTTTTATTTTATTTTATTTTATACAAATGACAAAATAGTTATTAAAATTAAAATCCAAGTGCCTCCTTTGACTCCAGAAGGTTAATATTGGCTTAATATGGATAAAATTGGTAGACCGAGCATATCAAACTATGGACAAATCGACAATCTGTTCAACATTTCCAGTGAATTTCTGGTCAAATTGACTCTAGCATCTAGATTTGTTTAGTGAATATTTATCTAGTAACTCCTTGTTTGTGTTTCCTGAATTCCATTTGGCCAGGTTTTCAGTCCAAGTATAATGCAAACAGAAATGCTCGATCTAAGCTAAACAGACTGTAGTGTTCATAAATTAGTATCTACATGAAATTGATTAACCGGACATCATTAGCCTGTAGCCCGATCCGTTTTTACTTATGTTCCACCCTTTGCTCTGATTTTTTGTGATTAAGTCAGTTTTTTATGCGTTCCCAGTAGGGGAAGGTTGTAAAGATTGTTTTATTTGGGTTTCCTGAATCTCTGATGTGATACTTTTAGACTAATTAATTCCCAAAGCTTAAAGAAAGTTTTAGATCAACTAACAATATTTGCAACATTAAGAGGAACAACATAACAGCTTTAATAATGCTACTCTGATATTCTAATAGGACTGCAATTTACAATACATAGTATAAATTCATTTTACATATATTATACATTACATAAAATGATTACTTTATAATAAAGAAATATAGACTAACAATAGAATAACATTTTATTTTTATTTCATGCCACTTCCTGTGATGTCATTAGAATTTCTTCAGAGTTTCCTTTGCCGTACTCTGCTTGAGTGTGACCTCAGCAAACAGATCACACAGCTGTGTTTAAAGGTGCAGTTGCAGGCTTTATTTCCAGGGCTAGTTCAATTTGCATGTCTTTGACCCACAGTATTATTTTCTCTTTGAGCTGCCAACCACTGAATTGAGTTGCGAAAGGTCACTGAATTACAGTGAGAGCGCGTGAGGTTTGAGGTTTGAGCGTGTGTCTGTTATCTGGAGTTGTTATTGGTGTGTATATATAGGCGTGCAGCTCATGCATTGAGGCCGCAAGTCTTGCTGTTTAAAGGTGAACTTGATTTCTCTCCTGCTGGGTCTAAATAAAAGAGGAAAAGAGAGCTACAGAAAGTGAGAGAGATATTAAAAAGAGGGAATAAGAGAGGGGGTTCTCACATTTCTAGTCTCTCTCTCTCTGTCACCCTAAAACGAGTTATAAACTCATATAGCCAAGTATTTCATTATCAAGTCTGGTACAATTGCAGCCTAACCTTTTTATCTAATTTATTATATATTTAATTAATGATTTTATATCTCATTTATAGGCTTATTATAAATGTAATTTATGAATCCGTTTTTTCCCGACATAAAAATAAAGGGGATTTAATATTGATAATAACATTGAAGACACTGTATGATTATTCCTTAAAGATAAGGTTTTAATAGTTTTAGTAGTAGTAGTCTATTACGTTCTGCCCAATGTCTTCAAGTGAAACCGAACTTTTATTTTGAAGGGTTGCCGTGAATACCTTTACATTTCTGTGTATATGATATGAGGATAGTTTTTTCTCAAATGAAACGGTCGAATGCTCAGGAAGTGACTCTCAGAGCAGTTCTGGAGATGTTGTTCATGTATTTATGTCCTCATTTAGTGAGACTACAGACGTTAATATCACCGCAAGCGTCACGCGCGCTTCTGTATGAGTAACGTTAGTAAACAAACCCGCGCGTCTGCGCCATACATTAGACACACGCAGAAGTCATATTTAAATAGACGCTTTGCGGCTCAATATTTACAAATAGGAGTGGGAGTGTGCTCACTTGTGTGTGCGCTTACGTTTGTGTGTGTGTGTGTTTGCCTGTGCGCGCGCGACCATGTAACAGAGACAGAAATGACATGACGTCGTGTAAATAAGATAAATAACATAAGGCTATTTAGTTTGTTTAATAAAAGAACAAGGTATAGGCCGGTTCTATGGGGAAGGTAACATTGAATGACTTCTTTTGTGGTCTGGCGCTATAGAGAAAATAAAATAAAATAAAATTAACTTGCCCTTCAAGAGGGGCGGGACGCTACCTAAAATAATGGTAGGGGAAACACACACACACACACACACACACATATATATATATATGCTAAAAATATATATATTAATAAATAAAGATATGAATATACTTTATATACATTATTTTATTGAAAAAAATCACATTCAAAATGTAGATAAAGCACTGCCATGGGATTGTATATACATACATACATTCATATGTTGTTACATTATAAATAAAAATGTAATATAGGCTTTAAATAATAAATTATATATATATATTTTTTACATTTCAACTAGTTTACATTCATATAAACAAGTTATTTTTGTAGAAATATTTTTAGAATTTTTTAGTTATTTTAGATTTTTTTAAATGATTATTATTTTAATTTTATTATTATTATTATTATTATTATCATTAAGTACATTAACATTTAGCAGACGCTTTTATCCAAAGCAACTTACAAATTAGGACAATGGAAGCAATCAAAATCAGCAAAAGAGCAATAATATGTAAGTGCTATAACAAGTCTTGGTTAGCTTTTTTTTTTTTAATTATATATTAAATTAAAAGAAAATAGCTTGAACAGAAAAAGAATAGAGCAAGCTAGTGTTAGAGGCATTTTTTGCTTTTGTTAATTGTATAATAAAGAAAAAGAAAACAGAATACAAAAAGATTAGAAAAGCTAGTGTTAGTTTTTTTTTTTTTTTTTTTTTTTTTTTTTTAAATAGAATTAGAATAGAGAGTGCTAGAGTTAGGGGGTCAAATAAAGATGGAAGAGATATGTTTTTAGCCGATTCTTGAAGATGGCTAAGGATTCAGCTGCTCGGACTGAGTTGGGCAAGTCATTCCACCAGAAAAGTAGTCTGTGTTTATTTCACAGTGAAATATTAATGTATTCATATATACATACAAGTATTTTATAATAACAATTTACATATATTGTAAAATCCTAGCAGTTTTTTTTATGAATGAGACAAAACACTATCTTTGATTTGTTGACAACCTGACAAACTTTGCTAAAACCTAGTTTTTCCTCAAAGAGTTTGCTGCATCAATCTAATACCCTAAACATGGCTTTGTTTCTAGATAAAACCCTGTGTGTGTACTAACTCCGGAAGCTACATAACACTGACACATGGGATTTCAAGGTGATTTCTGGTGAATTTTGTGTGCAGTTTATGCATCAGTCTGTGAGTGCTGCCATATGAGGTTAAACTACCCTGAAAGCTGTTCTGCGGTGGTTGTGGAGTTTGATCCTGTGCTATAGTTCCATCCATCATCATACGGCACACTGCACAGTCATAGACAGAGTATGAGTTGTGAGGATTTGTTGTCTAGGACTTTTTGGAGTGTGACGGTGCTGTCGGTACCGGGGTGACAAACTTCTGATCCCTGTGGGTCTGATCCTGGACCGATGATGATCGTCGACCGACTGGAAATTGGACACATCAATCCCGCTCAAACGCATGAGTGTTCCTGTCATTGACTCTGGTCCATCTGATATACAGCTTCCTGAGGAGCCAAGTGAAAAAAATCACATTCAAAATGGATTTATAGGTAAAGCACTGCCATGGGTTTATAACACACAATTTCAACATTTTTATTTTATCACGTTTCTGAAAGTATACACTGAAGTTGTCAGCAAGGTTAAATTAATCTCATACTTACTCAAGTCATGTCGGATAGGTCGTATTTATGAGTTGAACGCCACCACAAAGTTGTTATGAGTGGGAAACTCGAAATTTTCTTTTCTTTCCGAGTTGGGGGCTTGTCAGTGAGAAAACGTGTCGGATGCAATAGCTGAATACTATAGATATTCAGCGTCTGTATTGACTCTAAATTTGTTGAAATTAATAAAATGATTATTTTTTTGTAATGTACAATAAAACTATATGTTACATAGGCCTATACAAAATATTATGTTATTGTATAATTATCATAGAATAGGCTATATAGCCTAATGATTTAGTTTACATCACTTTCATAAATTGAATTCAATTTTGAAAAGGAAAAAAACACACACAATGATGCACATTCTTTATTCATCATTTTGTTTATTGTAGAGTTAAACAAAAAAATCATTACATTTTATGTAAGTTAAATTGCCATCTTGTTCCGACCAAAGTGATTTAAAGGCACC
Source organism: Acrossocheilus fasciatus (assembly GCA_036784905.1). NCBI lineage: Eukaryota > Metazoa > Chordata > Actinopteri > Cypriniformes > Cyprinidae > Acrossocheilus > Acrossocheilus fasciatus. Next base: position 7,338,831 of record CM071958.1, read on the forward strand.
AGACGTAGTAATTATGGTTTGTCATCTCATAAGTACGAACGTCCCAGGAGGACTTGAATGCAGCAAAACACGATGTCTGCAGTTTATGGTTTATGATGACAGAATTTGCGATTCAGAATTCATTCAGTGAGTGTGCGCGCTACAAAACTCCGGTGTTTTCCACGCTGCCTAATCTAAATGCCTCTGATTGGTCGTTGCATTTATAAGCTCACCAGAAACATGCCTGATTTGTTGCAAATCTCATTGTTGCAAAAAAAAAACAAACAAACAAAAAACACACACTTAAAAGAAATCTGATCCAAGGTAAGCAGATGTAAATTTGTGCCGCACATTGACTTTTGGTTAGTTTTAACATTTTGTTTTAGTCACGACAGCTATATTCAGTTTAATTGTGCAGGGGCATTATTATTTAATTGTGCCCCATTATCTTGAATTTGTGGGGCATTTTGTTTATTGTTGGCGTCATTTTTGCCACAAGCCCCATTAACCCCCCCCCTCTTTCCTCCATTTTTTAACATTTGGAAAATGTTAGAATGACACTTCTGTTGATGTTAGAATGGTTGAATGACACCACCTAGAATGACACCTCTGTTTGGTCCCAATTCAAGATTGAGCCACAACCCTCAGCTTTCTCTTGATCAAAGTTTGTTAAAGTAAAATTGCTTCTCGATCGCAGTCAGCACTTTCCGCAGTTCAGTCTTCTGTCATTGTAGCTGCAGACTGATTGGAAAGGCTTTGAATATTTCTCTCTCAGCATGATGAAATTACCAGGGATGGAGGATGCAGCGCTAACGGTCCCCTCCGTGAGATATTTCCTTTTTTGATGTGTGTTGTGCCGAGGCAGGTCTCTACTGCAGATATGCTTCATCCCAAATTGTTTTTCAGTGTCGGTTCTTAAGTGGTGCGAGGCGGATTCCTGCCGCTGCTGTTTCTTGCTTTACTGTTAAGTGGGAGGGTTGAGATTGCTCCCTAATTCCTTCACCACCGAGTTTTATTTGAATATCTGCCATGAAAGCTTTATTGATTTCTTTATTTTCCTCTAGCACATTTTGTTTTTGTTGTTCTGTGTGGCAGTGTTTTTTCCTCCACATATCCCCAGCCATCCGTTTCTCTCTGTCTGGTTATCTCTCTGCATATTTACAAGTATATTGGAGGAACTCTGTAGTTCTTGTGCTTTATCAAATCCATCTGCTCAAAAAGTGCTCTGAGTCAGCGTTATACGAGACTGTAAGTGTACTCTTATTTATATAAGTGTGTGGGGAGGTGTAGACATTGTGTGTTAGAGGGAAAATACATTGATTGAAGGAAAGAACAGCCCGTGTCTGAAACACAAACGCTTTACAGCTCCGAATGCCTTGAAGCACATTATGTTCATTGTTTTCAGCCACACTCACTAAAATCTCTCTCTTCCTCTCTCTGTCTGTGTGTGTGTGTGTGTGTGTGTGTTAGTTTAGCAGAGATTGTCCTCCAAAGTTATAAATGACAAAATGTTCTTTTGAATTTCTTTCATGTAAATTTTAATATATCCATGTTTTATTTAATACAGTATTTTCTATATAGTTTATAGTTTTATATTTGAATATTTGATTTATATAGTTTTATATAATGTTTTATTATATATATATATATATATAATATGTATGTGTGTGTGTGTATTTTATTTCAGTTGTTATTATATTATAAATAAAACATTATTCACATACAGATACTCGTTGTTTACAGATACGTTGTTTTTTATTTATTATATATCTAGTGCTGTCAAATTGATTAATCACAATTAATCGCATCCAAAATAAAAGTTTTTTTACATAATATGCGTGTGTATACTGTATGTATGTGTGTGTGTGTGTATATATATATATATGTATATGTGTGTGTGTGTGTGTGTGTGTGTGTGTGTGTTGTCAAACGATTAATCAGAATGAGCTTTATTGCCAGGTATGTTTACACATACGAGGAATTTGTTTTCGTGACAGAAGCTTCCACAGTGCAACAGAACGACAGCGACAGAACAAAAAAAAAACAGATAAAAAAAAAAAAGAACAAGTAAATAAGGAATAAAAATATACAAATTGACAATTGTATGTACAGGTATATAATAACAATAGACAGTTGTATGTACAGGTATATTATGTGCAAACTGAAATGTAGTCATGTGTGTTAGATAAATAAGTGCATAAATAGTGTGTGTTCCACAGTTATTGTCAGGTGTTCATGAGATGGATTGCCTGAGGGAAGAAGCTGTTCCTGTGCCTGGCCGTTCTGGAGCTCAGAGCTCTGTAGCGTCGACCAGACAGCAACAGTTCAAAGAGGGAGTGTGCTGGATGTGAGGGGTCCAGAGTGATTTTGCCAGCCCTTTTGCTCACTCTGGATGAGTGCAGTTCTTTGAGAGTGGGGAGGGTTGTACCAATGATTCGCTCAGCAGTCCAGACAACCCTCTGTAGTCTTCTGAGGTCAGATTTGGTAGCTGAGCTGAACCAGACAGTTATTGAAGTGCAGAGGACAGATTCGATGATGGTGGAGTAGAACTTTCAGCAGCTCCTGTGGCAGGTTGAACTTCCTCAGCTGGCGAAGGAAGTACAATCTCTGCTGGGCCTTTTTAACAATGGAGTCTATGCGAATGCCCCACTTCAGGTCCTGAGAGATGGTGGTGCCGAGGAACCTGAATGACTCTACTGTCGTTACAGTGCTGTTCATGATGGTGAGTGGGGGGAAAGAAGGGGGTGTTCTCTTGAAGTCCATGATCATCTCCACTGTTTTGAGCGTGTTGAGCTCCAGGTTGTTAAGACTACACCAGACATGCTCCTTAACCTCCTGTCTGTAAGCAGACTCGTCACCGTCCAGAATGAGGCCGATAAGTGTGGTGTCATCTGCAAACTTCAGGAGCTTGACAGAGGGGTCTTTAGATGTGCAGTCGTTGGTGTAGAGGGAGAAGAGCAGTGGGGAAAGGACGCAAACCTGGGGGGTGCCAGTACTAATCGTACGGGTGTTGGATGTTTATTTTCCCAGCCTCACTAGCTGCTGTCTGTCTGTCAGGAAGCTGGTGATCCACTGACAGACAGAGGTGGGCGTGGAGAGATTAGTTAGTTTGGGCAGGATGAGGTTTGGAATGATCGTGTTAAAAGCTGATCCTCACATAAGTCCCTGGTCTGTCTAGATCAGAGGTCTCAATTCAATTCAATTCCTGGAGGGCCACAGCTCTACAGAGTTAAGCTCCAACCAGCTTCAACTCACACCTGCTTGGAAGTTACTAGTAATCCTGAAGAGCTTTATTGGCTAGATCAGGTGTGTTTGATTTGGAGCTAAACTGTGCAGAGCTGTGGCCCTCCAGGAATTGAGTTTGAGACCACTGGTCTAGATGTTGCAGAACATAATACAGTCCCATGTTGACTGCATCGTCCACAGACCTCTTTGCTCTAACTGAAGAGGACACAGTAAGCATCCAGTAATGTCCTTCAGGTAGGCCAGCACCAGTTTTTCAAAGACGTCATGACCACAGACCTTAGAGCCATAGGCCTGTAGTCATTTAGTCCTGTAATTTTGGATTTCTTTGGGATGGGGATGATGGTAGAGTGTTTGAAGCATGAAGGGACTTTGCACAGCTCCAGTGATCTGTTGAAGATCTGTGTGAAGATGGGCGCCATCGCTGATCTGAATTGCAGGTTCAGAGGGGGGGTTGCTGGAGGTGTTAATGGTCGTGTGGAGAGGTGTTCAGAGCGGGTGTGGGGTGCTTTTTCAAACCTGCAGTAGAACTCATTCAGATCGTCCGCCAGTTGTTGATTCTCCACAGTGCTGGGGGATGGTGTCTTGTAGTTGGTGATCTCTTTCAGACCTTTCCACACTGATTCTGAGTCACTGGAAGAGAATTGAATCCTTATTTTTTCAGAATAATTTCTCTTTGCCACTCTGATCTCCTTTTCCAGTGTGTATTTGGCCTGTTTATTCAAGACTTTGTGCCATGTAAGCATCTTCTTTGGCCTGATGGAGCGGTCTGAGTTTTGCAGTGAACCACGGTTTGTCGTTGTTGTAGGTTAAATGCCCTGGTAGGAATGCACATATCCTCACAGAAACTGATATAAGATGTTACAGTCTCTGTGAGCTTGTCCAGATCGGTGGCAGCAGCTTCAAATCGTGATTAATCGCATTCAAAATAAAGGTTTTTGTTTACATAATAATATGTGCGTGTACTGTGTATATTTATTAAGTACTGTATATATAAATACACACACATGCATGTATATATTTAAGAAAAATGTTACGTTTATATATTAAATATATTTATATATATGATATAAATGTAAATACATGTAAATATTTTCTAAATATATGCTGTATGTGTGTGTATTTATATATACATAATAAATATACACAATACACACAAGTATATTATGTAAACAAAAACTTTTATTTTGGATGTGATTAATCGCGATTAATCATTTGACAGCACTAATAAATACACACACACACACGTACTGTATATATTTAATAAATTTTTACATATAAATATATATTACATATATTTCTTTAATATATACATGTTTGTGTATGTATTTATATATATACACATAAATATACACACACTACGTAAACACAATTTTTTTATTTTGGATGCGATTAATCGTGATTAATCGATTTGAAAGCACTAATATAATTTTTTTTTTATTTAGAAATATAAAAATATTATAATGTTTTTGATTACATGACCAAAACTAATGTTGCTCCTTCTTTGTGTGGAAGTGTTTGTGTTTTTAACAGTGCCATTATATGAATCATGCTGCTCCAGTAAGATTGTCTGTGTAATGTTCTCTGCTACAAGAAGTGGCTCATAGAGCTTCTCTTTGTAACAGCACACTCAAATCAAGAACCAAAGGAATAAACCCAGATCGAACAAGAGAGAAGATATCAAAATATAAAACATGGGGGGGGGGGGGGGGGGGGGGGGGGGGGGATACCAAAATTAGGTAAGTGCTGAATAATGAAATAACATGTACCTACCCACAATGAACTGGGATTATTTATGTACCAAGCTAATACTTACAGTACAAAAGAAATGACACTTTTATCACACTTTATAATGATATTTCCAGAAATAACCTCTGAATGAGAAGCAAGACAAGCACAAGATTTGATTAAAAGAAAATAACAGACTGCAAAGCCGTCAGAAACATGGGAAGTCACACCTTCCTTTAGCTTTATTTTTTTTTTACGTGTGCACGGCTTTGTATTAACGCACCCTATGGAGTGATCATATGTTCCCTACCATGGGGTTTCAAGAGAGACAGAAGGAGAGAAACAGGCCTAATTTTGACTGAAGATTAACAGTTTTTCTTTAGAAAGAACTTGTTAAGGCCAGAAATATTAAAGCTCAGTCAAAAACATGTTGATTTACAGTTTTGCATAATTTGAACTGTGAAGTTGTTTAAAACATTTTTTTTACAGTCATTTCACGGGTTATGCATCTATGTTGCCATGGCAACAAAGTTATTTAAAGGGGTCACTGTAAAACAATAAAACCCATTATAAACGAGGCATTTGTTGCATCCAGTGGGGACATAATTGTTGTTTATAATGACTTCTACTGTCTTTTTTACAACCTGGTCTCATAAAAATACGTACCTCTGTGCACTTTTTGTACGACACCGTTTTACAAACCTTGCTGCACGTTTCGCCGCAGTTTCAATTAGAAATGTCCACCGAGTGGCGCTAAAACACAGGTTCAGTATGTGAACCCTGACACGTTTTTATTACGTAGATATTGGTACGTATTGCTGTTTTTTTTTTATTACGTTGCTTCAGATACTTATTGCGGCGGTTCAGAATTCAAATATCCGGGGACTGTCGCTAAAGTTAATGCTCTATCGTGTTGGAAATATGCCCTACACCAAATCCAACGCTAAACCTACCCGATAGTGTTAACAAATGCAAAACTGACATAAAAGCGTATTAGCTGATGCAACTGTGCCATTTGAATTTCCTTTTACGCAGATATTGCTGCTTTGTCGAACCGTAGTTTCACGATATTCGAAGCAGTGCTTCTCGTCTCCTAAGTCCGTCTCCATACTCCGTGAGCTACCGAACAAACTTGTCATGTATGAAAACCCATAGATATGAAGCTGGATGTGTGCGATGTTAACGTTCAAAAGCATCAGTTTTCAAATCTCCCAGCATATTAATATTGTTTTGAAGTCATAGCATGATATTCTTCAAGTAATTGTGCGAAAATTAATCGCAACTCTGTAAATTTGTGTGAAAGTGTTCATTTATTTTGGAAACTGCAGTGATATGTACTTATTGGTACATATTTCGTGTCACGCTAAAAAGTGCACCCAGGTACGTAAACGCCATAAGACCAGGTAGCTTTTTTACGTGACGCGTTGGATCGTGTCGTGTATTACCATGTCTGCATTTGTGATCGGAGAAACGACAAACAACAAGCGCCACTCTACTCAGCTTAAAATTCGTGTTTGAATAGTCAGTGGCAAATTCTTTAAATAAGAAAATATACTCACAGGCTGTGAGTCAGAAGCACCACACTGTCCTTGCAAAGTTGGAATTGCCCCACTTTATAGAAACAGCCTTTGTGCATTAGCCTAGGTGAGTAAATGATTTTTTTCACACGTAAATCATGTTAACACACATACTGTTCACGTTTTTGTTGTTATGCTATTAAAACTGTGAATATAGGTTTTCAAATTAACTTCCATTTCTAAGTCTCACTGTAACCCAGATTTTTGCTTAAAAAAAAGAAACAAACAAACAAAAAAGAAAAGGAAAGAGAGTCAATATAATTGCTTATCTAAAATAAGGTCCACATTTCTGCTTTTAAATTATCCAAATCTGTCCTTCCATTTTTTTCCCTCAAAAATGATTTTTAGTGGTAAGCGACAAACACTCAATGTACTGAACATGGAATATTACTTCAATTTTAATTTCATGTTCTCAAAAAATCCATGAAATTCTCTTATGTGTTCATACATATACTCACATGTGCTTAAAGTTTCCTTGTGAAATTTTGAAAAACACTCCGATTTAATCAAAGCTGAAGTAATAAAGTGAATCCTTTGATGTTTGGAGGTGGTTGGAGAGAGAGGTGAAGTTTCGAGCCGCTGGGCTTTCACTCTTTCCTCTCATCCTCAGTTCTCTCTCTCTCTTCCTCTGATTATATAATGCTGACGTTTTTGCCAAACCCTGTGTTATCATTTTTTAATGTGTCTCTCTGAGGCTAATCCGTAACGCGGCCCTGCTGAAACTTCACACCACACTCTGACATGTCTCTAAATTTACCACAGAAAGGCCAGACAGTCCGAAATGCATATTACATCTGCAGCTATTAGAAGTGAGAGAGAGAGAGAGTGTCAGTGTGTGAAAAAGACTTTTAATGTTGTTGTTTGTGAATACCTTCACTCCTGTACTCCAGAGCATTGACTGCCTTATTAAAATGACTTCACGTTGAGGCTGCAGTGTGTGTCCTGTACAACAAGAGGCCGCAAACATAATTGAAAAAGCAAGAAGTGTTTATGATATTCTAGTCTCTAGATGTGTCTTGGTTTGCTATCGGATTTAAGAACAAAAATAAAAACCTTTTTTAGGTCCAAAATCCTGAAGTAGTTATTATTTTCCGTAATGGGAATAACACTGACATGCACTGACTACTGTTAAAGACTGGAATGTGCAACTTATATAAATGAGGTAAGACATCCAATAATACCAATAATAATAATAACATTATTGGTGTGGTTGCGTGGGGTCAAATGATTAATTCGACTCATTTTTTGATTTCACCATTTTGCATGAATTCTTTCATTGAATTTCAATTCAATTTCAATTCTTTCATCATCTGATACAAATTTGTACAATTTCGCTCTGAGTGAGCAGTTTAAAAAAACGTATGAATTTTTAAAATCTCGCCATCTCTTATGACTTTTTACAATATTACCATTTTGTAGAAAATTTTAGTTTTTACCATCTTGAATGTTCACACTTCCGCAATTTTGAACAAATTCATAAACTTTTGCAATTGCATATTTCACATTTAAAATTCTTTCCAGTTCAGTTCAGTTCAGTTTTAACTCTTTCATCATCTCACAAATTTTTACACTTTCACCATTTCGTACAAATTTTTACATTTTTGCCATTTCGTATAAATTCTTAAGCTCAGTTCACACCAAGGACGATAACTATAAAGATAATGATATAGTTCTAAAAATCGTTCTCAATATTAAAGAATAGCAGAGTCCACACCACAACTATAACAATAAAGGCACAGAGAAACAATATCGTTGGAATGATTTTCAGAACAAATTTTTCGAGCTGATGAACGATACAAATGTTGACAGCCAATCAGAATCCATCCTGCTATCACGAGCTCAAGATTTTAAAGCGGCAGGCGAGCATGCGCTGAGAATAAACGGACAATATCGTTCACTGATGTGGACGCTAATATCGTTATCTTTATAGGTATCATCCTTGCAGTGAACGGGGCTTTACACTTTCACCATTTCATACAAATTCTTATGCTTTCGCCATTTTGCACAAATGTTTACACTTTTGCCATTTAGTACAAATTTTGACACTTTTGCAATTTCGCACAAATGTTTGCCATGCCATACAAATTCTTACACATTTGCTGTCTCATATTACTTTTTTTCCCAATCTAAATTCTTTATCTAATCATCTCATACAAATTCTAAAACTTTGCTTTCTTATAAATTTTTATGATTTCACCCTCTCGTGTGAATTTTTTTCAATCTCTGCATACAAATTCCTACGATATTGGCATCTTATAGAAATTCTTACATTTTAGTCGTCTTGTGAAAATATGTGTGGTCTCTCACCATTTCATACAAATTCATTAGAAAATTCTTTACAAATTATAATTTTTTATCTTATTTTTAATAATATTCACTGCAAAGAAAGCAGACATCCATCAAAAAAAAGACTGAAGAGTTATTGCAACTAACTAAAAACCAGTGTGTCTCTTTCCATACCTTCATGTTTTTTTGTTTTGTTTTGTTTTTTAGGGTACATTTTCATTTTGAAGAGACAGAGCTGAACAAGAGTCTTTTGTATTCAAATTTGGTTGCTTGGGTTTAAATAATTCAGTCCACTGAACTGGGCTGCGTTAGTAGACTTGAGCCAGCTCACTATATTGGAAATCATTGAGTGGTTTATTGGGGAATTATCTTATAAGAAGGACTCGCAGCCTTTTGCCAGAGGTCGTGTAAGCATCTAAACAGTGGGAGGGTGGTGATTTACAAACTTAAACACAAAATCCCATTTGTTATCTGACTAAGATTTGTAACCAACTCAGCAAAGTCGAGAGAATACCTTGCTGAGCAAGTCGAACAGCAGGGCTATAAATACAATAGAAAATGACTCATCCCATCCATTCCAGAGGGAAAACGTAAACTGGAACACCCAAGTGACAAACTACCAGAGTCAATCCCGGCATGAATCTCCAATCTCCGCTTTCACTTTCACTCTTCTTGTTTCTTTGCTTGCGGTTATTATCAGTGCATTGATTTGTTTTTGTTATGAAAAATGTTTGAGAAGTGTAGTGTCTTGAGTTGTTTAGAGGTGACTGGTAAATGGAGACTCATACTGTATGAGATCTCACAGATCCTGCAAATGCTTATATACATCTCACCCTGCCTTCACATGATTAAACCATAATAAGCTTTGGTTTTATTTGAACTTTTACTATTAATATTTATGTTTTAATTACATTTACTTATTTACATGATAATTACAAGTTATTGTTTAACTTAAAGTATCATTGTTTACTTTTTAAATAAGTTTCAAGTTAATTCTTTTTTTCTTATTAATTTTTAAATAGTTAAAAGCTTTTTACAGTAAGTTATTGTTTAACTTAGATTAAGTATTATTATGCACTTAAGTTGCTTTTTAGGTTATTGTTTATTTGATTTTGTTTATGTTGTTTAATTTAAGTAATTGTTTGCAAGTTGGACACAGTCTGAATTCATTTTTCAGAAAGTACAGAGTATTTTTTTACATTAATTTTTATAATATATTCAATGGCTGTACTTTACTCTAATATAGAGAATGTTAAATAATGCAGTAGTACAAATAAAATTAATCCTGACTGAAAGAGATTAAGTCTTTTTGGCTAAAGTTCTTCCATCTCTGATTTCCATTTGTTTATTTGTAAAGAGACAAAGCCAAGAGCTGCAATTTTGACTGAAATGTCCCAATCGACTCTTCCTCTCGCAGTTTATTTGGGGAACCTCAGCTGACTCAGCCGTTTAACCAGCTGCTCTATCAAACCACACAGGACCATGATGACGTTGGTGGTCGCCAGAGGACTTTGAGACATCTGACAAACACGGGTCAGTTTTTATGAGCATTACTCATTTCTGTTCCCTGATAATGTCATGACAGAAAAGCAATCAAGATGGTGGGGAAAAAAGAAAAGCATTGCAGCTCTTTCTCAGGTCTGGCTTTGAATACATCAGTGTAATGAGAAGTGATGAATTCATGCATTAGTCAGAAAAGTGTCCGTGTTGTCCTGGACCGAGCTCTCATCTCTAATGGCTTATCTGACCAGGCAGCTGCCTGCTCACAACTATTTGAACAATGAACCTCCTGCAAGGGCTGCATAAATCAAAGCTGCGTCGCATGAATACATGCATGCGAACAAACCTGCGAGCAAACCTGCAGGTTTACTGTGGAGGGCTGAGCTCGGACTTGAGGGGGGTTTGAACGTGCTTGGACTGAAAATGAACGCTCAGGGCTTTGCTGACCAGAGCAGGACGCTCTTCCACATTGTAATGGTGCTTTGTTAGCAGTAGTAACTGATTACTATTGTTGATAAGGAAGGACATGACGTGTGGCCAAGTATGGTGTCCCATACTTGGAATTTGTGCTCTGCATTTAACACATCCAATACACACACAGCAGTGAGAAGTGAAAACACACACACACAAACACACACGTCTGGTTTGCTATCCTTGTGGGGACTCTCCATAGGCGTAATGCTTTTTCTACTGTACAGACCATATGTTCTATTGCCCTACACCTAAACCTACCCCTTACAGGAAACTTTCTGCATTTTTAGATTTTCAAAACACTTCATTCTGTGTGATTTATTAGCTTGTTTACCCGTGGAGACCTCAATTTAGGTCCCCACCGTGACACGAGTCCCCATGAATTCCGGTTTAAGTCCCCACCTGAATATAAAAACAGACACACACACACACACACACACACACAATTAATTAGTTTAAAAATGCTCACAATAAGATTACAGTAACTTTTTTATGGATTACATGACTACATATTATTTACAAAATGACAGTAAATTATTCAGAACTTATTTATTCACACCAGATCTTTTTTTCTCATTAATTTATCTTTCGAAATAGCCTACCACTTATATACATTAGACTAATAATTATGCAAGTTACTAAACACTGTCAATACACAGCTGTGAAAAACTGTCTTCATAGTGACTAATATACTCAACTAATATTAATATTGGATGTCTGGATAAAAATATTTCAAATCTGCCAGACTTTGACCATGTATTATTTTCATGTTTATTAATGTTTGTTCATGTAATGTAGGAATTCACAACCTTTTTTCGTGAGACGAACCCTTTTAACCCAAAATATTTACTTGACATTTTTATGATTCCATTACAGTTGTTTTCATGAACCCCGGATTGTGAAGCCCTAATGTACGGTTATGAATTTTAATGCATATCATGATATTGATAACAAAGAATTAAATATCTTTTCTTTCTCTTTGTTTTTTTTTTGTTGTTTAATATTATGGTATACAATAATTCCATTCAAGTCTATGTGCTAAATGAGTAATCTAAAAAGTAATCAAAAAGTAGTCAGACTACATTACCTAACATGTATAATCCAGATTATGTTCCTAATTTATGTTCCTAATTTGTAAGTAATCTAGCACTGTTTGTTAGCATGCATGATTTTATGAGATTTACAGAAGTAGATGTTTTCTCCTTAAAGAAGAGTTCATTTCTTTTAACTTTCAGCCCTATGAGTACCATATTTGCTGGGTTTTTCCACCTCCACTCAGCTGGGCTCTCATAAACTATTATGGATCACTATGAGGTGCCGTAACTGAACCCAAGAGCCCAAAACCATTGACCCAGATTGGCTCTACTGAAGCGTACAGGTTCACACTAACCATTTGGAGACAAATGAAAGGCAATTGCAATGGGAACTACACTGTAAAAAGTGATAAGTTACTTAACTTAAAAAAAAATTGAGGAAACCCATTGCCTTAAAATTCTTAATTAAATAATAATTAAAATAATAATAATAATTAAGTGAACTTGACTAGAAACACTTTGGGGGAAATATGGAAAAAGATATTTGCCTGTTAGTTTAGAAATGTCTTTGACTTCATGTGATTTATTTGTTTTAGTGGAAGCAAGCACCGTTGGTCAGAATTAAGGGGCATTTGTACGGACTGTGATTTGCAACAACCAGAAGTCAATTTTCAATAAGTTTCCAGCAGAGTAGCAACTGTTAGCAAGGCGACAAGTTATACACAGTTCAACTTCATGCAAATGAGCAATAACACCAACAGCACCGAGACCTCCAGCGATTTAATCGATGTCAGTGTGAACGCACCTTCACTCCTAACATCTGTTTTTGAACAGGATGTAGAACAAACATGTTGAGTCCAGGGTTACTAAGATGGGCCACAGTAATTGTTTGCCAATCTTCTGAGTAAATTAAATGGTTGTGGATTATGCCATGCACATTAATTTCCATAATTAACAGTGCTTATTTGTTCAACATTGTTTTGTGTTGTAAAAAGCATTGTATTAAGAAGAGGTAGACGTTTGGGCGATTTTGTTTTCAGTTCTTCATCATCTATATAGACAACATAATTAACAGTTTACTATAGGAAAACTGTATGCAAAAAATAAATAAATAATCAGCTGTTTATTTAAAACCTGTGTGTTTATGGGTATAGTAATGCCAAAACAATGGTTGTTTTAACCCATTACAATCCCATGGCAATTTGTGACTATTTTACATTTTGGTGAATTGGTGGCTAAAGACCTATTCATAGCAAGAACAACAACTATAAGGATAACTATATTAGCATCCACACCAACGCATGATTATAACACAGGTTTATTATGTTGTCACTCAGCCCATTTAAATGTCCTCTTTAAAGCAGGATGGATTCTGATTGGCTGTCAAATGTTTTTATTCTTTTCAATTTAGAATGATTTTTTTTAGAACTACATGATGTTTTTATATTTTTAAAGCTACTACTGAGACTTCATTTGTCTGTGACGGTTATGATTGGGATGGACCTTCATGATTGCTTTTTTTTTGTTTGTTTAAAAATCGTATGTTTTTAGTTTCAATTTAATTTGAAATCACAACCTTGTGAAATAGTTGCATTTTACTGTGAATTCGGGTATGTTTTACCATGCTTCACCCTCTGATGCATGATATTCATTTGACATTTTCAACCATTCTGTGTTTCCCTTCTTGTCTATGGGTCACCCTTGATACTCATCATTTTATATGACATTCAGTTAAAATATAATTTTAAATATAATATTTTTTTAAATAATACAGTAGCCTAATAAAAATATGTAGAATTTATATTTTTATGCCATCATATTCAAAATGTTAATGACAATGGTGATAGTAACAGGTCATGTTTTATTCCTTTGATTTAACAATTTAACAGTATTTTGCCAAGATTATATTATTGTTATGAAGTACCAGTATTCCCATTTTACTTTTTGATTTAATAATTCATTCATTTTACAAAAAAAAGGGAAAAAAAGAAAGAAAGAAAGAAGGTTGGATTGTTATACTCTTTTTATGAAGTAAAAATATTTATATTTATTTATTTTTACATTTTTTTAAAGATTTTTTATTTATTTAGCCAATTCATACGTTTTGCCAAAAAAAAATATATATATATATATATAGGCCTATATATATATATATATATATATATATATATATATATATATATATATATATATATATATATATATATATATATATATATATATATATATATATATTATTATTATTATTAATATTAACAGGGACATTTTCGTTCCTTTGTGATTTAATCATTCATATAGGGTTAGGGTTAATCATAATTAGGAGTCAGGAAACGGCTTAAAACGGCGCGTAAACATTACCGCTCACTTTCATGATTAATATTTCTAGTGTTGCACAAGCCTGCGCGGAGCATCCTGGCAATTATTCAAGGTATCATATTGCCTTAGAGCGATGTCTGCCATTGGCTGATTAAAAAGGCAGATTTTCAGCCATTCCTTAACGAGGATTTCATCATGATGTAATAGTTCTCTGCGAGAGAAAGCAATTTAATAAACACTTCATGTGAATTTGCCGCGTTCCAGCACAGTCGCGAGGTTGGCGGGCAGCACCGGCTGCAAAAGACAGTACAGGCTAATTTACAGGCTTAACGCTCGGGTAATCTTTTTAATCTTCATCGAATGCATTTATTCACCCCCCACCCCGCAGTTTTTTTATTTATTTATTATTATTCTAGCCCGTGTAAACGTTAGCCTTTAATCCTTGTCTAAACAAGAGCCAGACTCACCGGCTTCCAGCTCAATCCTCTACCGAGCTAAACTGTAATCAAACCACTAACAGATCATCACAATGAAAGCACGGCGGACGGAAGAGTGCCACCATTACGCAATGCTCTTAGGTCACTAAAAACCAACTCCCAAACCTTTAGCTCATGTTGAATAACAAATTCAGTCACGACAAAGATTTTGGAATATAGTGCGGTTATAACTGATATTCTAAAACATTAAAGGTGCTTTCGGTGCTATTGTCTTGCAGGTCATTATGACAGCTGTCTTGGACTGAACACTAAAGTTTACTGATGTTTTTTTTTTACGGATGGCTTTGAAAAAATATGTTGTGCACATGTCAGCCATGATTAATTTGTTCCCGGAACACAAGTATCCAATAATTGAAGCTGAATTCATCTGGTCATGTGATCTCAACCAGGAGAAGTAAAAAGATACATTTACACACACACACACACACACACACACACACACACACACACACACACACATTTATTTATTCATTCAAATATGCAAGAAATAACTTGTTTATTTACTTTATTTGCTTATTTATGAATTATGTATTCACTTATTTATTTACTTATTTACTTTCTTATTAAATAATTATAGGTTTATTTATTTACTTAAAATAAAAATGTATGAATTAATTAATATACTCACTTTTCAAGTATCTTTAAGTAAACATTTATGTATTTACTTTTTTATTTACTTATATGTACATACATATGTACTTATTTAAATACATAAGAATTTTTCTTATTTATGATGTGATATATTGATATATGATGATTTATGATTTAATGTTCTTATTTTCTTTTTATTTAAATTATTATTTGTTCATTTTTTTACTTATTTAAAATAAAATGTGATGAAAATAAGAGATTATCCTTACTTTTCAAGTACTTTAAGTAAACATTTATTTATTTACTCTTGAATAAAAAGTTAATATTTATGTATTTATTTAAATTAAGTGTAACAAAAATAAAACTGCACTTATTAATTAATTATCCTTATTTACTTGAATAAAAAAATATTCTTATTTTTTTAAAGTCTAATAAAAATAAGTAAATAATTACTTATTAATTAATTAACCCTTCATTCTTTCTTTCTTTTTTGTGCTTTCAGAGCTGCACGTTGTCTTGGGCGTGCATCTTTATTTGGGAGAAAAGAAGAAGAAGAAGAAGAAGAAGAAGAAGAAACAGCAGTGTTGCAGATGTTGGCATGTCATTGAGGTTGGCTTGGCACAGACCTGGAAACCCTGAACATGTATTTAATAGTGCAGTTTAGGTCACGCTGAACAAGCAGTTCCTTTAGCTTTGTACCGATGCCAGCTAAATCCAGACAGATGCTGCAGCTGAAGTCCTCAACATGCAACGCACAACACAGCTCATTACTGACTCACCATTTAATTCAAACCTACAGCTCTTTAATTGCTTTAATTATTATGCGCAAGCGTCTAATTATTATTTAATTTGTAGTGTTCATCCTTTGTCTTTTTCATTACATTTAAATTTCAAAAGAAGAAACTGAATTTAGCAGAGAAGGACTCGTTCCTGCTGTTCAGTTGAGTTCTGGTACAGTTCTGCTTCATGCTGGCTTCTAAATGGACACTTGCTGATTTTGTTCAGCATGCAGTTGTCAGTGCTGTCAACAAGAATTGTGCAAGAAATGTATTTTCTGGAAGTCAAATTGTAAAATAGAGAGAGAAAAAAAATCACATTTATGTTTTACTTCTATTTTGCACCTTTTTGTCCTAATTTATGTTAAACTAATTTATGCAAATTATATTATTTTTAATAATGGATAGAAATTTATTTATGCATTTTATAAAAAACAGATTTTCAGTATGCTTTCAGACCCCACTTTATTTGGTGCTTTGGATTTTCACTGGTTTGAGATATTTAAAATATTTTGAATGTCTTTGTTTAAATTTCAAAGGCATCTTGTGGACAATAAACTGAAAGGCCCTTATGTGAGTGTATAAAGCTTTAAATTTGACTCATGTTTTTTGAGATTAGGTCCCTGGGGATTGACTCGCGGTCTTGAGCAGATGTGTAATCCTCTGTATAGCTCAGACACAGGAGGGAAATTAATAATCATCATCATGATATTTCACGAAAAATAAAAAAATAAAACCGCCAGCTGTGGGGAAGCTCTGTTAGGAAGCAACCAAATTATAGGATCACCGATGTGGTCAAAGAAACCAAAACAAACCCCATGAAGCCCATGTGGTTATAAAGCTATAATCTCAGGGCACTTAAAACTCTGGATTATTCACTGTTATGCAGCTGGCTTTCAATGTCACATGGCCTGCCGAAAGTGATCTGCGAAATTGAATGGATGGCAATTGAGCAATTACTAATAACATTATTGGGGGGAGGGGGAGGGGGGGTTTGAATTTGAAGATCAAGGCAGTATTAAATGAAAATAAATAAATAAAAATCAACAAAATAAGAATAATTTGGACATCTTCGTCCTGTTCAAAAGTTTTCACCCCCAACTCTTAATGCATCGTGTTTCCTTCAGGAGCATCAGTGAATGTTTGAATCTTTTTTTAATAGTTGTGTTTGAGTCCCTCAATTGTCCTCAGTGGGAAAAGATGGATCTCAAAATCATACGGTCACTGTTGGAAAAGGTTCAAATATGCAAAAGAATCTGCAGGACATGGAGGATTTTTCTGAAGAACAGTGCTCAGTTTAACTGTTCAGAACAAACAAGGGACCCATGAACAACCATCACAAAAACAGTTGTGGATCATCCAGGTTACCACACACTGTATTAAGAACCAAGGGTTCCCAAACTTCTGAACTGGGTTATTTTAGTAATTTCAGGTTTTTTTTTTTTTTGTCTTTTATGCAAAATACTTACTTAAATTTTCACAGATTCTGCAAGGGCTTCCCAAACTTTTGCATGCCACTGACTGTATATATAGTATATAATTTCAGTCCTTTTTGTTTATATGGTATTGCCATTTCACACCATGTTTGAACCAAAGCATTTGCAAAATATCAAGCTTGTGTACTTTATGAGCAGTCAGTGTAGTGCATTTATCTCAGGACTGTAAAAAGTCCCCTGGGGGAAGTTTATTACAGTGATTTACTGGCTAAAACTCAAGTTTTTCTTTGATTTGTTGTACTTTAAGGAGCAAAATAGGCTTGATATTTCACGTAGAGGAAAAGACAAACCTCAGATCCTGCGTATATTTTCCCCATGTGTGAAAAATGCTTATACGAAACTCATTGTTTTCCTGAGCATCCATCACTGCCACAAGCAGGAGCCGTGCTGTTATGCAGCCCTTCTTGTTGCGTTTGGCTCTGAATGGACTGGAAAATAAATCGATACCAGGCAAAATGGCCCAGCCAGCCCAGAGGGTATTCAGCACATTTAGCACTGCACCTCCATGCAGCTCCGCTCAGTTGCTGCTGTTACGACTGTCATGTTTAGCTCTGCGGCCGCACATGATGCTGTATACATCTACAGCTGTGAATTACTCCAATTCCATATCCAGATGGCAGAGTAATTAAGCATATAAGTGTCGAAAATTGCCAAAAAAACGAGGTTAATGGTATACAGACTTGACGGATACTACAGAAAAAGATTGCAAGGGAAAAGAAAATGTGCATTTTATGCAAAACTAGAAGTTTCTCTTCATTTTTAAAGGTATAGCTCACCCGATTTTAATTCTGTCATTTATGTCATTACTGTATGTCTAAGGAACGGCAGTTGTGAATTTTTAGTAATTAGCCAGTCTTTTTAATATAATGAAAATGGATGCGAACCAAGCAATAAAAGAAAATAAATTAATTCATTAATTAAAACTAAAAGTTTCTTTTTATTTTTAAAGTTATTGTTCACCCAAAAATTCAAATTCAGTGGTCTATGCATTATGTCTGAGGAACATAAAATATAATAAAAATGGATGGGAACCGGGGGGCTGTCAAACAATGTGATGTGAAGCGATGTGATACAATGTGAAAAATAAAATAAAATACAAATTTATACAAATTTTTAAAGTTATTGTTAACCCCCCTAATTCTAATTCAGTCATTTATGTTATTATGTCCAAGAAATGTCAAAGGTGAATTTTTAGTAATTAGCCAGTCTTTTTAATATAATGAATGTGGAAGGAAACCAGGGGCTGTCAAAAAAAAAAAAACTAAATAAATACAAATAGATAAATAATCAAATTAAATTTAATCCTAAAATAAATTAAATTAAAATAAAATGAAAAACAAAATTAAATATAAAATATTATACATTAATATAAATAAATAAATTACATTTACGTGAGCTTTCCAAATGTTGAATGCTAGATTCCTATTTGTCCTAAGTTTTGTGATAGCTTTGTGTAGAAAACTTACAACAATTGAGGTAATATTTACTTGCAGTAAAACATTGTGCACTCTTTCTCAGGCGTGAGCGCTTGAGTTTATACAACATGCTCTGATTGCCACACAATTTTGATACAAACATAATTACTGAGCAAAGAGAAGATAATGGCTACCGCTGATTAAAATGATAAGTCTCTGAACCCTGAATCAGAGAAATTTTGACTGTAAGTTGCTAGTAATATATTTGTGTGTATTTTAGGCAACTAGCATGACGTCTCAGATAGAAACGCTGTGTTCTCTTGCCTCCAGTTGACTGGATATATTTTCACTGATTACTCTCTTTAAATTTCTTCCTCCTGCATGCCTCTCTGGAACATCTTAATCCAACCCCTTTTTTACATTAGCCGGGGTGATTTCAATAGCATGACAAGCTTTTTAATGTTAGAATCCTTTGTTTTTGGTGCTTGCTATTTTTACACATTAATGTGAGATGGGGAAAATAGCTTCAGGATGAATAGGATCTGGTCTTAGTGTCAGCATCTGTATGATAGGATAATAATGTTAGTATGTTAATCTCCAAATAAAACTCTCTAGCTCAGAAGATGTTATAATTTAGACATCTATCTGTCTATCTATCTATCTATCTATCTATCTATCTGTCTGTCTGTCTGTCTGTCTGTCTGCTGTCTGCTATCTATCTATCTGTCTGTCTGTCTGCTATCTATCTATCTATCTCTATCTATCTATCTATCTATCTATCTATCTATCTATCTATCTATCTATCTATCTATCTATCTATCTATCTATCTATCTATCTATCTATCTATCTATCTGTCTGTCTGTCTGTCTGTCTGTCTGTCATCTATCTGTCTGTCTGTCTTCTATCTATCTATCTGTCTGTCTGTCTGCTATCTATCTATCTATCTATCTATCTATCTATCTATCTATCTATCTATCTATCTATCTATCTATCTATCTATCTATCTATCTATCTATCTATCTATCTATCTATCTATCTATCTATTTGTCCATCTATCCATCTGTCTGTCTGTCTGTCTGTCTATCTGCTATCTATCTATCTATTTGTCTGTCTGTCTGTCTGTCTGTCTGTCTGTCTGCTATCTATCTGTCTGTCTGCTATCTATCTATCTATCTATCTATCTATCTATCTATCTATCTATCTATCTATCTATCTATCTATCTATCTATCTATCTATCTATCTATCTATCTATCTATCTATCTATCTATCATCTATCTATCTATCTATTTGTCCATCTATCCGTCTGTCTGTCTGTCTGTCTGTCTGTCTGTCTGCTATCTGTCTGTCTGTCTGTCTGCTATCTATCTATCTATCTATCTATCTATCTATCTATCTATCTATCTATCTATCTATCTATCTATCTATCTATCTATCTATCTATCTATCTATCATTTGTCCATCTGTCTGTCTGTCTGTCTATCTGCTATCTATCTATCTATCTATCTGTCTGTCTGTCTGTCTGCTATCTATCTATCTATCTATCCGTCTATCTATCCGTCTGTCTGTCTGTCTGTCTGTCTGTCTGTCTGTCTGTCTATCTATCTATCTATCTGTCTGTCTGTCTATCTATCTAGCTTCTAATAAGGTAAACTTGGACACTTTAGTAAAGGTGACATGGACACTAGAGAAGAGAAATTGATTATCACACGAAGTCTCTGTTCATCTATCTAAATTGTTACACCTTTAGTTAACCTTGCAGCATGTTACACATTTATCATGTGAGTAAAAATGTGTTTACTCTACAGAGATGAAAACGCTACCTGCTCTTTGAAGTTAATTGGAACCTCGTTAGAGCGTTGAAGGTGTTTTTTTTTCTTTTTTTTCTGTTTTATTAAGTACCTAACAAGGCAAAAGGTCGAAAAGCTTTTTTTTTTAAAATACACTACCAGTCAAATGTTTGGACATAGTGGACTGAAATTATATTTCTTAAACCTTTTGATACAAAGGCTTCTGATTAATTGCTTACAAATAAATTATTTTTATTATTATTTTTATTTATTTTTTATTTATACCAATGGATCCCTTTTATCCCATCTGGAGCTAAAATACTATCTATCTGTCTATCTGTCTCTCTGTCTGTCTGTCTGTCTTCCTGGTACCGCTTTATTTGATGACTTTTTAAAAAAGTACAAATAAAATAAAAATACAATTTATATTTTATTTTTTAATTAAAAAAAAAATTAAATAATAAAAAATATATATTATTCCAAGTTTTCTATTTTCAAACATTTTGAATAATAAAGTTTTTCAAACAGAAAAGAAGTCAGCTCACCAAGGTAAAAACGGTAATATTGTGAAACATTTTTACAAAAAAACATTAAAATTTTTTTTTTTTCTTGATTTCATTTATTTCTGTGATGGCAAAGCTGAACTGTCAGCATCATTATGATGCTCTTGATGTCTTCAGTGTCATGATTCTTCAGAAATCATTCTAATATTCTGATTTGCTGCTCAAGAAACATTTCTTATTATTATCAATGTTAAAACAGTTTTGCTGCTTAATACTTTTGTGAAAAACATGATATACTTCAATTGAAAGTTTGAGGTAAGATTTAAAAAAAAAAGAAAAAAAAGAAATCAAATCTTTTATCACCAAGAATGCATTAAAGACATGTATTTATTCTAAAATGTTGTAAATATTACAAACAATCGTAAACAATATAAAATAGTAAAAAAGAAATAAGCTGTTTCCAAATTTCAAACACAAGCTCCTTATTATTTTGATAAATATATGATTTTCTTGTTTCACATTAGCTTGTGCATGATGAGTCACTTTACTGGAAACCCCCGAGGGAATCACGTGCAAACCTCTGGTTCCTCCTGTGCTCTTGGCTGGAGGCGCTGAGAGTCTCACGGCACTGGTCTTGACTGACTTATCTCTCTCCACAGACTTCATTATCAGACTGAGATCAGGGGGCCAGGACTCTCTACACGACCTACGCAGAAGCTGTTGAACCCGATGCCTCCACAGAGCTGCATTTTACTGCTGAAGTCAGTAAAGCAGATCTGCTGAGTTGGTTTTTACCTTGGTGGGAGGCTTGTAATAGTCTTGGTCCACTCCAAGCCAGGTTGCAGGATGTGAATCATAGCTACTGTAGAAATATTTAGTCAGATATAACCAAAATGTGTTTGATCTAATTCAAACGGTTTTATCATTATAACTTACTCCATTAAAGCCATCATTTTAATGCTTCAACGTGACTGCAGTTGAAGTCGTTTTTATAGGGCAGAGGAGGTAGAAATAGCTCCTTTTGCAACCATTACTCCTAAATTGCTCCCAGACTGCTCATTTTCACTTTGTACAATGCACGCAGTGGTCATTTTTTCTTCTTTTTATGCCTTTTGCTGACACTTTTTACCAAAGCAACTTTCACTGCATTCAAAGTATTCTATAATAATATAAACAATATGATTATAATTCTAGTTCTGTTTAGAATTTGTGTATATGCATCTGTTAATAAATTGATATACAAACAAATAAAATACAAAATAGTAATTTAATATATAAGTAATAAAATAATCTTAAATACAAACATATAAACACACACACACACACACACACACACACACACACACACACACACACACACACAGACACACACACACACACACACACACACACACACATATATAATTATAGTTCTGTTAAAAACTACAATTATTTATATATATATATATATATATATATATATATATATATATAGTTAAAATTGTATTACAATTTACTTATTTATTATTCATACTGTATGTATATATATATATTACAAAATAAATGCAACTTTAATCTGTTACAGTTACTGAGAAAAAAATGTGTAATTAAATTACAATTACATCTGAATATTGTCAAACACATACACAGATTTAATTGATTCCCATCCCAAATTGCATTGACTGCTCTAAAATATGTGACAACAATGTTTCAGGAGTTTAGGACAAAGATTCTATAACTGTTTTATTTACTATTTAGGCTTATGTATATGCTTTATTTATTAAGATGAACTGTTTTTTCCAAGGCATTGTTAGATGCCAGTGTTTCCTGTTATAGCTACGCAAAGATTTGATTTCAAACACAGTATTATAGCTATTCAACTATTTCTTGTTATGATATTAAATCTGTATTTACCCTCAGAATGATCTCAAATTAAAAATGATACTGTAAGGTTAACCCTGACTGCTTTACATGTTTCAAAATGATTAACAGTTGAATGTATTCGTTAGAAATTTAGAAAAGTAATCAAAAAGTAATTAATTACATTACTTTAATAAAGTAATAGAAATAGTTACACTTATTACATTTTAAATAGGGTAACTTGTAATCTGTAACCTATTACATTTACTTTGCTCAGAGCAAGATAGAAGCAATTCACAGTTGAATAAGTTTCAAGCTTTGCTTGAAATCTGAAAATACATTTTCACTCCTAATAGTCCACAGTGGTCATTTTTTTTGGAGAACAGGCTATTTGATTTGCTGGCTTTGTTTGATTTTGTCGAGTTGCGTTTCTAATCTTTAAACCTCAGAGGACAGGGCAGATTTCTTGGGCTTTATTGTGCTGCTTTGTGCCTTTGGTCAGAACTTTTAATAACAGAAGATGCTTGCTCTAGGTCTCCGGGACTTTACAATGACACCACAGAGAATTGCGTGATAAATCCTAGGAAAAGCAGAATTCGGTGAAGTGAAGAAAGGACGAGATGGATGAGGAGCACTGCACACACTCTGGGGATAGACGTTCTTTTGTTTACAGAAAATCTGTTTTTGCGACAATGGAATCACAGAGTTGAAAAATCATTTAGGACTCCATTTGGAGATCTGGAAATGGATCCATGCGACCTCTTCATTGTGGAGTATAACCTTGTGTCAGAGATTTCCGAGTGGGAGCGGAGGTTGAGCTTTTGCACATCCATGGGAACAAATTGCAGAAAATTAAGCACAATCAATAATTGTCTATTGGATGAATGGCATTCAAAATTTACCTTGAACAGATGTAGCTTTTAGAAAGGGTCCTAAATTCACATAAACACATGGAAATAATAATAATAAAAAAATTAATTGATTTAATATTTTTTAATCTTTTTAAAATGAATAAATTAATTAAAGTGCTGCAGTGACTTACTCAGGGGTTACAACATCCATTACCATTTTAATTTTGCATCAGCCCAGCTAACAAAAGTCTATTCTAAGAACATTTTGCTAACATTTCCATGAAGTTCTCATATATTTCTAAATGTTATCTGAATGTTCAAACTGGTTATGCAAATGTTAGAGAAAATATTAAAGGAACTTTCCAGCTTTTCAAAAGTTTAAAAAAAAATTTTTTTTCTTAATTACACAAATGTTAGAGACAACATTAAAGGTGGGGTAAGTGATTTCTGGTAGCCAATGTTGATATTTCAAATTACCAAAACAAACACGCCCCTACCCCAGAAGGGTCTCGCCCCTATTTTGATAGCTCCGCCCCACACATACGTACGCAACCCAGGCAACAATTAGTTCTGTGAAACAAAGCAAAACCAATGTTACTCACCTACTGAGAAGAAATAAAGCAACCTCAGAGTCCGATCGCAGGCCTTACCACTCCTTGAGTTCTCTCCAGCGCTGGAAAGCTGATTCGATATTTACACGGGTCCTACTTCTTGCCTGATCGTAACACTGTGTATACACCGGATGCGAGCGGCGCAACAAAATACTATAGAACTCATTATAATCACTGATGCTGTCTACACTGGATATGTAGACAGTGCGACATAAATCGTGGTCTAATGGACAGAGAGTCAGACTTGTAACCCGGGTTTGAGTCTCAGGTCCGGTGGGGATTATAGGTGGGGGGAGTGAATAACCAGCGCTCTCTTCCACCTTCAATACCACGACTGAGGTGAAACCCTTGAGCAAGGCACTAAACCCCAGGTGTCGCAGCAATATGGCTGTCCACTGCTCCGGGTGTGTGTGTGTGTGCATTTGGATGGGTTAAAGGCAGAGCACAAATTCCGATACTTGGCCACACTTTCACAACAAATCCCCGACAGTAAGCTGCTGCCGCGTTCTATTTATGACATATTGACACAGATTTCAAATGATTTTCAACGGTCACTTTGTTGCCTCCAGTGTAGACAGACTGCACCACGGCGTCTGGTGTAGACACGGTGTAAGCCGCCTTTTCTTCTGCAGACGATTTCCTCTTTTGTTTTTACTCCACCATCTCTATCTTTCTGTCGTCGCTCGGCTCGGCTAATGTCCGTCCCGTGCACTGAGCGCTCTCTCCTCTGCATCATGAGTAGACACGCCTCTTACTGCTGATTGGCTACAAGTTTGTTTTGGTACTCGGCCCGACTCAGTTTTCTAAAGCGTTTTTGAAAAAATACATACTCTACCTTTAGGCAAACTTTACAGTTGTTAAAATGTTTTTAAAACATTTTTTTCTTTGGTTATTACAAAGTTAGAGAAAACATTAAAGGAATGTTCCATTTTATATATTTTTTGTTAACCGGTTGGCTTTTGAATGTTCTCTGTGTTCTGAAACAAGTAGTAAGTAGTAACATTTGAAAAAAAAAAAAAAAGTTAGACGAAAATCCAACTTAAATGAAATGTTTCAGAAAAAAGTTCCATAAATGATGTATAAATAACATTTTTGCGGATTTAACATTTTAAGAACATTATTATAGACCACATAGCTTTGAACCAACATCTTATTATTGTTGCTGGATTTTTATCTTGCCAGAACATTAATTAATGGTCTTTAGAAATTGTTCCCTGTTAGTTAGGATTTTTCACGATGAAGTGATTTTGTTCTCAAAAAAACAAACAAATAGTTTTTATGATATTCTTTTTTTTTTTTTTTTCATTTGTATACAATAAATATAATAAGATTTTTTAAATTTAGTATTTTAGTATACAATAAATATAATAAGATTTTCAAATAGACAGTGCAATCACAAAACTACAAAAAGCAAAAGTAAAATAATGTTTTTTTTTTTTTTTTTTTTTTAAACTTTAAATAACTCCAGACAGCAACATAGTGTTGGTCCAGATCCGGCCCACATCTGGCCTGCATGGATTTCACACGGGCCAGATGTGGGCCGGATCTGGGCTATACTAACTAACTAACTAACTAACTAACTAACTATCTAACTAACTAATTAAATAAATAAATCCAGTTAATCACAGCATTAGATGCAGGGGAGATGATGACAAATTTGTGCCCAACATGGCATTATGACAATGATATTCCAATTTTGCCCATTAATTAAATCCGCAGCTTGGATGAAAACACACTTAGTGATTCCAGTCTTAGAAAGCATTTATATAAAATAAAAACGTAAGTGCCACAATGATGTAAACACTGCGATTCAAATCCAACAAGCCGCCTGGCAATCCTCGCATCATGAATCGTTAGGACCTGAAGGCTGATATCTCTGCTAATTTCGTTTCTGGCTCTGTTTCTCAGTAAAATACAGAGATATGAAAAGTGTACCCATGTGTTTCATAAGCAGAACAAATCTCCAGGAAGAAGCTAATGAGTCTGACATATAAAGGCAGTGATCACAGAAACATCTTTCCAGCTAATTAAGTGAGCCAGTAGTGAACGCCTCACAGAGAGAAAAGCATGCTTATGAGAGAAAACTCAGTATGGGAGATCAGAACAGCCTTCGTTTTTTAAGGAGCTTCCAGAGAACGTCTGATGTCCTGTTGGTACGGCATGAAGCTTTTAACCTCGATATCCTTTTAACCTCGCACACCTCGTTTAAACTGAGATTCCAACCAATGCAACAAAACTAGAAAGCTCCCATTACAATCAAGGTGCCTATTGACGCACAGCTTCGTTGATGGCTGCGTTCTTGTTGTATTGCATTGTTCGCTTGCACCGTAGACATGCTGTTGGATGAGAAAAGCACTATAGCATATCTTTGGAGATACTAAAGCGCAGCCCTGGCATGGCACAGGTCATGGAAGCTCTATTTTTGTCTTCTTTCAGAGCAGATAAAGCCTGTAATCTTGCTGTGATCACAGTCGGACCGCTGTGTTGCGAGCAGACAGGAGCGCATCATTTTAGATCAGCTCAGATGAGTGAGGATCAGGATGTGAACTTCAGTCAAAGGCTTAGTTTATGTAACCGGACCTGTTCATATGGGACGTCGGTCTGAATGCTGCAGAGGAACATGGGTTGTTATGGTTAACTAAAACTATATAAAAAAAAGCTTCCTTTTGTAAACATTAGTTAAGTACATTAGCTAACATGAACTAACAATGAAAACTACTTGAAAAGCATTTATTTTAATATCACATTTACTAATACTTTTTTAAAATAAAAAGTTGTTTTTGTTAACACTAGTTAATGCACTGTGAGGGCTAACATGAACATGAAGATTGTTATTGGTTAATTAGGTTTTTTAATAACTGCTGTAGAAATATATTACTCATTATTATTTCATGTTAGTTAATGCATTAACTAATGTTAACAAACGAGACCTTATTGAAAAGTTTTACCAAAAAGTTTAAAAAGTAAATAAAATAAATGTTATCTGAAATAAATATAAAACACTTAATCTTATTTCATTTATTTTATTTATTAATAATTTATTTATTTATATATTACTCATTATTTTTTCATGTCAGTTAATGCATTAACTAATGTTAACAAAAGAGACTTTATTAAAAAGTTTTACCAAAAGGCTTAAAAAGTAAACA
Organism: Acrossocheilus fasciatus; assembly: GCA_036784905.1. Lineage (NCBI taxonomy): Eukaryota > Metazoa > Chordata > Actinopteri > Cypriniformes > Cyprinidae > Acrossocheilus > Acrossocheilus fasciatus. The sequence continues at coordinate 7,366,482 of CM071958.1, forward strand.
AAATAAATGTTATCTGAAATAAAATAAAATATTAAACACTTAAACTTATTTTTATTTATTATTAATTCATTTAGATTAATTAATTTTCATTTTCATTTAGATTTAGACTTAAAATAACCTAACCAAGTAAAAATCATTAACAACTATATAGAAATATTTAAATAAAAATAATAATAAAAGTGACAGATGAAAAAAATGACTAAATATTGAACTAAAGTTAAAACAGAAAATACATAAAAATAATTCAAACTATTTAAAAATATGAGGTTATCTCAATAATACTGAAATAACACCCTCAGAAAACGAGCCTTTTCATGCTCCTAAACATCATGATTTCAGATGCTTTTTCTCATTTTTCTTCTTTAAATTTTTATTTTTAATGTAGTGGATTGTTAAACTACAGCTGAAACAAAGCAGCACTGCATTAAAATACGTTTCTTCTGTACAATTTTGGCTATATTTTGAAGCTTGGACAAAGTATCCAAATTGTACTTTCTTTTAGAAAATGTTCAGAAATGTATTTTTTAATTCAGATTTTCACTGAATGTTCAGTATTCAAAATCTAAAAACATCATTGTAATATTCACACCCTGATTTGCATCTATTCTTCTTTCTTCTTCTTTTTTAAAATTATTATTATTATTATTATTATTTTGCGTATTGAATTGTGATTGGTTGCTTCCTTCTTACAACTATTAAACTGTCTATATCTGTCTTTTTCACTGGAAAAGATCCTAGTGCATTCTGATGTTGTGCCATAACAACAGCAAACTAGGTCGGATAGAGCATTTCATTTACACAGAAGCTTAACATCTAAAACTTGCTTGAAACTAATACTATTGTTTTACTGCCTTGAAAGTGGCATTTGAATGATAACTAGATGTTGCCTTGGGCGTATACTGCTGTTTCCTTATCAGTGAAAATGCAAATGCAGCTTTTCTATAACTGATCAGTTGCCCTCTTCTGTTCTACAAATGCCCTTCATTGGCATCAGACCCGTCCATTTTCCTCATGTACCCTCTGTGTACACTCATCAGGACCCAGCTGCCCGGACCAGAGCCTCCCAGTGGGACAGCGGACCAAACAACCTCAGTCAGTGAGCAAACTGGTGTTCACAGCCAGAATGTCACCTTGAGAGCTGCAAGCATGAGTTCTGCTTTCATACTGTACTAGTATCCTGGCCTAAACAGAGATATCAGGTATCTGAGATCTATTTATCTTGTTGGCCTCATTTGAAAACCTAATTCATGTGTTCACTGCAGGTGAAAAAAATGAAGAAAAACTAAATCTTTAAAAATAGAAGTATACATCTGGAATTTTTGTGATAAAGAATATGTGTATTTTTATTCAACATACATCAAAAAAAAAAAAAAAAAAAGAAAAGAAAAGAAAAAAGATATGCATTCTCTAGTGTGTCTCCAATACTGCATAGCCCATCACAATTATTTCGTACAAAAAAAAAAAAAAAAAAGGCATCTGGGATTATATTGCAAATTGCACCAACAATAAGATTCATAAAATAATAATAATATATATATTTTTAAATAGTCTCTAAAGTCTCCTTTAATAAAAGTGTTAGCTTTATAGCTATACAGTTTGCGATTTTAAACTCCATCTAAAACCACTCTAGACAACATTTTCAAATTTTAGTATTTCAAAAATATTGTACTATTATAATTAAGAGGTTGCATGGAATAATTTTTGCTTTTGAGAATGTATAAAGGACCACTAAAGGATCTAAATATTTTTTAATAGGCTATATTTAATGTATGTTTTTTTATTTTATGCAAAACATTTGTGTAGCCAAAAAGGTGCTATACAAATATAGTTGCTTGTATGGTAGGACTAGTAACATCTGCTTTATTCTCTCAAATGTACCACAATGAGCTTGAAACTTGTCTCTGTGTGAAGGTATTTACATGGAAATCTATTACAAAATATATCCAGTATATTTATTTATTTATTTAGATTGTTATGAAAGAACAATTGTTTTTTTACATAGGCTACAGTATCATGCTTACCGTTTTAACCTCAAACAATTGCCTCAACAACCTCTGCGAGTTCAATAAACTTTAATAATGTGATTGGCTGGAGGAAGCGGCATAAATTGATCTCAAGGTCTTGAGCCGTAATGAAATTCCGATGTATAGGCTACGCAATCAGATAATAAATCCATACAGCACAAATCCATCTGGAGATATTTTTTTAATTCACTCCCGTTATCAATGCCACCTATCTACAGTACACAGCCATTATGAAATAATGCAATTACAGAAGTCACCTGACAAAGAAGATTACTGAGCGGCGGCATCCTCCATTACCCAAAGGTAACCTTCAGCAGCACGGGAAACCAATAAATCAAGAGCTCGCGTTTATCTGTGCTGAGGGGGGCTAACGCTAATTCACTTTCTGCCAGCGGTTATTTACGTCGACACAAATTCTGATGAGATGCTTGAGCATGCCGATAAATATTCATATTCTAAAGATAATAAATCTATCTGTGTGAAACTTTCACAACACTTTTTACTTTGATAATGTGATGCGTTTTGAGTGAATTATAGAAATGGGTGGGATTTTAAGCTTAAGATGAAAAGCAACTTTAGTGTGTGTGTGTGTGTGCACGTGTGATGTTTGTGTGTGTGTGTGTGTGTGTATATATATATATATATATATATATATATATATATATATATATATATATATATATATATATATATAAATATACAACCTGAATTTGAATAAAATAGAAACTAAAAGACTTTCAAATCACATGAGCCAAGATTTTATTCACAATAGAACATAGAGAACAACAAATGTTTATATGGAGAAATTTTACACTTTTATCCACTAAATGAGCTCATTTCAAATTTGATGCCTGCTACAGGTCTCAAAAAAGTTGGCACAGGGGCAGCAAAGGTCTGAAAAAGGAAGACATTTTGAAAAGATTCAGCTGGGAGAACATCTAGCAACTAATTAAGTTAACTGACATCAGGTCTGTAACATGATTAGCTATAAAAGGGATGTCTAAGAGAGGCAGAGTCTCTCAGAAGTAAAGATAGGCAGAGGCTCTCCAATCTGTGAAAGAGTGCGTAAAAAGATTGTGGAATACTTTAAAAACAATGTCAATTTGCAAAGGATTTGCAAATCTCATCATCTACAGTGCATAACATCATCAAAAGATTCAGAGAAACTGGAGAAATCTCTGTGCGTAAGGGACAAGGCCTAAGACCTTTGTTGGATGCCCGTGGTCTTCAGGCCCTCAGACAACACTGCTCATCGGCATGATTCTGTCATTGACATTAATAAATGGGCCCAGGAATACTTCCAGAAACCACTGTCGGTAAACACAATCCGCCGTGCCATCTGCAGATGCCAACTAAAGCTCTATCATGCAAAAAGATGTTTAAAAAAAACATATGTGAACATGGTCCAGAAGCGCCATTGTGTCCTGTGGGCCAAGGCTAATTTAAAATGGACTGTTTCCAAGTAGAAAAGTGTTCTATGGTCGGACGAGACCTTCCAGCGTGTTATCAGCATTCAGTTCAAAAGCCACCATCTCTGATGGTATGGGGGTGCATAAGTGCATACGGTATGGGCAGCTTGCATGTTTTGGAAGGCACTATGAATGCTGAAAGGTATATAAAGGTTTTAGAGCAACATATGCTCCCCTCCAGATGACGTCTAATTCAGGGAAGGCCTTGTGTATTTCAGCAGGACAATGCAAAACCACATACTGCAGCTATTACAACAGCATGGCTTCGTAGTAGAAGAGTCCGAGTGCTGAATTGGCCTGCCTGCAGTCCAGATCTTTCACCTATAGAGAACATTTGTTGCATCATTAAATGCAAAATACACAAAATAAAAAAGACGACCACAAACTCTTCAGCAGCTAGAAACCTATATCAAGCAAGAATGAGACCAAATTCCAACACCAAAACTCCAGAAACTCTCGATGCCCAGATGTCTTCAAACTGTTTTGGAAAGAAGAGGAGATGCTACACCCTGGTAAACATGCACCGTCCCAACTATTTTGAGACCTGTAGCAGGCATGAAATTTGAAATGAGCTCGTTTTGTTCATAAAACTGTAAAATTTCTCCGTTTAAACATTTGTTATGCTATCTATATTCTATTAAATAAAATATTGGCTCGTGTGATTTGATATTCTTTTAGTTTTCATTTTATTAAAATTTAAAAAACGACCCAACATTTCCGGAATTCAGGTTGTATGTAGGCTATATATACACAAATGCAAATGCTGTTGCATCTTTTTGATCAGTATGGAGGTATTGAGGGTCCAGGGAAGATCCTCAGAGAGATGGACACCAAGGAACTTGAAGCTAACCTTGCGCTCCACCTCAGCCCCATCAATGTAGATGGGGATGTAAAACAATAAATACCTACATCTACAGCCCTATCAATGTAGATGAATATATGTTTTGCTATTTGGGGGAAAAAAAAAGAGAAATATTTGATATAATAATATTATATAGACTTCTGTATATATGTGAAGGGTGTACAAATATGAAAACATCAGCATTGTTTCATAACCACAGACTATATACAGTACTTATGAAGACTTGCCCTGTTCTTTTGACCTTTTACAAACCCACAGCTTGGTTTCTTAAATTACTTTTGGAATATAAAAAATGCTGAATTGACATTTGCAACTGTTAGAAATTCTAGCTGAACTGGTGTCATGTGAAACCCTGCTGTTTTTGCTGACGTTTAGAAGGTCGGGTTGCCTGAACGGATGAGAATAATGTTTAAAATAAGGATTTACCAACAGCATGAAGTCAATTTTAATAATGAATTAAACTGAAGTTGTATTATAATGTGTGCACTGTTAATTTAATAAGATAATTCACTTAATATTGAAAATTCTGTAGTCATTTAATCACGCTCATGTTGTTCCAAACCTGTTAATTCAGAATGATTGGGAAATTTTTCTCCAGTCATTTCAACATCAAAAAATGTCCTAATCAACTTGAGTTCACCCCATGACTTTTTTTCCTCCTTCACTGACATCAAATTTATGCATTGATGCAATACACTTCATGAAGGAAAGATTTTTCAGACTTTATTTTGCAATGTTTCAGTTGAATGTTGTCGTCTTCTTTTTTTAACTGGATGTTAAGGCAAGGGAAGTTTATTTTCTGAACTTTACAGTATGTGTATGAATTATCCTGCTAATCTCACTGTCACGGTCCTCTTTAATGGATTCATCTGTATTCTGCTTTGCATGAATTCCATTAAGAGCCATTGGGAATTCTGAATGTGCGGATTTAGCTTATGTCAAAGGTCTGTCGCCTCGGCTGGTTTTGTGTCGCCGTTTGATCTCCTCTGTGAAGTAATATGTGAATTTGATTTACAGGAAAACTTCTGGCTGCTGTCAGCTGCTGGATGTGGAAGTATATCTTGGTAAATGATACTATTTGGTACAGTATGTAGAGTTTTGTTGCTTTTGGTCTAATTCAAAATGCTCATGGTAAGGATTGGCTGTGGTAATACGTTGTAAAAGTCACATTATGTTGCTTTTGATCTGATGTGAAATGTTGTCAAGTGCTTGATATGATGCAAATAACAAGAAAAAAATATTAAAAAGAATTAAAAATTAAAATTAAAAATTAATAATTAGCAATTAATATTGAATTAAAAATAATGCATGAATGAGTAAAAACAATTACACACAAATATTGAATTGGTTTATTATTGTTTCACTTGTATATAATAAGATAAATATAATAATATATGTATATAATATTTTATTTAATCGAACATCTTAAAACTGCATTTTTATAAAGCGTTTTCATATTTAAGGGTAAAAGAGGGTAAGGGTATTTTGAATTTCTGATTATATAGTTTTAGTTATTAATGAAACCCTCAAGGATTTACATATGAAGAGATGCAAATGTTTCATTCTATCTCAGATTTATTAGGCATACAGAAGTCTAATCCCTATTGTGGAGTGTGAATTATGAATCCAAACTGTGTGTAAGGTGTCCTGTTAATCAGAGCCAACCGTGAGAGGGTTCTGTCTCAATGTATGAATACTTCATGACTGATAACTGCATCTGAGGGTAATGAATGGAAATCCTGACTATCCCAAAGAGATCATTTTTCATTTCGCCACAGGAGTCACTGACATTCCTGCTCTGTTCCTTTCTCCAAATTTATATTTCATTCTTTCCCACTGTCACTGTGTCACACACTTACTTTTTTTTTTATCTCTGTACACAGAAAGAAGAGAAGGGCTGAAGCAAGATGACCTTTATACTAAGAAACTATCAAAGAGTTCTATATTTCTGCAGCACATTCAAATTGTTTCATTATGACATTTAATCTCAGTAATTCTTTTTTAAAAGAGCATAAAGGCAACTTAGACTGGACTATTTTGTGTTCACATGAAGTGGATGGATTTCTTCTGTGTTGTTGTTAGTTGTTTGTGTAAAGCAGTAAAATATGATTGATTCAGTGATAAATTATAACAACTAATAACAATGTCTGCATTTAACGTCTGTGTTATTGGAAGTGTTTCTAAAGCACTGCATTGTGTTTTTAATGACTTTGTATGTTGCCAGTGGGTTGTTTGTAAGACTGTTGAAGATCCCACTGTTGAAGTGGACTGTTACTTTCTCAAGCACACGGTTAAAAATAAGTTTTGTTGTTGTTATTGGCATTGATGGTTCCATGAAGAACCTTTCCCATTTACGCAACCTTTCCATTATACAAAAGGTTCTTCAGATTTTTAAAATGTTCTTCACACTAAGAAAAAAAATGGTTCTTTTAAAGGTTCTTTGGGGAACCAAAAATAGTTCTTCTATGTATGATGCAGCTGGGAAAATTCCTTTTTGGAAACTTTTTTTCTTTTTATATTTTTAAGTGTGCATTACCACACTGGTGTCATAATACAAACTTTCATAACCCCACCCCCCATGAGGTAAATATTAAAATCTGAACTCATTCATAACAAGCGAAAGTCGAAGATTAACAAATGGCAGCTCACTGCAAAAAAAAACACACTGAAGCCTGGTGATAAATGGCAATAGTTCTTTTATTTTTTTTCTCTATATTTTAAAGGTTTATTATTTACAAAGAAACAAAATAAAACAAAAAATAATGAAAATGAAAATAATTTTTTGACAAACACCGTTTGTCTGCATATAGGTGTAAGAAAGTATACATTTACCTTTCTTTATTCAGGATCAAGTAACTAATTGTTCATGTATATTTATTGAATGATTTTTTCCCCCATTTTTTTAAATTCTTTTTTTTATTTATTAAACCAAGCATTGGTGTACATGAACAAGCATAATGGAAAAAAAATAGCTGAGATTAAGAAGAGCTTGAGGCCTGTTCTAGAATCTTCCATCATTTGCATCGTCATTGAACATATCAAACAGAATGATTTCACCTGAATTGTGGAGGCTGCAAATCAACCGTTTTGGTTTTTCCCTTTATTTAAACATCACTCCTCCTTTTTCCTTTGCATTGTTCATTTCCCATCACATAAACACATATATGATAAAAACAAATTAAAAAAACAAACAAACATATGAAAATATGTGCTGGTTTTCTTAAACGCCTCCTCAGAAAGTGAGAGCATTCTCTTTTTTAGTGTATTGTTGTATGAGCGCCTCTCCTTCCCAATCCGGAATTCTAACAGTGTTTAAAGCTAAGAGGAAAAAGCACATTAACATGGGAAGCGTTCCCCTCCGAAGGCAAGTACAGTATCAATAAAAAGCAGATACCCAGAGTACCGCTGACCATCCTATCTGTACACTAGTTTCTATAAACTATGGCATAGCAGGAGTTAAGCGCTTTTTGTTGTATGTGAACACACAGGTCCTCCCGTTGGCCCAGAGGCCAGAGGATGTGATTCTGGATGATGTAGCAACCCCTTTAGTTAACCAACTAATGTATGTGTTTCTGCTTCTAGGTTTCTCTCTCTCTTTAAACAGAAAGTGCAATTCACAATGAAAGTTTGTTTGTAATGTTTCACTTTGGCCAGTTTCTTTCCACAAAACATCAAACCGAACATCAGTGGCTATAAAGTTTAGTTCCACACACATTTAACCGATGATCTATCGTGATTCCAGCCGATACTGATTTGTTTGCGAATAGATATACTTTCACTAGTATGTTAATCGCACACGCCGAGCAAATCTCGTCCTTTTGCTCTGATACGTTTGGCCATTCCCATTGCTTTTTGTTCTCGTCGGAAAACATTGAACATACATGTATACACTTGTTTACATACACGTGTGCGCGAACGTGCGCGCACACACGAGTCACACTCATAAAATGAACAGGATGAAACATGGCTATAGTTTAGGCACAAATACTTAAGAATGTCCTTTTCGTGAAAATTCAATGTTTCTGATACGCACAGAGAACGTCTAGGCAGACAATAAACAAAAAAACATAATCTCACAATACATTTAAACGTCAACGTTTTTTTAAATAGGCTAGTTCCTCTTTTTAAATATTCGTGACAATGCATGCGTTTATGGTAGCTGTATGGGATTTGCACTGGTACAGTACTGACACAAGTGTTTTTTTTGTTTTGTTTTTTTTTTGTCTTTTTTTGGAGTATTGTCCTCTTTTAAACATTGTGCAAGGGGGCTTGGAGACTTTGCACAGGTCAGATGAGTTTTGCGTTATTTTACCGACTTTTGGTAGCGGTATTGAAAGAATAAATTAAAAATAGGTGGGGTCACTGCTGCTAGTTACCCCTAGTAAAATCTGCTTTACCACCAATATGGATGACTGACATGCTATTTCAAAGTCTTAAGCCCCAAACTGGATGAATCGATGTACGGGAGAGATAAAAACCTTAATGCAAAGCAGCTTCCGTTTATCTTCCTTTGAACGTCTATATTTGTTCTATCCTTTGTTGGATTCACATAGTTGCTCTTGAAAACATACAGAATACTTCTGCTGGCCGTTTTCATAATTGTGTTGTGTCTGCTGTGCCATCGGTTTACGGATTTTTATGTTTCATACATTTTTTTGTAAATCTAGCAGAGCGTTAACAATAAATACATAAATAAAAGTTAGAATGTTTTTCACAGTCTTTAAATGCAAAAATAATGGAAAATGCATAACCAGACCATCTACATCTATGTAATATTATGAAGTTGGAGTAGTGTGTACATCCATTAATACTGATCCATGCGGGAAAAAAACACTATTAATATGAAACTATTATAAAACAAAGCATCTATCGATGTATGCAGGCAGCCTATGGCTTCCTTGTTACATCAGCCCAGGAAATGATCAAATAAATATTCTAAAATGATGATGTAACATAGGCAAAATGCATTAAGCTTTGCTGCTGATGATGATGATGAAGATACATAACCCCCCTCCCCCACCGCAGTGGTGCCATACCACTGTAATCACTCATATGCCTTTATCTTTGACCAGCATGATATTTTTGAATACAGATATAGTCTTCACTACTACCTACAGTGTAATGCTACTATTTGCATTAAGGTTTTCTTATCCCTAATGAATGTTTCTGATGCTTGTTGTCACATATTACCATTTGAATATATATATTTATATATATATGCATATATAGGCATTACCCAGGCGGCTGACAGAGATAAGACATTGCCATGTTTGAGAAATGCACCACACATTACTTTTGTAAATTCTAGTTCTACAAAACTATGTACAACACACATATAGGTAATCTTTATATCACAGTCTATTGCATAATGGTGATAATCTTTAGTTTTATAAATATTGTAAATGTACAGTCTTTAAGTGACATTTCATAATGTCCATCTCGTTCTGAAATCAGGTATAGAAAATAAAACCATCCGATTTGACCACACATCCTTTGTAAAAATCAAATAAATTAAAATCAAAAAACGAAAAAAAAAAAAAAATACATTGATTCCCTTTAATGCACAAATGCTGTCTTGAAACGCAACGCAATTACTACACAACACAAAGTATTGCAGAGATCGAAACTGCACCTTGATTTGATGCTCCTAGCATTTTCTGATATTATTTTTTTTTCCAGCCGCTAAAAGTTTTAGATGTGCTTTTTAAACATTTCAGTATTTCCCAGGTTTGATTTGCGCAAACATTTTCCACAGTGATGCCAAAAGCTGCTGAATGCTGGACTTGTTTTGTCATCTTCTCGTCGAGAACAAAAACGGTAAAGAAAACACATTCAAAAGCATTCCAGTACCAAAAACGATAACGAAAATCCGAACCGTAAGGAAAACATCAACAGAAAAGAACATCTTCAGACACGTTATAGTCACATATGTTAGAGAGGAAGACTTGCGTTTATACTAGAGTTTTTTTTTTCTTTCCCATATGGTCAATGCCAAATATTCTAGTTGGATTTGCACATATATATTTGTATAATATACATTCTTAAGTTGAAGGGGAAGTGTGTCTAAAATATAGTACAAGGAAATTCTGTACAGGATAGCTATGAGGTTATTATTTTTTTTCTCAGAGGAAGTTGGAGAAAAAAAAAATACGAGTCTTTTCCCCATTATTTTAGTCTCTCCGTAAAAATCAATCAAAATATCTTTTAAAAAAATGAACATGGAAAAAAGTAAAACGGGATCATAAATTCGATGCGAACCGCATCTTGTCTTGTTCCGTCTCTGTACTACTTGAGACTGCCGACTCTCTCCTGGAGCCCGTGGAATCCCTGTGCTGGGCACTAGAGGGCGCCATGCGCACCGGCGGTAATGCGCCCGATGACATCTGCCGGAAAAGGGCAACCCTCTGTGGAACGTTGGTGCGGATGCCGCTTTGCAGAACGGAGCCCGGGGCCTGGACGCCTGCCGCGGATCCCATGGGTGGCTGAATGGAAGCGAGCGATTCGCCCGATGTGGGATGTGCCCGGGCAGCCAATGAGGTCTCGTGGGGCAGTGACGGCTGCGAGGCAGAGAGGTGGCGTATGTCCTTGCTCAGGCTGCCTGACTGGAGTGCCTGCGTGCTCTTATGGACATCGCTCCTCTGAGGGGACGCCCCTTGCGATTGCTGTGGCTGTTGTAGCGGCGGTTGTTGCGGTATGGAGGCAGGCGAGGGCTGCTGGGGTAAGGGTTGCTGTACAAGGGACAGTTGGGAGGCCGTCGGCGATCCGTACTGGAATGTTCGGCTGGCTAAAGGGGTTTGCACCGGGGGACTGCAAATGGATGTGGTGAACGAACAAGGGGACATGATGGCCCCCACCGGCTGCTGCAGGGGCGTAGGGGGATTCGGGGAAGAGGTGCTCAAGTTACCGTGAGAAACACTCGCCGCCGAAAACGTGACGCCCTGTGAGGGCGGCACGCGGCCTGATGGGGTTATAGTGGCAGAGGTGCTGTAGCTTAGAGGGGCGGCCTGCTGCTGTAATTGGTTGTTCCCAAGAATAGCAGTTGCTGTAGTGAACGGTGGCTGGGCGGGAGAGTTAATGATGGAGTTTCCAGACATCGGCGTGGAGTTCATCCCTGTGACCGATTGCTTCCGATCCACCATCATCACCATCTCTCGGTCCTGCCGGATGATCTGCTTCAGCAGCTCGTTCTCCTGAGTGTTGAAGACGCCAGCGTTCAGATCCTTCTGGAATTTCTGGAGCAAGAGTGAGTTCTTCTTCCCTGTTTGGGGGGAAAAACCGGAAGATAGTCAGTTTTTAGTTGGGGCTGAGCAGGTAAAATCTAGCCCAAATGGGGCAACAAAGGAAGTTGAACAGTGAGAGGAGAAGCACAAAGGTTTCACAAATGTAGAAAGGGGAGGCTAGTCACTCCTAAGTACAGGTTTTGAAGTAGGACTGATGTTTGATTCAACATCTGGAGGTGCTTACCTCATATGGTTATACACTCAATCTCAATGCACATTTGATTTGCACTATCGCTAGAGTAAATACACACATTTAGACTCTAAAACATTACATTCTCCGAGCACACCACAGATACAGTACGAGTTTCATTACCCTGCTGAAAAACAAGCGTCAAGCTTTTTTTCTAATCTGGTTTGCTTGTCTTCGCTGGTCTCCTAGTCTGGTCAGGTTGGTCTGTTTGCTGGTTTTAGAGGGGCTTTGAGACCACAACCAGCTAAACTTAGCTGTGGACAAGCTTGGCCAGGCTAGGAGACGAGATATATCAGGAATGTCTAAGCTGTTTGTTTTCCAGTAGGGTGCAGTACTACTTTAAAAGGACAAACACACAGTTTTATTGCACTACACTGAGTAATAGTAGGCCTTTACTCTGAAATTTTTATTTTTTTTTCATCAGCAGCTAATTATTCTATAAGCCTCTTCTAGGATATGTTTGTATATAAACTTAGTTGTAGTTGTTGTATTCACGACTGTTATTGTCTCTTCTCTTACATTGTTAAAGTAGCTTTTTTTTTTTTTTTTTAATTAATTGTCCATCTACCCTGACAGCTAGGCTAAGCTAGGTTTTTGTGTTAGTGTTTTACAATGGAGGCCTAGGAGTGTCACTTTAAAAATAATTTTAAATAATTTCAAAAATAAAAAAAGAGTTAAAAAATGTAAAAGTTAAATGTAACAGTGAAAATAAATTAGATTTAGCCGAAGGATAAAGGCAATTGGAAAATGAATAAAGCAAAGCAGTTTGCAAAAGTTTTTTTAAATCAATTTAAATATATAATATGAAATATAATTTATAGTTTGTTATATTTTGCTATATTTTAAACGTTAATTTAAAAAACACACATTTTAAATAGCTATTTATTTGTCAATTTGAAAAGTTATTTATATTTTTATTTATACTGATTATGCCTTTTTTTAATTTAATTTAATTTAATTTTTTTTTTTTTTTTTGTGGAACTGCTAGTCCTCCATAGTCTTCATATAGGTAGAATCATTGATCAGTGCAGTTAACGGTCATCTATTTGTGGGTTACTGTGAAATAAATGGCAACATTTGAACCAGGAATAAAGAAAATGAACTGTTTGATCTCCTAATGTTTGTAAAAAATGCTAACCCTAATATGAATTTAACTTCGCTCCAGTGTGCCAAATGGACTTAAATCTGCTTCTTTTACTCAAGTCAGTTTTGCTTCAATCATGAGGGATGTATCGATTTTTCCATGAACCTATACTATTACTGCCCTTTTGTATACAATAGCTAAGCATAGCTCTATTGTTACATAAGATGACTGAGTAAGGCTCTTATGAGCTGAAGGCATAAAGCAATAGGCTATCAATCTCTCAGTCGTAGCTGTAAGAGCGAATCAGGCAGGAGGCACAGTTTCACGATCCAGCTGCTGTGGGACACACTGTATAAACTTTTACAATGAAGCTGTCTGCAGTGTTGAGCGCACTGAATCATTGTTGCATCATAAATAATATTACCATACTTTGCAAAAGTTTATTGTACAATTCCATGGAGATTCTTTTTTGAAAACCATGCTTAAACGGTCACAATTACCAGTCAGGCATCACTGAAATAGTGGTTAATTTCAGAAATCACTTGTCTTTGCGACAGCACTGGCATTTTATAAAGTTTTTAATACAGACCTACTGAATTTGAATATTTTGAAAAAAAAAAAGAAAAAGAAAAGAAAAACATGGCCTTTGGAATAAAAAACAAGTTGCTGATTATAAGTGTATATGCAATATCTCACAGAAGTGAGTACACCCCTCACATTTTTGTAAATATTTTATTCTATCTTTTCATCTGACAACACTGAAGAAATGACACTTTGCTACAATGTAAAGTAGTGAGTGTACAGCTTGTATAACACTGTAAATTTGCTGTCCCCTCAAATTAACTCAACACACAGCCATTAATGTCTAAACCGCTGGCCACAAAAGTGAGTATACCCCTAAGTGAAAATGTCCAAACTGGGCCCAATCAGCCATTTTCTCTCCCCGGTGTCATGTGACTCGTTAGTGTAAGGTCTCAGGCATGAATGGGGAGCAGGTGTGTTAAATTTGGTGTTATCGCTCTCACTCTCTCATACTGGTCACTGGAAGTTCAACATGGCACCTCATGGCAAAGAATTTCTGAGGATTTGAAAAAAAAAATTGTTGCTCTACATAAAGATGGCCTAGGCTATAAGAAGATTGCCAAGCCCTTTAACAGGACAGGTTCCACTCAGAACAGGCCTCACCATGGTCGACCAAAGAAGTTGAGTGCACTTACTCAGCGTCATATCCAGAGGTTGTGTTTGGGAAATAGACGTAAGAGTGCTGCCAGCAATGCTGCAGAGGTCGAAGAGGTCAAATTGATCTGCATGGCTGTCGTCCCAGAAGGAAGCCTCTTCTAAAGATGATGCACAAGAAAGCCCGCAAACAGTTTGCTGAAGACAAGCAGACTAAGGACATGGATTGGAACCATGTCGCGTGGTCTGATGAGAACAAGATAAACTTATTTGGTTCAGATGGTGTCAAACATGTGTGGCGGCAACCAGGTGAGGAGTACAAAGACAAGTGTGTCTTGCCTACAGTCAAGCATGGTGGTGGGAGTGTCATGGTCTGGGGCTGCATGAGTGCTGCTGGCACTGGGGAGCTACAGTTCATTGAGGAAACCATGAATGCCAACGTACTGTGACATACTGAAGCAGAGCATGATCCCTCCCTTCGGAGACTGGGATGCAGGGCAGTATTCCAACATGATAATGACCCCAAACACACCTCCAATACGACCACTGCCTTGAGGGTAAAGTTGAGGGTAAAGGTGATGGACTGGCCAAGCATGTCTCCAGACCTAAACCCTATTGAGCATCTGTGGGGCATCCTCAAACGTAAGGTGGAGGAGCGCAAGGTCTCTAACATCCACCAGCTTCGTGATGTTGTCATGGAGGAGTGGAAGAGGACTCCAGTGGCAACCTGTGAAGCTCTGGTGAACTCAATGCCCAAGAGGGTTAAGGCAGTGCTGGAAAATAATGGTGGCCACACAAAATATTGACACTTTGGGCCCAATTTGGACATTTTCACTTAGGGGTGTACTCACTTTTGTGGCCAGCGGTTTAGACATTAATGGCTGTGTGTTGAGTTATTTTGAGGGGACAGCAAATTTACACTGTTATACAAGCTGTACATTCACTACTTTACATTGTAGCAAAGTGTCATTTCACATGAAAAGATATAATAAAATATTTACAAAAATGTGAGGGGTGTACTCACTTCTGTGAGATACTGTATGTATGTATATATATATATATACACACACACACACACACACACACACACACACACTTATAAGCCGCAACTTGATGGCAAATGTTGAATTACTGTTTTTGCAACAGCACTGGCATTTTATAAATTTTTCAGTACAGATCTACTTAATTTGCATATTTTGGATAAAAAAAACATGACCTTTGGAATGGGATTGTGTTTATTCATTTATTAAATATGTTTATATGTTGGATTTTTCAAATGCTGTTATTCTGTTTAATAAATAGAAGAATGGAAGAATGTCTAGAAGAATGTCTAGAAGAATGTCTTATAATATAGAATATAAATACGAGAAATTCTTAAGCTTTTATTGAGGTTTTGTTTTAAATGCCTTTATAAAAATAAATGGGAAAAAGACTTTACAAACCAAGACGGCTTAAAAGTGGACAGGCACAGAAGATTTAATGTGATATGAAAACAATGCTTTTCTTGTCAAAACATACACTATAGCCAAAAGTATGTGGACATAAGCCATCAGCACCAGATGGATGATGGTTTAAATTACAATAAGAACAATATGATCTGCTATTAAGAGCATAATGTGGTAGTGCAGGACAGTAACTATCAAGATGAATGAATTTAAACAGTGTCTCCTAATAACTTACTGTAATATGTATATTTTATTTAAGACCATTCCCATGGGGGGAAGCGATCAATAACCAATAACGGAGAGTTTCAGCACTATGTCATTTGTTATTAGCTGAGGCAGAAAATGAGAGATATCATATGTCACTGAAGAAAGAAGGGGCTCTTGAGGATGAACAAGTCTGGTCTTGACAGGAATGCTTATTCAGTGGGACAGGAATAACGTGTACATAATCGCAGTAAGGACAAAGACCTCCCTGGAGACGTCTCTGAGGTTTTACAGGCCTGTCGTGTCCTTGCATATCCAAACATACACAATTTCCTTGTTCATGGTGCGTATCGACTAGTCTGGTAGTGGTAAACATCGCTGGGTGAGTTTTGTAGAGAGGCAGTCAGACCTGAGATGCATTTTGACTGATTGCCCCTGATGTTTGCAACCTACCCTGAGAGAAATGGCCTTTGCATATTCGTTCTCAGAAGGCAAAGGCCACGTTGTGTAATCTACTGGTAGCCACAGTGAAATGAATCCAGATGAACACTGAAGAGACTATGGGGAAAGTCGTGACCTAATGGTTAGAGAGTTGGACTCTTAACTGGTTAGAGAGTTGGACTCGTAACCCAAACGTCGTGAGTTCGAGTCTTAGGTCCGGCAGGGATTGTAGGTGGGATGAATAACCAGCGCTCTCTCTACCCTCAATACCACGACTGAGGTGCCCTCGAGGAAGGCACCAAACCCCCAACTGCTCCCAAGGCACAGCAGCATAAATGGCTGCCCACTGCTCCAGGTGTGTGTTCGCTGCTGTGTTTGTGCACTTTGGATGGGAGCACTAATTCTGAGTATGGGTTACCATACTTGGCCACATGTCACGTCACTTTCACTACGGTCTACTTCTAAATGAACACGCACTGCATGTCTATAGACTTACGTGATGTCTGAAAAGAGGTTTGGAGGCATCGTGAATTCTGTGAATGAGGAGTTGATCAAAAACATGTTATTCACTGGACTCTAAAGGGCCAGTGGAGAAGGGGATCTAGACAAGCTCCTTCCAGATCAATCATGACCTCTAAGAGGTTTAATGTTCTGCTGGATATGTTTAAAGTGTAGACATTCTCTGACACCCTTGCAAGAACTTTGAGTTGATACTGTATGTCATGTTTTATTAACCAAGTCTTGCCATCAACCAAATCTACAGGGATTTCTGCAGGAAATTACATAATCTTGGGTTGTACTAAATTAAGAATTTGGCTTGCAGTAACCCAAAAATATTTAGAAACTTCAGTCACATTTAAAAATGCATGAATGTCTTTGCATTACATAACAAAATATGAAAACCAAGTAGCATTAAATGGAAAGAATGCCATCTCAAACCAAAGAGATCTAATTACTAATCTAATCAGCTTCTAAAACATAAACATTTGCAGGTCTCTGATGATGGTCATATATAAAATGCTTATGAACTATTTTTAATATGTAGATTTTATTGTAGTTAATGACGTTAATTATAAATGTTCAGTACCATCATATTTAATGCATTATATATAAAGTATATACAATAGTGTGAAAAAAGAAGTGTATTTATACTTTTTGTCAATTAATAATTAATTCACTATAAATCGACTTTAATATAATATTCTATATAAAACACATGATATAGAAAACAGTTAATTTAATTTCTAATTTTAATGTCAAATTAGGTGAACGCATTTTGATATAATCATAAAATTGAGATAAAATGGCAAAATGTATGCTATTATATTTATAAAGCTGTGCAAGCTTAAATGTGCTATGCTTTAGATGCTGTCAGTATCCAAATTGTACGTCTCAATGTTTTATTGTACATTCAGTTCATCTAACTGAATACAAATTTAAACATTATGCACAAATAATACATATGAAAATAATTTTTTTTCAAGTATATGTCTCAGATGTTTCTCTTAAAATTCCTTAGAAGTAACAAAGGCAATCGCTAGGAGTACTAATCACAATTCTTGGAAGAATTTAATGAGAAATTTTATTTCATTTTAGAATAACTTAATGGCAGACTTTTTTGGTATTTTGGCTAATCTAACCAAAGTTTGAGACACCGCTGGGACCAGTGCTCAGTTTTAAGTAAAACTCTCAATTTTCTCTCAGTTTCATTGTTTTTGTAGAAATAACTGAGTAGTTTTTCTTTCCTGTGGGGAGTTTTGGCAAAAATATATTTTGAGACTGCCACAACATTTGATTGTGAGCAAGAAGACCTATAAAAAGACATTCTGAACATTGCTGTAGCATTGATTTCACAGTAACCCACAGTCTCTTTCAGAACAAAACCTATTACATGGGGCTTGTACGGAGAAACACACATCTCCACTGAATGTTCTTAGACATTCAGCAGAACGGAACATTCTATTTCACCTCTAAGCTTGACGGCCTCCGCTGAGACACATTAGCCCTCTGCTGCATTCTTCTGGGGCTGAATGGGGATACTGGGCTTCATTTCTTTGTATCTGTATCACTAAAGATGCCTAATAACCTGGAGTCTGCCTCCCATTCTCTAATTAATGAGTGGAACACAGTGAGCCGTGAATGCGGCACACCATTGAGCTCAAACACCTTGCCAGGTGGCCGCCATGACATTTGGACCACGGCTATAAATAGGCCGAGAGAAAGCTGCCTACTGTATATCTTAGCTTCTGCTGCTAACATGTAAAACTGTGTAAACTAGTTTGACTTTAGTTTGAGAATCTGTGTAAACTAGTTTGAGTTTAGTTTGAGAGGTAGGGATGTAAAGTGTAAATACATAGTCAACCTGGAGATATCTGAGAATTTTAAAATTGTAATTTCCAGGCCAACGTTAAAATGTTTAACTGGCTCTTTAACCTTATCTCTACAGCAAATGACAAAGTCATGGAAATTCATTGTCTAAAGGTGTGGAAAATCTGTGTTTGAATGCTTGGTAGCTAAAATCAGCGGCAACGTTACTAATTGTATTACATTTATCAGTAGTGTAACACTAGTTTATCATGAGTTTAAAAGTCACTTTTTTTGTGGGCTGCTCTTCTATTTTTTTTCTTTTCTATTTTTCATACAATAAGCATTTTAGGTTACCTTCTTTGCATAAAGAAAAGTTTGTTTAAATGATATTCATTTGATAGTCTTTTTTAAATTAACTGTCTATTTTTTCTCTGATTATAGAGTCTCTGAAATTGCTAATAAAATCTTATATATTTAATAATGTATTAATACATGACCTCTCTAAGTATCTTATCTTTATGTATAGCTAAACATTTAAAGTAGCTTGACTGTAACTACAGTTGTCAACATTTGAAGTGGATCAAAAAAAGTTAATCAAAGTTGTCCTAAGACAAGAATGCATTTTGGTTTTAGGTTTTAGGACCACTTTGATGAAAGGTTTACATCCACTTCAGATGTTTACTACTGTACTATAAATAGGCTTACCAAGCTCATTTTAGAGTATCTTTCCCACCAGATTCAGACAAATAAGAATTAAAACAGAATGAAGCATTTTGTGTGTGTTTAGCAACATCATCACAACAAGCAGAAGCGTTGTTATCATTATGATTATTTTCTTGCATTAAAAACCTTAAGTGAAGCACATCTTTTGGAATTTCTAGAACCGATCAAATAGTATGCATGCATTGATTATTATAAAGACAGTTACATAGGATAAATGCCCAAACATGACATAAAAATTACTTGCCTTGACTTTAACAATAGCATGCAACCTTGTTTTTACTTACAATGGGCGTTTTATTAGTTTGATTTAACCTTCGTTTTGAGGTCCACTGGGTGCACTGAATGCATGCTGGCTGCCTTAAGCCTGTGGATCGTTTCAGATGTGACGTGAGGGGGGTAAAATCTGGATCGTCATGAGGAATTTACCTGCTGCCTACTGGTCGGCCAGGACACTCTTGAAAACGAGATGAGCTCATCTCAAGAGGGGCTCCTGGTCAAATAATTTTTAAATAAAGATAGATACATCAATTGTACAACATGTCATTCTGGTTAATGCATGGTAACTTTAGTTTGCTTTTTTTTTGTCAAATTCTTTTGCTTAGGACGAGACAAGCATTTGCAGTCCAAAAAACAGTACATGGAGCACCAATCATGTCACGGTCCGTATTTTTCCCTTGTATGAGACAAGACCCCTTGTTTTAGTTGGACTAATGTCAAATCAATAGTGTTTTGTAAGTGCTGGCAACTTGCAGTGGCAATCTAGTACAAGCCCGTTCTCCACATGAAAGGACAAATGCACGTCGTGGCTTTGTTTACACCGGTCGTCTCGCGTTGTGACTGGCGTTTAAAGGGTGTTAACGTCAATGCCACAAACAGAGATGGGTGTAGATATAATCCTAGTTTTGAATTCGGACAGCGTAATGCATACTGCCGTCTTAGGGTTTCATTTAATGGAATTGAATTTGATTTGATTGGCCTGATCACGTCAATTCTTATCTGTTATTGATTAGTTGTGACGTGCATGTCACAATAGTGTGGGCATATTGATCCAAACCAATTCAATCCAACTTTTAGTGCAAGGCAAGTCAATAGCAACATGCCAGAATTTAGCAAATAAACACAAAAATAAAAAGAACCAAGGAAAAAAGTTAAAAAATAACATTAGAAGCTATATCTAACTTTTTTTTTTTTGGATGCAGGCAAGCAGGTGCTAATTTTTTATTCGATCCCAATGACTGTATAATGGAACTTAAAAAGGGATATTGTTTTATATTTCTAGCATGTTTCATGCACTCAAGTTGTGAAATTATGCAGGGCTTCATGCTATATTAGTATATGTCATAACCGATTCATATGCTTAAAGGAGAAACATTTACTTTGCGTTTTCAGGTCACATCTTAAATTATCTTCTGGTTTTATCTTATGAACTGTGAAATCAAAAGGTGCACAAAGAAACAAGACACAGTTTATACTTTGTATTATATAATCATATCAACCCCTTTTTAAAAGAAATACATATTTTGAAGCTATGCTTGGATGTGACCACTGAATTTAAGATGCATTTGTGCTTCACTTCAAATCTGGTCTGTCACAAACTAGTTATAAATATTCCTATTGAATAAAAGATTCATGGAAATGTTGGGTGAAGAGTAACAAGGCTCATGCTCTAGTCTAGACCCTACTGTAAACCGTAGTGACAGAGAATTCAATTGAATAGCACAAAAAAGTGGTGACAAGGTCATAGACCGAACCCATTAAATGGTGCAGAACATCAAACCGATGTTCTACGAATGTTCAGAATGCATTAGCTCACATTTGAATTCCACACAATTCAAATTCATGATGGACGGTGGCCTGTATCTCAACAAGGAGACAAAGACTAAAATATGCAGCATTACAGAACCTGATGTGTCTTAAGACAGCTCGAATAAAATCCCTTTTTTATTTTCCATTTTTCCTTTGAAACTGGTTGAAAGAGAAATCCTTCTTTTCAGTATTTCTATGAAGAGTGGTGTGAGTGATAATGGATTTGTGTTTAGTGGGGAAATGTTAAAGTACGATCAAGCTGACTGAAATAAAATAAGACTTTTATTTAAGCATTGTACAAAAATAATGCTAATTTTAGGACATGTTTTTATGGAAAAGAACATTCAGTAAAGTAGTAAATGTGTTGTAGTGAAAAATGAGGTGGGTGTATAAGGTGTTCCTGATTTTCTTCAATTTAAATGTGATATTTCAGATGTTAATGTTGTCATTTAATGAATGTTGAGGCGATTCATGCAAATTTTGCACAAATAAACTACAAAAAAATAACACATTTGGAAAATAAACATTAAATGCTGCTTTGGAACAATATGTTTTGTGAACAGAATTGTTAAAATAATGTAAATATAGTGGTTAACACTTTACAATAAGGCTCAATTCATTAACATCAGTTAATACATTGGATAGCATGAACCTTTTTTTTCAAACATCTATCAATTAATTTTATGATCATTTATAAACATGTTGGGATCAAATTACAATTATTTATATATATATATATATATTCATACACTCTGATATATATATTTTTTTTAAGTAAAATAAATTAAATATTGGTTATTGGAGTATGTTTTAAAATACATTTTCAGTCTTTCTACTTCAAAATGCCATGTTTAATTCAGAGTGTTTCTTTGTAAAGTAATTGTGAAATTTACAAACAGTATCTGAATGAAAATTGTTTCTAAATGTTAAAATGATGGCTCCCAATCTATTAACTAATGTTAAAAATGGATCCTTATTATAAAATTATACATAAGTGTTAGTATTGAATTAAACTGAATTGAGAAGCCTGTTATGTATTAAAAATTATTTTTTTGTTTTAAGAAAAAATAAGTAAATAAATATAATAAATTAAGCACTTTAAACGAGCAGGGACTATACTAACATGTGAAGA
This sequence comes from Acrossocheilus fasciatus, assembly GCA_036784905.1. Classification (NCBI taxonomy): domain Eukaryota; kingdom Metazoa; phylum Chordata; class Actinopteri; order Cypriniformes; family Cyprinidae; genus Acrossocheilus; species Acrossocheilus fasciatus. Next base: position 7,388,625 of record CM071958.1, read on the forward strand.
ACTGGTTCTAATTGATAGGTAATTATTTCAGCCCTTGCCCTTTAGTGCACCAGCTCAAACCCCTTCTAGGGGGCGCACTGCTGCGGCTAGGGGTCAAGGGAGGACGGGGTGGTGCTCATACCCAGGTGTGCGAGGTGGGGGAGTGGAGCGGAGGCTCATGCTGGTGAGGGTTTGCCTCCGTCCACCCTCCATGCGTCCATTTGGGGATGACATTGAACCAAAACCAGCAGGGCGACCAGCCCTGGGCAGAACGGCTACATGCACTGTCGCTTGCCGACAGACCAATTACTTAACACTACCATTTACAGTTAGTTTTAACGATTTATAATGGCTATAATCCATACGAAACATTTGGAGAAAGAAAAAAAGAGAGAGAAAATAAGGTAGCATATATAGACACGTCATGCAACACAATGGTAGATGATTGAGGTGCGATGAAGGACAGGACAAACGCGCAACAAACACACACAAGGTTCAGGCATTAGACTAGAAGAGAAGGCGAGGGTTGGGTTTCTGGTCTTACCAATGCGGTCCAAGCGGTCGATAGCCACGGTTTCAAAAGCACGGCGCATCATGGGATATTCCTCCAAGACTTCGTTGAAATGGTCCACGGACAGCGAAAAAAGTCGGCAGTAGGTGTCAGCGCGGACGCTAGCTGTACGACGACCTTTCGTCAACAGGCAGATCTCTGTGGGAAACAGATGAATTGAATATATTACATGTTTTATATAATGGAGGTCACCCGTTGGAGAAGGAGGCCGGTTGAGCATCTTCAAGGCTAGCTGGAAATGATTATAATATAAACATAGCATGAGGGTGTGAATTCACATGATGTATCTGGTTTAATATGTGGCGGGTGGTGCTTTTTTATACACATAAGTTATTTTGTGAATATCAAAAATTAATAAGATCACTCTTACTGGTTGGTTTTGGAACATTATCAATTGCCCGAATGTCACTCATTTATTGAGCTTTATAGGGCGTTGCTTTGTGTTGCTTGGTTGGTGAGCTTTCCAAAAACATGTATTTTTATTATTAAGAAAAAGTTTGGACTGACTATGCATACTTAAGTACTAAATAGTAGATTATGAAGTATTGTTTGTATCACCTATTTGAATAGTAGTAGTAGTAATAATAATAATAATAATAATGATAATTTATTATTATACAAATAATGTATTTTTAATCTATGACACAAACAAATCACTACTACTACTTATTATTATTATTAACAACAACACCAACACCAATAATCATTTTATTTAGTTGTTCTTCAAAAACAATAATATTTATATTATTATGCAGTAACAAAAATCAATAATAATAATAATAATAATAATAATGAATTATTATTAACAATAAAAATAATAATAATTTTTATTTATAGCTGTTCTTATGAAACAAAAAATATTATACAAAGAACAACAATAAATAATAATAATAATAATTTTGTGTTTATTTGTTCAATTTATTTTCCTTTTTATTTGTATTTTACGGATATAAATGTAATTATTTGTATAATAAAAATAACAATAGCATTTTATTTAATATTAATAATAATAATAGTTATTATTATTGTTGTTATAAAAATACAATATTATTAATTATTAAACAAACATATTATTATTATTATTATTATTATTATTATTATTATTATTAATGTAAATAAGTATTTGCATGATAATTATAGAAATTTGGATTTTATTTTACCCAAATACATAAAATTGCACCTCATCAACGGTTGAGAATTAAGTGTTTCATTGAAAAAAGTACATACTCAAAGTGTCTCACAGAGAGATTTGTAATGAACCTTGTTGTCAATGAACCTGAGTCGTCAGTGACAGTTTAATCTTGTCCACAATTTAGTTTAATTTGTATTCGGGAAGAAAAGTCCTTAGTGCTTAGGGAAGATCTTGTGCAAATGGTCCTGTCTTTCACCTTGAGATGTGCATTGGTGCATACTCTTATATGTAATGTCTGTAAGCTGGAGTAAATAACATATGACTACTGATTTTGTGAATATATTTGCTGTAAATGTAGGACTGTGCATCCTGTACTTCAAAATGACAGATTTGTAGCATTATTTACAGAGTCTAGAGATGATACCCTTGACATTTTTTGTCCTGGACAGGAAAAATGCTGTGGAAAAAGTCTGTGTAGCCCGCGGGACATGCTAACAACACTCTCCAGCTGGGAGTGGGAACAAGGTGTTGGAGTTTTTTAATGGAAAAGTGCCATCTCTCTTGCGTCATGTGGTGCAGTATAAAGGTGAGGATGGCAAAAGTACTTTACGCTTGCTGTTCTATTTCTAATTGGTTCATTAGGCTCAAATGTCACCGTAATGTACATTTTCTCAGCCCAAAAACAGCAACAGAGAAGTCAAGAGAGATGGAGAGAGTCTGAAAGCAAGAAAATGATGAAACGTCATGAAATTTCAGATTCCGGTAGTAATTGTCTTACTTTGCACGTCTGTGGCCGGCTGCCAGTGGTGGATGAGTGCCTGCACGAGTTAGCGCATAAGCTAGCAAATGTGTGAAGGTGTCTCTCTCACCCTGACAAAAGAGCGTCCAATCAACCAGCCCTCCTCTTGGGCCTCTGCAAATGGAAATGACACTTGACCTCATAGCCTTGAAGGTCCGTTGGTTTGGCACATATCCCAGCTGTGAGCTAACAGACGGGGTTTGCCTGATTTATCGTGATCAACACTTCACCTTAACTGGCCCTCACCTCACGGCACACTGCCAGAACTTTATTAAATTAAAAATGCAAGAAAGATTTCAGATCATTCCAAAAGTCATCATTATCATCATTACAATAATAAAAATAGGGCTGTCAATCGATTTTTTTTTTTTTTAAATCGCGTTTAATCGCATGATTGTCATGAGTTAACTTGTGATTAATCGCAACTTAATCGCACATCTTTATTTGTTCTAAACGTACCTTAAATTAATACTTTTCAAGTTTTTAATACTCTAATCAACATGGGCATGGACAAATATGGATGCTTTATGCACATGTATGTTTATTACACTGAACAAAATTATAAACGCAACACTTTTGTTTTTGCCCCCATTTTTCATGAGCTGAACTCAAAGATCTAAGACTTTTTCTATGTACACAAAAAGCCTATTTCACTCAAATATTGTTCACAAATCTGTCTAAATCTGTGTTAGTGAGCACTTCTCCTTTGCCGAGACACTCCATCCACCTCACAGGTGTGGCATATCAAGATGCTGATTAGACAGCATGATTATTGCACAGGTGTGCCTTAGGCTGGCCACAATAAAAGGCCACTCTAAAATGTTCAGTTTTATCACACATCACAATGCCACAGATGTCGTACATTTTGAGGGAGCGTGCAATTGGCATGCTGACTGCAGGAATGTCCACCAGAGCTGTTGCCCATGAATTGAATGTTCATTTCTCTACCATAAGCCAACTCCAAAGGCGTTTCAGAGAATTTGGCAGTACATCCAACCGGCCTCACAACCGCAGACCATGTGTAACCACACTAGCCCAGGACCTCCACGTCCAGCATCTTCACCTCCAAGATCGTCTGAGACCAGCCACCCGGACAGCTGCTGCAACAATCGGTTTGCATAACCAAAGAATTTCTGCACAAACTGTCAGAAACCATCTCAGAGAAGCTCATCTGCATGCTCGTCGTCCTCATCGGGGTCTCGACCTGACTGCAGTTCGTTGTCGTAACCGACTTGAGTGGGCAAATGCTCACATTCGATGGCATCTGGCACTTTGGAGAGGTGTTCTCTTCACGGGTGAATCCCGGTTTTCACTGTACAGGGCAGTATTATTTTAAGACACACCTGTGCAATAATCATGCTGTCTAATCAGCATCTTGATATGCCACACCTGTGAGCTGGATGGATTATCTTGGCAAAGGAGAAGTGCTCACTAACACAGATTTAGACAGATTTGTGAACAATATTTGAGAGAAATGGGCCTTTTGTGTACATAGAAAAAGTCTTAGATCTTTGAGTTCAGCTCATGAAAAATGGGGGAAAAAGCAAAAGTGTTGCGTTTAGAATTTTGTTCAGTGTATTATTGAAACCACAGTCAACATTGAGCAATGAAGACTAGACATGTTTTAAAGGTCATAGATGTTTTTCAAATAACTTTTCCATGTCTATTAGACACATGAAAAAAGAAATACCAGGTTCCCATTACTTCCCTTTCTTTGCACTGAGCAATTTACTTTATATTACCTGTTTACAGTTTTGCACACAGGGCAGCTCACTTCTTCTGAACATGCAAAATGTACATTTATTATTAGATTTGTTTGCCTCTCTGTGCCCACATACTGTGTTTTGATGCAGGTAAATTCTCAATAAAATTGTTTTCATTGGTATATTTTCCTGTTTCTGTTGTCGGACAACGGAATGAATATGAAATAGTGACTGAAACGCGACCCATTACGACTAGGCTACATAACCAGCTCTCCTTTCCAAGATGTTAATCTGCACAAAAATCCTGATAATCGTGCCGTCGTCTGATCAAATCAAATACACATAAGATATACATGCATAATAATATCTGAAGCAACATAATATCTGTGTTTAACTCCTCTCCGCCGCTCACTGAACGATGCAGACACACAGAGAGAGAGAGAGAGAGAGAGAGAGAGAGAGGTGTGTGCACACGCTGGGAAATAGAGACCTCGCGCTCACGCGGACGTACTAGAGTCTCAGGAACTAAATAAGGTTTGGGCAAATCCTAAAGATTTGTCGCTAGCCGCTTTTTTGAAGAGGTGGGAAAAAAGTCGCTAAAGGGGTCTGCAAAGTCGCTAAGTTGGCAACACTGTGCATTTCCATTTCTCCAACTACGAGCTAGGCCACGGGTCAAACAGAAAATGCGTGCTGCGTTAATAAAATTAGTGCCATTAAAATGAAAGCGTTATAAACGCATTAACTTTGACAGCACTAAATAATAATGTTGTTTTGTCTGTATTTATTAGTATTAAACTATAACAACAACAACAAATGCATTAATTGCATTAAAAATAATAATATTAATTTTAATAATAATGGTGATAATAATCATAATAACTACAACATAATGATAGTCATTATTGTCATAATTTACTTTACAATAATCATCATTTTCTTAATATATATTTATATTTATTATTATTAAAATTAATATTCTTTTTTTTTTTTTTGTCTTTTTTATTATTATTAAATAATAATAAAATAAAATAAAATAATTAAAATTGAACCGCTCATGGTATTAAAGTACACGAATCAGTACAAAAGTTTTGGATTTACAAACCCAATTGCTTGCTTTTCTTTTTAATTTGTTTATTATTATTAAAATTATTATTCATAATGAATTGTTTTATTATAAATATTATAACTAACTAACTAACTAACTAAAATAAATAGCATTTAGCTAGAATTTGAATATATATTGCAATTCAGCTATTTTTAATCAGTCAATAAACAACTACTAGCCACTTTCTTCTGAATTTTCAGTGTCAACTTAGGTATTGGTCACTGAAATTGCATGGCGGTCATAAAACTACACTGAATGCAGTTTGACTTAATGCTACCCATTAACAAGTGTGTAAATTGGGTTGTCCTGCATGTTTTCATATGATCTCCATTCAATTTAGGACCAAGGTCAATGTGTGTTGAGTTTCTATCAGAAGGCAGTGAGGAGGAAGAGATTTCCTGACACTGCCAGCAGCTTCGACACACGTTCGCCCCCGTGTACAAACGCACACATGCCAGCAGCATTCCCGCTACGGGCCAAAATACCAGTAGCAGATGGTTTTCCACTGGAGCAGGTGGCTGGCATCGCAGTGCACCCATGCTAGAGCAGGCACAACCTTCATGAATCGTGAGAAAAAATGATTTAATTTAAATTTTTGTTCCCACACTCGTGCAGCTTAGGTAACACTGAAGAACACGTGACATCAAGGTCATTCGTGACATAATCTCTGAATTATAAAACACTGTGTGGCTGATCTCAGAGTTAAAAGCTTGTGGTTTGTACTGTACATGTCAGTTTGATATTGGTCCATTGGTACAAAATGATTTACTTGCAGAAATTGCATTGCATTGGTTAAGGTTAATGTTAGTATGTTGATTTCATTTTGTGCTGTAATTGTGCTTTAAACCATGAATAAATCTGACAAAAACAGAGGAAACAATCTGTTTGTAAGTTTTGAACTGACCTCCAAAGTAGGATCCATCAGTGAGTTTCAGCTCTTTGCTGAATTTGGTGATGACGCTGGCCACTCCATGTTGAATGAAGTACATCTTTTTACCCACGGTCCCCTCACGAATGATGTAATCGTTAGGCTGGAAGACCTCAAACTTTAGCTTACTCAGCATTCCCGTCACAAAGTTAGGGTCTGCGTTTGCAAACAGCGGCATGGTGGCCACCAGCTTACGACAGTTAAAGTTCACAATTTCCTGTGGGACAAAACAAGGAAAACACACTCAACAGACATCAAACAGTAAAGAAAAAAAAAAGAATTTAAGTGGAAAAAATGCATTTTATTCCCCCCAGTATTTTTGATGTTTTGCGGGTTTTTTTAGAACAATCTAAAATGTGTAATATAAACATTACGGTATTTATTTATTCTTTTTTAAAATATTTGATATGTATGTATTAGTGCTGTCAAATGATTAATTGCGATTAATGTTTACATAATATATGTATGTGTACTGTGTATATTAATTATGTATATATAAATACACACACATACAGTATATATTTTGAAAATATTTACATTTATATTATTATATTTTATATTATATATAAATATATTTAATATATAAACATAACATATTTTTCTTAAATACATGCATGCATGTGTTTGTATTTATATATACATAATAAATATACACAGTACACACTCATATATTATGTAAACAAAAACTTTTATTTTGGATGCGATTAATCTCCATTAATCCAGTGTTTCCCAACCACTGTGCTGCTGCGGGTGTGTTAAATCAGTGCTATTGGTCATCGTTTACACATATTTAATAGGGATGGGCATTTCAGGCAAAAATAATATTCGAAAATCGACTGGTATTATTCGATTATTATTCGAACATCGCACCCCTCCCCCACATGCACGCACGCATAGGCTACAGTACACTACACACCCATAAACAGACAGAGAAGGAGAGAGACCATTCACGCTTTCAATCTGTATGTTAACAAACTGTTTAATATTTGTGACCCATCCCTAACATGTAACCAACGAAAACCATTCAAAAGAGCTTGTGACTAAACACATATTATTATTTATTTATATATGTATATCACATATGGTTATTTATTTCAATATTCAGTCAGTAGCTGAATAGTAATAGTGAGTAATAGTAATAGTAAGCTGAAAAGTAAGGCATTTAAAATTTTTGATATTTTGTGTTTTTAGTAAAACAACCTAAAAGGTGTAATATATATATATATATATTATTAATTAATCTTTCTGACTATATTTGAAATGCATCAATATTTATATCTGAAATGGTATGAAGGTGTTTTGTTTTGTTTTTTCATTCAAATCACACTGTTGCTTAATTTCATATTCACAATTTCAAAACAGAAAGAGAAAACAGTAAATATGTATGTATTTATTTATTTGTAAAAGAGCCCTGAAAGGTGTCATATGAACAAATAATTGAAAGTGTATTAATGTTTTTGCCTTCTGACAACATTTGATATGCATCTCAGTATTTATGTCTTAAATTATATATAATCACAATGTTACTTAATTTTTAACTATCAGCAAAAACAAATATGTTGTGAATATTTAATATATTATTTAGTAGGGCTGGGCAATGTCAAAATGTCTTTCTAAACTACAGATTTCAAAGCTTTTTTTAAGCTTTTGCTTAGCAGTCCTCTGCGACAATCACCAGCCTCTATAGACTGTCTTCCCACTGCATTGCAGTGAGCTTATTTTATGGTGCCCATACAGTCAGTGTCAAGCTCACTTCAGCCATTAGCTGAAAGCCTGATGCACATAATCTTTAGTCTTTCTTGTCTCCATGTTTCCAGGGTGAAAGATGTGTTTGTTTGGTGTGGCTTGGGTGTGAAGAATAAATTTGCACTGTGCTTTAAATTGTGGCGTAGTCAGAAAAGCGTCAGGAAGGTTCTGACCGCAATCACACAGGAGGAATAATGAGTTTGATAGCCACGTCCAACCCTTTACCTCCACTAGGGAGACAAGCTGGAGACTTTATCTATTTAAAGCTGGTTTGTCACAAGGCGGTGCATGTAAAAATAGCAGCCCTGACCAACTGAGGGAAAGAGAGAGATGGAGGAGGGAGGAGGGAGGAGGGGGGAGGAGGGAGGGTGGGAGAGAGGTGCTGCCGGGAGTTAAAGGTGTTTTGGGGATGAAGCTGTCAGTGTTATCTCTCATTTTGCTGTGTCATAATAGACACTCACTCTGTCTGCTTGATGATCATGATCATGATGATATGAGTACTGCATTCTAGGTAATTTTGATACATTGCCAATGCATATATATACTGTCTACTGTATGCTAATTTTCTGTATGTATAGAATATCTGGATGACCTTTTAATATTTACCAAAATGTGCAGTATACTATACAATAGAGCACATTGTGTTGGGTACTGTATCCCATAATGCAATGTGCTTGACCTTTCCATTTTTGTTGTAATATTATAGCAGATTTCAACTATGCAGTACTTTTTTTTCAAACAGTTTTTTGTTTATAAACTGTAAAGAAAAATGTTTGTTTGTTTGTTTATTTATTTCTAAAATAAATTTGATACTTTTAACAATGTTTAAGACAATTAAAGCATTTAAGACAATATTTTTATTATTGTGCAAAACAACCTAAAAGGGTGTAGTATTTATGTTGTGTGTATATATATATATATATATATATATATATATATATTATCACAATGATTCTTAATTTTATATTCACAATTTCCTGTTGGACAAAACAGAAAGAAAACACAATTGACAATCTAACAATAATGCAAAACAAACAAAATAAATATAATAATAATAATAATAATAATAATAATAATAATATTTAAGACAATATTTTTAGTATTATGCAATACAACCTAGAAAGGATTGATTTATTTATTTTAGTTTATGACAATATTGAATATGTATCTCAATATTTATTTTTAAAAATGGCACTTTTAATCACAATGTTTAAGACAATTAAGGCATTTAAGACAATATTTTTATTATTGTGCAAAACAACCTAGAAGGGTGTAATATTTATGTTTGAACATATCTCAATATGTATTTATTAAAATGACATTTTTTTTATCACAAAGATTCTTAATTTTATATTCATACTTTCCTGTTGGACAAAACAGAAATAAAACACAACTGACAATTGAACAGTAATGCAAAAAAGTTATGTATTTAAGACAATATATATATTTTTAATATTATGCAACACAACCTAAAGGTATAATTTATTTTTAATATTTTTAATATTATGCAAAACACATTTGTAATTTTATGCGAAACAACCTTCTACCAATATTTAATATGTGTCTCATTATTTATATATGAATTGATGTCATTTTTGATCACAGCGTTAAGCATTGATGTCATTTCATATTGATTTCATTTTAATGGCTTACTTTGATATATTTAATTCAACATGCTGAGTGCACTTCATTTTTGTGTTGTTTTTATGGGATATAATTCTGAGACTTCATGTTGGTATGAAAATCATTATGTACTATTAAAATACCATATAAAACTATCATGTTATTTTAAAAATAGATTTCATTATATCAGATACACAGTAGATCTTCCTTATGACATCATAAAACCTTAAAAGTCTTTTATAAGAACATCTGTGTTTTGACGGCTATCAGCTGTGGCTGTTTGGGGGCTGATGTCAGATTTTTATAAGTCGGTCTAATATAAACTACCAATAACCTGACAGCGTTACTGACACAGATGAGTAAATCTGCCATAAGTGGTTACTAGGGCTTAAAGAACTGTACCGTTCATGGCATTGAAATAATAGCAAAGTAGTGAAGGGGTAAGATAAGATGTTTCCTTTCATATCCAAATGAAAGCGATTACGCGTCCAGACAGGGAGATTATCCAAGATCAGCACTTATTTTCTCAGATGCTTAGGTTGAAATGTACCCGTGGCCATATAAGCTCTGACCCTGGATCAGCACTACTATGAGGTATTTGTGTCTCACCTCTTTGAGCGGGTCGTTGAGCTCGTTAAGGATGCTGTCCTCGTCGAAGATCTTTCCCTGGTAGCGATGTTCATAGTAATCGTGGATTTTCTGCCGCATGTCTGCCGGCAACTTGTGGAAGGACATGTACTGCTCCACTTGCTTGTACTGTAAGAGAAGAAGAGTTTTGGGTAAAAAAATAAGAAGAAGAAGAAGAAAAAAAAAATGAAAAAAAAAATGCTGGAACTGCTGCAAGTAAGCAAGGCTTGTAGGAAATAACATCACAGTTGTTTCTCCTAGATTGCAATTTGATTAAATGGAGGGCAAATGGAGACTTTTCCTTAAGGCATGTCTTTTTCTGTCCTTTACTGTTGTTTCTTGTCAGATTGTACATTATGATGAGCCTTGTGCGATTTCGAGCAGGATATGCAACATCAGCTGTATTTCATTGATTACATTTGACAGGACTGGGTGTTTTGACCTCAATGACACACAGCATTGCACACAACAGGAGTTAGTCTCCTGCTTCTTAAAAAAAGAAACAAAAACAAACAAAAAACAAAACAAAACACAAAAATAAACCCAATTATTTATTTCTGCAGTTTTACCAATTAATACAAAAATAAATAATTTCTTTACAAATTATTTACTGAAAATTCTGAAAATATATTTTTTTTATTGTTTATTATTTTGATTCTTATGATACTACAATAATGTATTATATTAATAATAATAATAATAATCATCATCATCATTTTTGAAAAATTATTCAACGAGGACATATTAAGTTGATAAAAAATGACAGTGATTAAAAAAAAAATTAATGCAAAATATTTCTATTTTAAATAAATGCTGCTCTTTTAAATAAATAAATTAATTTTTTCATTTTAATTTTATTTTTCTATTCATCAAATAATCCTGAAAATATGGATTAAATTTTCCACAATTACATAAATAAATAAAATAAAAAAGCAGAACAACTGTTTTCAACATTGATATAATAATAATAATAATAATAATAATAATAAATGTTTCTTGAACCGCAGCATATTGAAATAAACGAATATCAACATAATTAGAATGATTTCTGAAGGATCATGTGACACTGAAGACTGGGGTATTGATGCTGGAAAAAAACAGCTTTGCGTCACAGAAATAAATGGAATTTTACAGTTATTTTAATTAGTAATAATATTTACCATTTCACCAAATTAATCCAAGACAGAATTATCTTTGCTATTATTGTCTCAGCTGTTTCTATTTTTACGTCCCCCAAGGAATTGGTCCTTAAAGGAAACAAAACTCAGAACATTTATCTGAGCTCTGAAAGAGCGACCTTGAGCAATGAAACGCCCCTCTGTGTAGGCGTTTGATGAAATGATCTTTTAATTCATGCATGATTTAGTGATGAGCCTTTCAGATGAATCCTGTGTAAACACATCCACACGCACACAGAAATTGTGCTGGGTCATTGTCTGTGGGCAGGTGGTGTGTGCGGATGAACACTTCCTGTCTGCCAACTCAGCTGATGACATCAGAGCAGGAATGTCTAATCCAGCACCTGCTCCCTGTTACCTATCTCTGGTTACACATAAATTCAATTACGTATGCTTTCTGTAGCTACGCAGGCTGCCCACTCTGTACCGTCACAGGAAATTATACCAAGACAGTCTATAACTGTCCCAGAGCAATCTATTTAAAATTTTTACATTGATTGACTTACATATCTATATCAGCTCTTCTATTCATGATAAATCAATAAATGCTGTTAGATATATGAACTCTATTTCTGTACAAGCTGTTGTATCTATTCTCTATCAGTGTACTTTTTAGATTCATTAAAGAAACTGTTCCACAAATTCAAACTGGCTGTATTATGATTTTCCTTGCTTTAGTAAGATCATTTTGACCTACTGTGCATTACAGCACATGCCATACTTTCTATTTGTAAAAAGAAGCATGTTGAGGTTTAATGAAATGATAGTAAAACTAACATTTTGAAATATTATTACAATTTAAAACAACTGTTTACTATTTTTATATATTATAAAATGTAATTTATTCCTGTGATGCAGAGCGAATTGTCAGTATCCTTACTCCAGTCTTCAGTGTCACATGATCCTTCAGAAATCATGATTCTAATATGATGATTTGCTGATCTCAAGAAGCATTTTCTATTAATGTTGAAAATAGCTGTGGTTAATATTTTTGTGAAATGTAAAAAAGAGAAAAAAATTACTATTACTATATTATATTATATTACTATAAAATATTATTATTATTACTTGATGACTAGAAAGTTTAAAAGAATAGCATTTGAAATAGAATTATTCTGTAACATTTTAAAGGTCTTTACTGTTTATTCTTACTGTTAATTCTTTTTTACACTTAGTAATAATTTTTTCACTATTAACGTCTTCAATACAATTTTTTTTATCAATTTAACGCATCCATGCTGAATAAAAGTCTTAAATTCTTTAAAAAAAAAAACAAAAAACAAACAAACAAACAAACAAACAAACAAAATCGTACAACTTTTGATAATAGTAGCATATTTTCTCAACAACATCAACAAAAATAAATAAAAATCAAAATTTTTCATCTCAATTTGGGTAAAAATAATAAAATTATTTTTAAAGTTGATGTTAAAAATAATTGATTTCAGTTCATTTATCACATTTGATACGGAAGGTTAGATTGAATGCCTTGCATTGCAGGATAAATTAACAGTGCATGATCTGGCAAATGTAGTATTCTTTTCACAAATGGAAAATGTAAGTAAAGCAGTGTTTTCATAACAATTCATTTTCTTAGAAATCTGAAAAGCACAGTTGCAAAAACAACTGAGTTAGAGACCGTAAGTAAACATGTGGGATAGAGCACTTTTAATGTTTATTTCCAAAATCAGATTGTTTTCATGGACAGCAATATGTGAACGTGGACGACAAAACCAGTCTTAAGTGTCAATTTTTCGAAAGCAAGCTTTTCATTTTAAATAAGCTTTCCATTGATGTATGGTTTGTTAGGATCAGACAATATTTGGCCGAGATACAACTGAAAATCTGGAATCTGAGGGTGCAAAAAAATCAAAATATTGAGAAAATCACCTTTAAAGTTGTCCAAATGCATATTACTAATCAAAAATTAAGTTTTGATACACATACAGTAAGAAATTTACAAAATATCTTCATGGAACATGATCTTTATTTAATATCCTAATGATTTTTGGCATAATAGAAAAATCTATAATTTTGACCCATACAATGGCTATTGCTACAAATATACCCCAGCGACTTAAGACTGGTTTTGTGCTCCAGGGCCACATATGTGTTTTATGTGATGGCAGCGAGAGGGAAATGCAGCAGCACAGAAACAGAACAGAAACGGGACAGAACAGAAGACCGCGTTGTCCTTTATCAGTGCGGGTGAAATGGCTTTAAATGACAATTCAAGCACCAAGCAATTAGACTAATGTTCCAAAACCTCCCCGTCTCTCTCTGCTGCATCTGCAGCGGGGAGACGGCTAGACCCATAGCTACTTACAGTCCCGACAGGAAGTCTTTATCCTTGTCTCTTAGACAGAGGCCTTGAGAATTTAAGAGCTGATGTCTTCAGGCTGTGGGACGCTAAGATGGTACAGCCTGCTTTAGCTTGACCATGCTGATTTTATACGTCTCTGAGGAGACTTTGTGTCTCATATATGAAGACTGGAATTCTAATGCACACACAAAGGGGTGAAATCACTAACAGTGGTATTTTCAGTGCCAAAACATGAATTTATATATATATATATATAGATAGATATATCTATCTATCTATATATATATATATATATAGATATATATCTATATATATCTATATATATATATATATATATAGCTATATATAGATATATATATATATATATACAGATTAGTATATAATTTTAATATTTGCCATTTATTTGCTGCTGTCCATAATTTGTATGGACAACAATATATATATATATATACTTTTTTTTTTTTCAACACAAACATGCCTCTATTCTATGTAAATTATGCCTACTAGATTAAGCCTTATTCACCACATCTCCAGGCTATTTGGCTGGACTAGTAAACATTGTTCCATAATTTGCATAATTCAGGCAATGGAATTGAATGCTAAAACAATGCAAATAAATGGTGCGGGCACAATTAATTCCTAGTGAATTCCCCACATTATGTTTCTAATCTGGACGAGTCAGAGTCAGTGCTGAATATTCATGATATGAGTAAGAGTGACCTGTGGTCAGTCAGTCGGTGGTGGTGCGAGTGCCATCAGCTTCTTGTAGAGATACAGTGAGTCATTGGGCATCAGGGCAAAGGCAAAGCACTGATATGGGCTTCCTTTCTGAGACACAGTCACTGTGTTTATTCTCACACACACACACACACACACACACACACTGCAGACTAGTATGCATGAGAAATCCTCTGTAGTGTACTGTTTTCTTTTTTTTATTTAAAGCTAGCTGAGAAGCTTGGACAGCAGCTTACCAAGAGGAAGACTCTTACATAGGGTGTCCATTTTTATAACACCAAAAAGGAGGACACTTGTAGGATGCAGTGAAGATGGAATAAAAACTTAAATAATGCCAAATCTGTATAAGCAGAGACAAACTTGTCCAGAACTTTTCCATTAAGTGCTGATATTCAAATCAATTTCCGGTGGCATTTTAACCTTTCTATAAAGGCAATTCTACTAACCCTTTTAAATGTATATGTCCCCTTACATTTATTTATTTATTTTTTAATTATTCAATAAAAGCAATTACAATAGAAAAATAGGACTATTACAGGGCTTTTACCAATCAAATGAAATCAGGCAAAATTTTGATGTATTTACATAGACTGTTTACACCTGAATAAATAACGTTAATGTTATACATTTTAAAATAAAATCCAAAATATTTTGAATATAAAAATATGCAACAAGTCACTAGCCGGATTTCCATTACAGATTTGCACAAAAGTTTTTCGAAGTTTTATAAATTTCGCTAAAAACTTATTGTGAATTAATGGTGTTTCCATTAACCGATGTTATGTGACTAAAACGCAATTTCTTCCTTTCGCAAGAAATCATGGTGATGGATGTTGGTAGGTTTACGTATATGTTGCAGCCAAAGCACGATTTTTTTTAATCGACGTATGCATGTGTTTTTAGTGAAGCAGCACAGAGAGTCGCGACGCAATTGGTATATACACAAGTAGTGGCTAGAGTGACCGCAATTGGCTGTGTGGCCACGATCGATGTGCCGTGTAAATAAGGGGTTATCCACACATTAATGGCAAGGAAAGCATCTTATACTTTGGAGCAGCCACGTATGAAGCATTTTTTCGAGGTTTTAGTACATTAAAGAATGATCATGTTTTAATGTACGCCAGGTGACCAGTAAATGCAAAAAACTTTTTCCATTGCACCTTTGCGCAATATTCCTTTTTTGGATTGCCTGAAAAACCACCTCATGCGAGCATTAAATTTTTTTTACGATATTTTGCGAAATATACGTAAACCTACCAACATCGGTTGCCATGACTTATCGCGAAAGGAAAAAAATATGTTTTAGTCGCATAACATGGGTTAATGGAAACTGCTAAAAAAAGTTTTTTATCGATATTTATAAAATATCGCAAAAGTTTAACACAAATCTATAATGGAAACGCAACTACTGATGATTTGTTAAAAAACGTTGAATCTCTCAGAAACAAAACAAAGCTGTTGATTGGAGACACAAATGTTCTGCTGTGACTGTTTGGAACTATTGGAGTCAATATTGTGTCTAAAATGTAGGTCACTTGATATCAGTTAAAACCATGTTTAAATCTATTTATTTAGTAATTATATACCATTGGATAAAGTATAACATAGTGATGATTGTAATAGGAGGACAAATGAGCATCCGACTCAAGGCTGTGCAGGTAGGACATAGTATTTAAAAAAAGGCCTAAAACTGGACAGATGGCCACCCTACCCTTACATAAACACATACTGAAACTTTGGAAAAACACGAGCTGGAGACCAAAAACTCCAGAAACTCAAGAATCTCATCCATTTTAATCAGAGTCTGCTTACATAGACACACACACACACACACATTCAGGAAGCGGAATCAGGGGATCAGCCTGTTTGGTTTAACGGATTGTCACAGCCTGGTGACGACAGCACCTGTGAATAAACATCGTCTTGCACACTGCAGGCCAGTGACGCTGCAGTAAGACGGTGGGTAGCAACGAAAATGAGGGCGAAAACAAAAAACGATGTCACTTCTTGTTCTACATTGATTACAGCGTGTCTGTCAGGACATGATAAGACCTGTTTGTGTTTGCACTGAGTTGATTTACGCTGAACTCACAAAGAAGGGAAACTTTTTGGTTGGTGGTTTGGGAAGTGCGGAGGCTTTTAAAGGCGCAGTCCTGAGGTGGTGAGATGCCACAGAGAAGTCAAGCTGTTTTGGGCATGTGGCTTAAAGCACAAATATCATTGGTACTGCCAGAGCAGATAAACTCACTTCATCCTGAGGGGATTTCATAAAGCTTGCTTACATGGACTTCATGATTCCCACTGAGGTAATGCTAAAATGTTTCAGCCGTCAGCTGGCGTCCTTTTAGTGTCAGCGGCATGTTTATATATCCGCTTCAAAAAGGCCATTGACACATGATTTACCAGCCTATTCCTGCAGGCATGTGCCAATGTTCCTGAATTCAAATTTTTTTTGCACAATCCTTTTCCTTCATTCCTATCCTGGCCCCTTCTTTTCCCTTTTTCTTACCATTTCCTGTCCTCTCCTTTTCCCTTTCCTTCCTTCCTTTTCTGTCTTTTTTCTTTTCCCATCCTATTTTCAGTGTCCAGTTTTCTTCCCATTACCTTTCATTTTCCCTTCCCTTCCCTTCCCTTCCCTTCCCTTCCCTTCCCTTCCCTTCCCTTCCCTTCCCTTCCCTTCCCTTCCCTTCCCTTCCCTTCCCTTCCCTTCCCTTCCCTTCCCTTCCCTTCCCTTCCCTTCCCTTCCCTTCCCTTCCCTTCCCTTCCCTTCCCTTCCTTCTTCCTGTCCTGCTGCCTTACCCTTTTCTTGTCCCATTCCTTTACATTTCTTTTCCTGCCCATTTCATTATCAATTTCATCTTCCAGTCTTCCTTTCTTTTTCATTTCCTTCCCCCTCTTTCCATTACCTTTCCTTTTCTGTTGCTTCCATTCCTTCCTTCCTTCCTTCCTTCCTTACTTCTTTCCTTCCTGTTCTGTCTCCTCCTCTTCCTCTTCTTGTCATTGTACTTTCCATTTCCTGTCCCTTCCTTTTCCTTTTTTTGTACCTTTTTTCATTTTCAGTTTCCTTTCATCTTCCAGCTTGCTTTCTTTCCTTCCTCCCTTCCTACATTTTCCCCTTCCTGTTCTGTCCTATTCCTTTTCTTAAGGTTTTCCTCTCCATTTATTTTCCATTTACTTTCCTCTTCTTTCCTTCCTTTTTATTACCTTTCATGTTACCTTATCTTTCCATTCTTTTTCTTTGTGTTAATACTAGCTCGTTCAGATTTTTCCTCTCTACTACATCTCGTGCAAAAGCACAGAAAGCTAATCCATGTTCGGGTTTATTATCAGCGTGGGAACAGAAATGCTTTGGCAAGATTAGGTTTGTTTATCACCACTCTCTCTTTTTTTCCATTTCTTCTTGCAGAAGCGGTCATCACATTAAACGTGTGCAGGGCTCTGGCAGGGTTATATTAGATGTCAGAAACAATCCGCCCAGCCTGTCTGCATCTCCCCTGCGTCTCAGGTGCTTACGGCTGCCCCTCAAAGTGAAGAGACAACACAACTACCCAAAAAGCGCTTTGTTCCACCAAATTGCAAAGTCACCTGGTTGGGGAGGATAGACTGTGGTGCTCATGCGAGGCGGATGATAATACAGATTGCTACGAGGGAAGATGAGAATAGGCAAAGATTTGAGGGCATAATGCCTTTTATTCTTATGTCCTTTTGAAAATTAGAGTCTATATTTTTGATCCTGTTAAAGTAAAAAAAACACACAAATTAAACCGTCAGTTGCACATGCGGCTGAAATTTCAGAAAAATAGGAGCACAGCAAATGCATTCAGTGTTTAGATATAATTAGTTTCTTGTATCAACATTGAATACATATTTATTAGCAATAATAAAATATTTGTTGCATATCATATATTGCATTATAATCCATGTTAATGGTTATCTATATAATATAATGTGCAATATAAATGTCACTATTTAGCATTCCCCTCATGTCATGATCATACAGTCAAAACGACCTTTCATTTTTCGCCCAGCAACAACAGATTTCAGATGCTTTTTTTTATTTTATCAAGCAAAACACTGACAACATCAATGCTGTGGATTATCACCTAGTCAACGCTGTCAGTCATGACCAAAGTCCCAAGATATATATCACACAAACTGACACAAGAAAGGCTGTTAATGTCGCAGTCTGCTTTGAATTTAAAGCTCTCACCGGGGACACTGAAGAATCTGACAAGCAACAATCATAAGGAAGGACAGAAAAACAGGTGTGCACCTGGCTTTAGATGTCTTGTAGCATCCAACAAACAATGCACCTGTTTAACCTTTGCATTCAATCACACAACATGTATTTGTAAAGCATTACAAAACAGGACTGCTGCTCTGACAAGGGATTCTAGCTGTTTATGCCATTTTGAAGAAGATCCTCGCCTTGCTCTCCTGCTGTGGAATGCTCTGTAAATGCCAGGAAAAATGACTGTGTTTATTCCTAAACTGCTATCAGAAATGACATCAGGTGAATAAGGTGAATGTTGACCTCACATCAGAGAAACTTCCTCTCGAAGCGCTCTCCTGCCGATCTTCTTTGATCTTGCACTTTGAAAGAACTCTCTGCTCAGCACACAACCACGTGTCGTGGCTGCTCTCTGGGTCTGATCTCATCCATGTGCAGGTTTGATCTGCTGATCATAAGAGATCTGCTACTGCAAAGCCACAGATGAGTGGACTGATGAGAGATAAGGCCGCTGGAGCGGTTATCTTCCATTAGTCGGTTTTCTTATGCTTGTCTTTGCAAATGGAACAGCAGATAGGATCGGCAATGAGTCAGACAGTGCAAGAGCTGAGTCAGAAAACAGATCTTTGAAATCTCTCATAAAAACCCACCGATTACAGTATTTATATTATGATCAGTGTTGGGGAAAGTTACTTTTAAAAGTAATGCATTACAATATTGAGTTACTCCCTAAAAAGTAACTAATTATGGTAACTAGTTACTTTTTATGGAAAGTAATGCGTTACATTACTTTTGCGCTACTTTTTAAATATGAGCAGGACTTGATTGTTTTTAATATAAGTAGTTCTATTTATAGTAAATGTGAAAACCCTTTCACACCAAAAAGTGTAATGAATAAACCTCAGGCTGAAGGAAAAGTAAATTCACGTCTGTACAGTAGAACTCAGGAGAAGAAGGTTTAACTCTCTTCAGCAATAAAAACCAAAAAACAATGAACCACAATTGTTAATTTATCTAGTGTCATTTTTGCTTATTAGTATGGTTGAACTGGATCATCAAAGGTCAGCAGCAAAGACATTGGTTAATAAAATGGGATTAGATACATTTGTGTTATTTAACATATTTAATTATTGCAGGTTTACGTTATATTCTGAGTTTGCATTTCACTATTTTAATTCATTCTGATGAATACTAAATCAGTTTTTTTGCGAGTGGGATGAATTAATGCATATTCACATTTAATCTAGAACTACAGTAACATCATGTTCACACACAACGCCTCTGTACTTCCGATTTCTCCCAATATGGGGACAGGAGACTTGTCAATAAACAGGAAAACAAAGTAACTGGCATTACTTTTTTGAAAAAGTAACTCAGATATTTTCTTGTAAATTAAAAAGTAATGTGTTACTTTACTAATTACATGAAAAAAGTAATCTGATTATGTAACTCGCGTTACTTGTAATGCGTTACCCCCAACACTGATTATTACTACTAATTACTACTACTACTACGTCAGGTAAGTTGCACTAAATAAATGTTATTTTTTTAGACTAAATTTAATGAGAAAATCATGCAACATATTACATTTTTTGAGTGGACATTTAGAAAGTGTTTTATGAGTTATATATCCAAAGAAAAGTGGATATAAAACAGTGTATGTCAAGTTCAGGTGTCAGGAAAGTCAAGTATGGCACTGAAATAAATATTTGTACTTAACGTTAGACTGAATTTATCAAAACGTAAAAGGTGTAAATGTTTTATTTAAAACGTATATATTTATACACAAACGTACAAAATATATAAAACATTGAATAAGCGTTGTATGATGGAATGTGGTCTTTCACTTTGTTTAATCCATAAATCACTTAATATTAAAAGCTGTCTTACTATAATGAATTTTAGCTAATTTTGGCATGTTAAATGATATTTTTGTGTTTCCGTGACGTGAAAAGATATGAAGAGATCTGCTTAATATGACTAACGTTAACCGAAATCTATGAAATGTGTAACTTAATATAAACCACAATAATGCGCTCATTTGAAGTTAACATGGGCGTGTGAATGGATTTCTGCATGTGTAAACTTTTGCAATTGTCCCATGAAGTAAAAGGATGACATTAAACGTGACTAACAACAAGACACGGTGAAATGTCGCTCGTTTCAAACAGGGCGGACTAATGTTACACGGCGTTTGTAGTTTTGCGAAGGCGCTTCGGAAGACAAGTTCGTTTTTCCGAACAAAAATGGACAACTGAATCATTTCATTTTCAAGGCCGTTCAAAGCGTCTCAGTCAGTTCCCTAGGTAGTGAATCACTAGACAAGGCCGTGGCTCAGTAAACACTCAGTAAACTATTTGAGGTAACTTAGCCCTATAATAGGAAATGTACATGTTCTATTACAAATCCAGTCAGCATCAATGCTCCCTGTTGTGCAATGGATTGTAGAATGGATTTGTGACAAAAAAAAAAAAAGTTGCAACTTCTGTTTCAACAATTTAATTAACTGATATTGGTTATTTTAAAAAATCATTTCATTTTTTGAACTTAAAATGTACTTTTCATTTCAGATGCAACCCAGTCAGTTCTTCCAAGGCAACAAACACTGGCACGTGACCAGACTGCTCCACTGCAACTACATACTGTGTGTACTTTCAAGACTAGGAGTTTATTGTTTTCATTCCAGGTAATACAGTATGTGTAAATGTTAAGAGTTTTTACTACAATTATAAGGTGCTTTGCTGTTCTCAGTGGCATCTATGCTAATATTAGTCCGTTTCATTCTTATTCCGAGGTGAATGTAGCCACCCAGTCCGTATCCAGATGGTATCCAGTTCCGATGGTCACTGAAGTCACCCAGATCCAGTCCGTATCCAGATCAGATGGTGGATCAGCACCTAGAGATGACCTCTACAGCCCTGAATGTCAGCGGATACCATGTCAGGTAGATGAGTTCCAGAGACAGATCCCATCTGAAGACCTCGTTGGCCATCGAGACAAGACCACGAGAACCAGACAAGTCCTCTGCTCAATCTGACCTGTGTTGCAGTACTACGCCGTGCTGGTTTCGTCTGGCCAGAGGAGAACTTCCCCCCGACTGAGCCTGGTTGCTCCCAAGGTTTTCTACTCAATTTTTGTCACTGATGGAGTTTTGGGGCCTTGCCGCTGTCACCTTTGGCTTGCTTAGTTGAGGACGCTTGGCTGATTGCACAGACATTACTGGAAGAGAGCTGAACTGGATGATGTGATCACTGAATCACCAATGAAATTACTTTAGCTGGAAAAATTACTTGTAAATATCCTCTTGCATTATTGACAAACTATTTTCCCGATTGACTCTGTAAAGCTCCTTTGACACAATCAGCATTGTATAAAGCGCTATATAAATAAAGGTGACTTGACTTGATATTATATACTGTAACACCTGGTTCATTTTTTTTTGACTTCTACTTCATTTTAAAGATGTAATTGTGAACAGTAGAAATATTTGTAAATGTTTGTTTGCTAACATTTTGTTTAGCTTTTTCTTAGTTCATTTAACAAAGCTTAAACTGAATTTTGCAGTTGTATTACAGATGTAATGTTTGTCAACTGGATAGTTCAACCACAAATGACAATTTGCTGTTAATTTACTGACCCTTAGGCCATCCAAGATGTAGGTGACTTTTTTTCTTCATTCCTGTATGTTTAGTTTGTATGAAAAATGTTATAAATGGAGATTGTTATTAAATAAAGGCTATTATGTGTTGTAAAGTGTGTGTTTTTAGTGATTGATAAACAACAGTTAATCATTTTTAATAATTTTGTTAAACTATAAAAATATGTTTATGTAGTTCCCCAGCAATTTCTTATGATGCCCAAATAATAAATCTTAGTTGAGGTAACATATAAAACGCATAGAGTAAACGGTTACATTTTAATTGACATAACTTCTACTAAATTTTTGACCAATTAAAACATTTTAGTTGAATGAACTCTAAAATCATTTTGCTAAAGGTCGAGCAACTAAAAAATAACAATTCAGACAACACTTTGTAGTCAGAAATTGACTGAATGTAAAATTTCGGTGGAACTAGTTACTAAATAATATTTAGCTGAAACTGCTTGAATTTTTTTACAGTGTGTGTTTTAATATAATATTTTATTTTTGTAATTTAATAATAATAATAATAATAATAATAGTAATTTATTATCAATAATATTTTTATTAAGTTTGGCCAAACTGTAAGGAAGTAAAAAAAAAATAAATAATAATAATAATAATAAAAAAATAAATAAATCTAAGACTGAGAGTTGTGATTAAATATGCTTAATTTCATTTTATATTGTATTTCATTCAATAGTAAATAGTATTGATAAAAATACTCAATATAACTGAAAATTCTAATATTTTCTCAGTTTTATCTTACAAGCAATACACAGCAACACATTTTTTCATGTATTCTTTTATAAGTTTTGATATTTTAGCTGTAGTGCTTTAATTACCATGCAGAGCTTTAGCTGTTAAAGGAAAAGGGGTCGAAGTGCTGCGAAGTGCTCTTCCGCCATTCATTATAGTTATCATTTTTTATCCGCTTATAAAATCGCCACGTTTTATTTTGTGTCACCATACTTACTCGTGTAACTGTAACCGTCTTTAAATAGGGAAAACATGGAAGTGTTTGGTGGCTTCTAAATTCATCCCTGTTTGGATCCTAAGGAATGAATGGTGCTAAGCTAAACGCTAGCATAGTTGCGCCGCACAATAAAACGATTGAGTGCACGCACTGAGACGGGAGAGGTATGTATCAACTCGTCTAAGTTGAGGGAAGAACATATTGGAATATGGAAAAACGGTGGCGTTTTCCTTTCAGCTAGTTAAACAGCCTGGTTGGGACATCAGCACACCAGTATCTAAAATAAGACACACCGCATGCTAGCGTTCAATGCTGTTCTTCTCGGCAGTATGGGCCAGTGACATTGGCTTTGTTATTTGACCTCCGCTGTTTATATATAGTGACCACTGAAAGGCCCGTTCAATATGAATGCCATTTTCAGATCTCTAAGCAGGGGAGCCGTATCTAATATCCATTTGCAATGGAGCCAGATTTTAATTGGCATTATGGTGGGATGAAACCACAGTGGTGACATTGCGATCCTAAATGGAAGAAGAGCGTGTGTCTCGTTTGTGTCGAATGCTACACGGCTACCGCAAGGTCAAAAAATCATATTTAAATTGGAGATAAGAGTCCATGCCGGGACAGGCGGAGAGATGTAAATTCACCGAAGCCCTTTGTCCATTTCAGACCGCTGTGTCATTGTCGTGGTGAAGGTGACACCGGCTACGTGTGCATCTCAGATAAGCCTGTGCATGGCAGCCATGACAGGGAAATTGATGGTACGCATGAGCCATGGATGTGTGCAGCACCCTGTTTTCCAGAGTAAAGGAATCTCATTAGCTTGGAAATCCCACACTTTGTTCCGCTAAAGGGTTTCAGCTAAATGGCTTTGCCAATCAAGAAGATGTAAGGGCCGGCTGTAATGAGAAAATGCAACTTTATGAATGCGAGTAAACTCCTAGATGGTATTTTAAAACCCTGTAACAGATCACAAATGAGCTGCACTGAAAATATCTCTGGATATTGATTGGATCGTATGTCGGAATGTGTTTATGCTACTACAATAAATTTAGAGGATGCTGACATTTAGTTGGTTGTTTAGCAGATATTTTATATCCTAAGGCAGCTTACAGTGCACTTGATAAAGAAATGCAAACATTTTTTTGAATGTATAAGTTTATGCTTATGCATTAAATTGATTTTGTCGACAATTGATATTGCCATTTTTTTTTTTTGCACAGGGGTTGCTCATAACTGTTTCATAACTGTGAGTTGTCAGTGTCTCATTTAAGTATCAACTTTCTCCGGTGTTAAATTTCATAGGAGATATAGAAATGGAAACAAACGAGACATTATCTGATATACAGTAAGAGTTTAAAGTTTAAAGCGAAAACATCAAATGTGTGGGGGTATTTTTAATGCTTTTGAAAGTCTCTTACCAAAGCTTAATTTATTTGATGAATACATTACAGTAAAATACAGTAAACACAGAAATATTGTGAAATATTATTACAATTTAAAATAACCATTTTCTATTTTAAAATATTTTTAAATGTAATTTATTTCTGTGATATCCAAGCTGAATTTTCAGCATCATTACTCCAGTCTTCAGTGTCACATGATCCTTCAGAAATCATTATAATATGCTTATTTGCTTCTACAACATTTCTTATTATTGAAGGTATGTTAACAATGTAAAAGTTTTACTTTTATATTTAATAAACATAATGCATCCCTGCTGAATCATAAATTAAAATAAAATAAAATAAAATAAAATAAAATAAAATAAAATAAAATAAAATAAAATAAAATAAAATAAAATAAAATAAAATAAAATAAAATAAATAAAATAAAATACTGTCCCAAACTTTTGAATATGGATAGTATAGGTAGCGCAGATCTTAGGTCTTGGAAGAATTTAATGAGAAATGTGTTTATTTTGATTGCAGACTTTTGCAGCTTTGTCAAATCTGAGTTTAGTTTGAGAACTCTTCAAAATCTCTCAGGTATACTTTAAGTGAAGTTACTGGGGTATTTTTTCACGAAACATTGGGGAAACATCAGCAAAAGTCTTCATTTGTTCACTAACTCTTGATTTCAGAACTTATCTTTGAGACATTGTTGAGATCTCTTCAACACCTCTAGAAGTAAGACTCAGTTACTAGGCTCTTTTTCTAAATGAACATTTGAGAAACCTAAGAAAAAGTCTCCATTTTCTCTCTATTTAACCTCTTGAGAAAAAAAATCAAGATATTAAAACGGTCCCATTTGTGATATTTCTTTACTAAGCGTGTATTCAAACTTTTCACTGGTAGTACACAATCATAAAAAAGTACTTTTAGAGGTAATCTTTTTACTGGGTCAGCACCTTTTAAAAGGTACAAATTCATAGTAGATACTATATGGTGCAAATATGCACTTTTTGAGGATACTGCCCCGTGACAAGCTTACTAAAAAGTACAGTCTTTCTCTGACAGTGTTGTGTACGTTTTCTATTTCATTTAGTCTGTGCCAGCTCCCTGGAGCACAATTCCAGTCTCTCTGTTTCAATCTCGGCTTTCCACTTATCCACTATAATGGCATTAAACAGAGAACCTGATGGCTCATGTTGGCATGACGTTGTGTGTGTGTTGTGACGCTAACCCGGCTCACCGAGGTCAGGTTTGCCACCCAAACAGAGCCCAGATGAGATAAGCCCCCCATGCTTTGGCCCGGAGAGAGTTTTTGTCGTTCACTTGGGATCAATCCTCTTTGAAAGCACAGGGATATAATGATCCACTAATGGTACAACAAGCCCTCAAAGACAAGACTAGAATGAGGGATAATCTGCCAATCCGTCCTCTCGTGATTTCCCAGAGAGAATGTGGCATGCTGTTTAGAGGAAGTGAAATCAATACACAGTGGCATCTCTGAGTTGATGACTTAAGTATCACAATCCTCAATTGAGCTCAGTAATGAACTATACAGCTGAGGTCAGAGAACTGCAGGAACGTGTCAAGCAGCGACAGCATTGTTTCAGAAACCTGTGCAGGTGAGAGTTTATTATTTGAAGTTGAGTATTATTATTTATTAAAATAATTAAAACAAAACATACATTAAATATGAATTAGTAATTCATATTCCTGTTTATTATTATTATTATTATTATTATTATTATCATCATCATCATCATTATTATTACAATTTCTTAACAACAACAACAACAATAATAATAATAAAAAATAATAATAATAAATAAATAACCAAGAATATGTATTACTAATTATTAATATTTATTATTATTATTGTTATTATTATTATTATTATCATTATTATTGCAATTCCTCCTAGTTTTTAATAATGATGATCTATCTAATAATAATAATAATAATATAGAAAAATGTTTTTGGATAATAAAGAATATTAATCACTAATAAGAATAAATTTTCTTTGATTATTCAATAATAATTATAATAATAATAATATTTTTGCAAAAATACAGAATATTTATTACGAAGTAATAAGAATCAATTTCCTTTATTTTTCAATAATAATAACAGCAATAACAACAATTTCATAATTATTAAAATAATCGTATTGATAATATTTTTTATAACTAAGACAATTTAATATTAATCGTAATTCATATTCTTGGTTATTCAAAAATATTATCAATAATTATCAATTATCATTTTCAATTATTATATAAATTATTATGTTTTTATAATATATACTGTTGCAATACTAAATGGCTCATTTTGGTCATACTGCTCATCCAAACATATCCAATAACTGCAGCCCTGTAGATCAACCTGTACATGTTGTCTGAAGCGTGCAACCCATGTAGCAGAGGTAGAGTTTCTTTGACGTGAGCTCAATATTGATGCCACTCTTGAATGATTGATGAGCAATGAGCTCATAATGTGATACATAATGATGACACAGATTACTACGCTGTCGAGATGTTGTACCATCACATGCACGTCCAGCGAAGGCATGGTGGTGTACATATCAAAATAACGTGTGAATACCTGCAAACAAAGCAGCCAGGTGAATGAAACCAATGAGGCTGCGCTTACCTTCTCTTGGTACTGCCGTCGAGATGAGTCCAGAGACTGGATGAGGGCTGTGGCGTGACCCACAAACATGGCGTAACAGGTGGCGCCCACAATCATACTTAGCATGGTGATCCAAAGGTCCGACATGCTGACGGGCGCTCTGGCTCCATACCCGATACACAACATGTGACTCATGGCCTTAAATAGAGCGTAAGAGTACTGCTTTCCCCAGGAGTCGTTCTAAGAGAGCGATAGAGACAAAGATGAGAAGACGACACAAAAAGAAACAGTCAGCAATAGAAAAGCAGGTGGAGTGAATTTAACATGTACGCTTGCAGGCAAAATATTCAGTGTATCAGTGAGTCTGCATACAGCATCCTGCCAACTTGACCTTCATGCATGGCAGACTATCTCTCTCCATGCTTCTTCCCTGTATTCTCTGTATTCTATTGTCTATATTTCTACTTCTCTGTATTTCTACTGTGTTTCCTGTTCCCTTTTATTTGTTGTAATCCAACCGTCCACCTATATATCTCTATTTTATTTCATTTAAATTTTTTTGTCCAATGTAATATTCCATTTTTGAAATATTTCCAGTTTTGCCTTACAACTAAGCAACAAACAGCCAATATTATGCAAATTAATAAAATAAAATATATTCTAGAAATGTATATAGTTTTATGTATTATTAATTTTATTATGATTATTACATTTCTCTCTCTGTCTCTCTCTCTTTGTAATTAATATTTATTAATTTACATTTATTTGTACATGTGTTATAATGATTTTTAAATGGGTATGTTTTATTTGTGTGAGGAAAAGAATATATTAATAGTTACAGAAGAGTTCAGATGCAAAACCCTCTAAGTGGGACCCCCTTGTCTTCTAAAATGAGCGTTTTTATCAGGCTCCTCAAAAGAACCTCATTGCCATTAAAGTGACATTTCTGAACCTACACAATTTGAAACGGCACTTAGAGGCTTTTGCATCTGAACTCTAATATTAATTTTGAAAATAATTATACATTTTTAAAAATAAAATAGCTTTAATTTATCTTTTTTACACACTGTCTGACGATTTTCTTTATTATAAAATTATATTTTTCCACCTATTTTTTTTTCTTTGAGAAAATACTCCATCTCTACACCATCTTTTTAGTCTCTTTGTCATTTGCAGTGAGGTGTTAAAAGAAGTCATGGCTTTGGTGTCTGCTAATCAACTTGGATTACTTCCATTAGCTGCCGTCAGTTGGCTTTGTGGATTCCTCATGCCGGACGGGAGAAGAAGAGCAAGGACACTTTCAGCCCTCTCACAGGCTATTAGCGCAGCTGATTTTAATGGAGAACTGTGCGAATAGAAAGAGACAAACTGTACTGCAGATGTACTGCAGCGTGTCTGACCCTACTCACAATCAATACATCAGCTTGAGAAAACAAGGCTGAAACTTTCCAAGCATTTTTTGCTGTTGATACTTTTATTTGTAGGCTTTTAAAAAAATATATATATATATTATATTAATAATAAATTTATATATTATATTATATTATATTATATTATATTATATTATATTATATTATATTATATTATATTATATTATATTATATTATATTATATTATATATTTTTCCATTTTATGTTGTGTTTAAATATTAGTGTATAATTGTATAATAAAAATAATATTAGTTGTCCAGAAAAAATAGAGTTAGTTATTTCTCTATTGAAAGCACAATCTTGTAAGACTTGAAAAATAATGTGCTTTAATACTTTTTTATTATTTTTTTTATAAAAAATAAGCTATTTCTTATTCCATTTGTTTGTAAAATCCCTGTTGAATCAGCATTGGATATTTTTGGGAGGTTGTACCAAATGTAGCAATGCTCTGTTTAGGTCAGATGAACTTGCTTCTCTGATTTATTTTATACCCAGAAGCTATTTTCAGTTTGCTCTGTCACTCCTCAATGTCAGCATTACTCAAAGACATTAGTTAACTGAGAGCACGGACTAAAACAAAACCCATACGACTCCCGATTGCCTCAGCTCCTCATGTTTTTGTGAAGCTCGCTGGAGGGATGTGAGGATGTGACAGTTCCGAGTTCATGGATGGAGTCTGGAATGGAACTGCTGACTGTTTGAATCTCTTCCTGCTCATTTTGAAGAGGAAAAAGTGCTGAGGAAGCCGACAAATGCTTGTTGAAGCCGCTCTTAAACCTGCATAGCGCTGCCTGCCAACCCACAGGGCTCTCAAACGCTAGCCGGGACGCTAGTATCACACACGCTAGTTCTGCTGAGTGTGTGCGCCTGTCATAATAACTTCAGGAAAATGCTCCTGATGTGCTCGCTTTCTCTCTCTATGGTTGTATTAAGTCCAATACTGAGTCACCTATTACTGCCAAATCTAATCTCTATGCTGATTGCTGATTTCTTTCAAAGATTGATGGAAAAATTAAGGTGTAATTGCACACATAGAGGTTGGGGGGGGGGGGGGGGGACTGCATCATATTAGATATTCCCTATAGCATTCTATGCTGGAATGACATTGAAAACTTATATAAAAATAAATGTCAGTGGTTGTTTCAAAAACATTTTTTTTTAAAATCTTGGAAAATTGTACCAGTAAATTTCCAGAAACTTTCCAAAATTTGTCAAATTTTTACAAAACATCCTGGAAAATTTCTGGAATTTTACCATAAATGTTCTGCCCCTTTGCAGCCATAGATCTGAGTGGGTGGCATTGCTAGGGCATTGCTAGGAGGATGATGCAATTTTCTGGGTAGTAGCTACAGAAATCCTCAGGAGTTTTGAGTAGGGTTGCAAAGGGGCAGAAAATTATTTTTTTTACCCCTTTGCAACCCTAGTTCTGAGTGGGTGGCATTGCTAGGTGGCTGATATTGTTTTCTGGTTGGTTGCTACATAATTTCTAGGGTGTTCTGAGTGGTTGCTTAGGTGTTGCTAGGTGGTTGATAGAGTTTTCTGGGTGGTAGCTACAGAATTGCTAGGGAGTTGCTATGTTGTTTCCATGTCATTGGAAGGGTGTTGCTAAGTGGCTGATGGGGTTTTCTGATGGATTGCGAGGGCCTTTCAAGGTGATTGGTTTTCTGGTTGGTTGCTACAGTATGTATAGGGTTTCTGAGTTGCTTGCATTGCTAGCTGGTTGATAAGAGTTTTCTGAGTGGTAGCTACAGAATTGCTAGATAATTGCTGAGTAGGGTTGCAAAGGAACATAAAATTACAAGTAAATTTGCGGAAACTTTCTGAAATTTTCCAAAAAATCCTGGAAAGTTCCCAAAAACTCTGGAAAGTTTCCGGAAATTTACCAGAAATGTTCTGCCCCTTTGCAACACTAGTTCTGAGTTTATGCAGTTGCTATGGTGTTGCTAAGTGGTTGATAGAGTTTTCTGGGTGGTAGCTATAGAATTGCTAGGGTATTGCTATGTTGTTGCTAGGGCCTTGCTAGGTGGTTGGTTTTCTGGGTGGTTGTTACAGAATTTCTAGGGTGTTGTGAGTTGTTGCTAGGGCATTTCTACAGTGTTGCTATGGGGTTGCTAGGGTGTTCTGAGCTGTTGTTAGGGTGTTGCTAGGTCATTGTTTGAGATTTCTGGGTAGCTGCTACAGAATTGCTATGGTGTTCCCATATTGTTGGTAGGGTGTTGTAGGTTGTTCTGGGCAGAACTTTTAGAGTGCTGTTATGAGGTTGCTAGGGTGTTCTGATGGATTGCTAGGTTTTTTTTTTTGGGGTGCTGGGTGCATCATTGCATGGGTATTGCAATGTAGTTTTTAAAGATTTCTGAGTGGTTGCTAAGGCGCTGCTATGATATTGCTAGGTGTTTGCTAGGGTGTTCTAAGTGGTTTCTAGGTTGTTGATAAGGTTCTTATTATCCCAAGTCAAAACCAAGTTTTATTCCGATCTGGTCCTTAGATATGGCTCAGGTTTTACATGAGTCTATGTGAAACTTTCACCTGTTTTGTTGTCCACCAGGGAAAATCAAATTGCAAGTCAAATCAGGTGCTTACGAAAAAAAAAGAAAACCACGCTGGAAACTTTAAATTATAAAATATATATCAATTTTCATTGTGTAATATTACCTGTTTTATGTAAATAGCATGTCATGCTTTATGACAACTGCAAATAATTAAATTATTAAACCTTTCCGCAAGAGAATCTGGTTTGTAAATGTGGGTTTGTGTGTGTAAAACCCAGATGATCTTCCTCTGTAGTTTCTGATGACCAGATGTCAAGAGAAGGGATCCGTCCCAATCAGACTCACTCCACAAACACCTACAATCTCTCATCCTCTGCACTCAGACACTGTTTTAACTAACACTTCATACCAGCGTATTTGATAGCTGTGTGTCCTTAAGTGGTCTGCTGATGATTAGAAGAGCCCACTTGGGAAATGTGTTGATTGGCTGATAATCTGTGTATGTTATAGAGTTACAGTAGGTGTCATAGCCAGACAGCACCACATAGTGCATCGCAGAGGGAGACGGCATACAAAAGCAACTACACACCAGGTATATACGTGTGTCCATGTATAGCTTGGGTCATAACGCTCTAATCCGCATAATAGCCACAGACATTCACGTGCGCACACATGAATAATCCAACATAAACCGCTAAAACTTGTACACATGCACATGGCTTTGCACATATACACAGTGTTGGGAAGCTACTTCAAATTATTTCAGAATTTAAAGTTGTTGACAACAGTCAATAGGCTATATCAGTAACTCATAGTTTAGCTTATAGCAATTTACTGACATAAAATAGCTAACTGCATTAGCCTTTTACAGATACTATATTAAGGGGGCACTCAGAATAATAAAGAAATAAGCCATGAGAGGCAGTGTGTTACCATGATTTTACCATGGTTAAGGGATTATTTAGGGATAAAAACAATTTTTCAAAGTAATACAGTTAGCCTAGTAATACGGAATTGAAAAATGTTGCTAAGCTAATAGCGCTGTTATGTTTAGCTAGTTGCTCCAGCACTGTTGACACATAAACATTTCCTTTCACACATTTGTGCTTTTCTTCGTGAGGAAAAATCATTCACCTGTTCAACAATGGAAATCAAAGTGGCATCGCAAACCTGTGAAGTTCTTTCTCGAGTGTATCAGAACCGTGGCCCTCATGTGACTGTGAATGTGCGACCACTCTCCTCACCCAGGTGTGACTCTCTCAGACGTGACCAGACATGCAGTAATTGAAATTCAATCCGATTCCACCATTCAAGCTAATCACACGCTACGTTACCAGGCCCAGTGTGTCAGAAAAGGATAATCAGGGGCTCGAATAAACCACCTCCACCTGAAGAGACATTTGCATCTGAACATGCAGTAGGCTATGTCATTTTCTTAATCTTCTAAATGTTTGTTTAAACAAGGAAAGTGTAGAGAGTGAAATCTTGGAGGTTTTGATTGGTCCCTGAACCCTGTTTCAGTTATTTTAACAGTGTATGTACTTCTAAAATAATGATGTTGAAAAAAAACCCACAAGAATAAAGGGGAGGAAGTTAACATGCTAAAAAAAAAAAAAGATTGGTTGGGCAAAAAAGCTGTATTTTATGATTGAGAAAACATGCAATGATAATTATTTAATATTTAAAAAATGTATAAAATTTGACTGCAAATGAAAATAAATGCAGCAAATATTACATTTTATTATTTTACTTTGCTGAAATTAAATTTGTTTTATTTGTATTAAAGCATTAAAAAAGTATCTCTATTTTATTTTTAATTGAAATTGAATTGATTTTTTTTTTTTTTTTTGCCCAGAACCACAATCTGTAATTTATGAAAATTGAGACTCTTGTGTGTCTTTTCGACACTGGATGGTTTTCTGGGTTCACTGTCAACTAGCAGCTCTTGTCCTCTTTTTATCGTCTGGTTTCTCCCTCTATCTATCTCCTTCCACCTTTTTAACCAATCTGTTTTTCTTCTTCTCTCCCCTTTTCTCTTCTCTCCCCTCTGTATTTCTCCTGATGGATGTCAGCTGAGCTATCTAAAGTGACGTGTGAGATAAAACGAAAGGCCAAGCAATCGTATCAACAGGCCTCTTGAGAATTAAAAGCAATCTTTTACCAGCTCCCAAACAGATCCCTGTTTTATCCCTTACATCTGGTAATTAATTACTATAACAAGGAGACTTTATTAAATAAAAGTGTGAGCTATTGATTTGGCAACATCTCAGGAGACAGCAAAACTGATGGAAATCAAAGTTAAAGGACCATAGCACATTATACACAGTTTAAGCTTTATCAACAGCATCTGAGGCGGTCGATTACCACAGAAAACACTTTTGACTAGTATATCATACTAGTACAGCATTTCAGAACACAAACCTGTAAATCCTTAACAGGTTTGTGGTTTGAAATTCTGTATATTTCGCTCAAAGCATTTTTTGCTGGTTGACACAACTGTTTTCTGTGGTAATCAATACAGATACTATAGAACTTAACGTAAATCAATTTAAAATCAGATTTTACAAACCAAATCGCATTTCCGTTACTGTAATCAGTCAGGGAATTGCTAAACTCTCAAAAAGGGTTTAAACATCATGATTAAGACAAAATAAATATGTTTCCAAACATCTGGCCCTACATATTCTGGTCTGCCTTTGTGCCTTGAGCATGTGCCAAAAAGACAAAGCTATATTTTTCCTTTTGTTTAGGACTATTTACTTTTCATAAACCTGAGAGGATTAATGATCTCTTATTCCTTCTAATTTGGTTTTCTGCAATGTTATCTACTCTCATAATCTCTCGCCAAATGACTCCTATGATCGTCTCTTTATAATCGCCTTGGGAAATGCAGTCTTTTGTTCATAATGGATACTAGCATATTGTTCACAGTATGCAGATACTGTGCAGTATACACTGATTACAGCCTATTAGCTTTTAACAACCTATTATTTAAGTAGTATCTGAAACAAAGTAGTATGCATTGATAAATGATGAACAGTAGTATATGCGACCTGAAATAAAAGCAGGTATTTTTGCTATTCCTGGTTTGTGTAAAAACACGGTAGTCCGATCAAATAATGAGTCAAAATGGAAATGGTAAACAACGGCTGCTATTAATGCATTGTATGGTATTTTATGCAATCTGCTGTGGTCACTAAGTTGTAGCTTTTGAAGATATTGATAATACAAAATTTGCGTACTGCTATATTTAACTAAAATTACAAACCATGAACAATCTTTATTTTAAATAAAGTGCAAGGCAACATTTTAACTTAGTTTAACTTGATCTAAAATAACTAAAAAACTGAAACTGAAATAATATATATAAAAAAAACCACATAACAAAGTTAAACTACTAAAATGATTCAAAACATTATTCAAAACTATAATAGTACCTCAATTATGCTAAAATAATGCTGACATACTGTGCCCAGTATACATACTGTAAAAATAGTAAGTCGTATACTATAAACATAGCTTTGCTGTTTTTTTTTAAGCATAAAAATACAAGTGGAAAAGCAGCGCCCCTATCCAAGCCCACCTGCAGCAAAAAGTAAGCTTTTTATTCCATATAGACATGGGCCTTTTACATGCATTTAGGACAAAAACGTGGCAAAAACGAGAATACGGAAGGATACTGTTGGGGCTTACAGTGTACATTATGCCGTGCATTGTGGGTGAGAAGTTTAAGCAGGAAGATAATGAGTCAGGTAGTAGCGCTTCTTATTATAAATAAGCTGGAAATCACCTTTGTTCTACTGGGCTTTTCTCCTCTGATGAGCTACTGTGCAATAAAAATTCAAATGAGGTTCAGTCTTTTCCTAAAACACACACACACACACACACACGTACCAAAAGGCCACACACATCCATATTTCTGCTTCTCTCTGCCTTATCGCTTTAACTAGCCACAAGTTTGAAAGCGTTTCCAGAAAACAGGGGTCATTTAGAGAGTATGGTGATGATATTCTTCTTAATTCAGCATTACAGAAGATCAAGAGCCATATGCGGGAGATAAGAGGACTTAAGGAAGTTGTGCGCTGCATGACATTACTGGATTTAATACATATGATAGGCTCTTGCTCTCTTCAGAGGAGTTTCTTTGTGTGTGCTTGTGCATACAGAACAGAATATAAAAATGTGTACGTATATTTAATTGTGAATGATTTTGTGAATCTATTCATCAGTCTTTGTTCCAGTAATATTTTCCCATTTATTGTCTCCATAGGCTCCAAGATAAATCGAATAAATAGAACATTGCAGCATTTTGGTGACATGAAAAAAACATTTGAAAACCGAAGAAAAAGATTAAAGGTATGAGTTTGTGTGCTTAAATTATTTTATGAGGGGATGAACTAGGCATTGCATGAAGCATTGCAAAGGGAAAAACTCTTTGTTATATCAATGAGTAACTTTTTTTTTTGAATGAATGAATCATTGAATCATTTGCTGAACTGATTCATTCAATACACTAATTCATTCATGAACACAAGGGACTGTCTTAATGAGTGATTCACTGAATCAGTTGTTCAACTTCATTCAAAAACACTAATTCATTCACAAGCAAAAAAAAAAAAAGGACTGACATTCAATGAGTGATTCACTGAATCATTTAATTAACAGATTCTGTCAGATGACTAACATTAATTTGTGACCAAAGCTAATGACTCTCTTAAGGTGCGATCACACATTTATCATGTTTGGTGAATTTTTGCTGGTAAAATCTTGTCATTTAATAGGAATCCACTGGGAATTTCATGTGAGGGAGAAAGATTTCCTCACGCATATTTCGCAATGGGTTTTTCCCAATGTTGGTTAGGTAGATTTACTGCTTTGACCAAAGCAAAGCTCTTTGGTTTGAAAATGACTTATTCACGTGTCACTTTAGTTATTCATTCAAACTATTTGTTTAAAAATTAATTTATTCAATGTTGGTAGGCTTATTTGCAATGCTTCGTGGGAGTAGGTAGCCATTACTGAGCTGCTATTACCATTTCCATGGTAACAAGAACTTCTCTGATTGGTGGATCTCCTACAAGGATTGTGGGTGGTTTAATTCTGCACTGGGAATTTGGAAATAAACCAGAATGTTTTATCAAAAACTTAAAAAGTAAAGTTGAAAATCACACTTGGGGCTTCTACAGCAACATATATTTGCTTGGAGCTCATGGTAGGTCTGTCTTGAAAGGTTTATACATT
Organism: Acrossocheilus fasciatus; assembly: GCA_036784905.1. Classification (NCBI taxonomy): domain Eukaryota; kingdom Metazoa; phylum Chordata; class Actinopteri; order Cypriniformes; family Cyprinidae; genus Acrossocheilus; species Acrossocheilus fasciatus. Next base: position 7,425,103 of record CM071958.1, read on the forward strand.
ATTGCTAAAAATCAATTTCTCTATGGAGAAACTAAATAGGATAAACTGGTGCACTCTATTCTAGTCTGTGGGGCTTTCGGTGATTAAAGTGAAAGAACAGCGGCCTGTTACTCAACACATATAAACCTGTCCCATATATCAGCTCTTAGATTGATCGCTCACACCCAACCTACGTAATTACGTCACCTTTAACACCAAAACAAACCATCCAATCCACAGACAAACAGAAAGCCCTCTGGGATATGTGTGTGTTGTTATGCATCTGTGGTTATTTATAGCAGAGGCAATAGTCACGATTTTGTGCAATGGTAACATACGAGATGCCCTTACAGTTCAGACTGGCATTTGAAGTAATGGTTTAAACGAGAGAAATACGGCCACAGCCAATGAAATGGAAGATTAAAAATACAAAACAAAAGCTGATTAAAATTGCACTCAGAGAGGCCAGCGGGCTTTTAGTGTCACTACTACACCAAGCATTTGTCTTAACATGAGGTGAGTGTTGTCTAAAGGTGTGTAGAAAATGTTTTTATATCCCACTCCCTCTCTTTCTGTCTCTCTCGCTCGTTCTCACACCCACACAACCCCGGTTACTATCCAGCTATTCAAGCGTGAACCAATCAGGTGACAGCAGACAGCGTGTGCTTGGAGAGCGGTATAAGATCACATGTAGACCATCCCTGAGGTAAAACTACACACACATTATATTACATCCAGGAAAAAAACATGACTATTTAAGAATTGCAGTATAGATATCAGTATAGATCTATTTCATATATATATTTAGAACAAACAAATAACAGAATAACAGAATAAATATATACACATGCATACATATATATTGCCGTTATATGTTGCTTTTTTTGTCATCTTTTAATAATATAAGATTAAATATCAATATAATAACAACATCATTGTATTATATTGCATTATATTATATATATATATATATATATATATATATATATATATATATATATATATATTTTTTACATATGATCATTTTATGGATATTCTGGGACCTGAAAGAACCATTTTGAATTGAGCATTTAAATATTATATTTAAGTATTATATTTAAAAGTGAATAGAGAGATTAAAAATAAGTGTTCATTCTCACAGCGATATGCAAGTTTATGATATGAGATCTGGTGATTTGAGACAATGAATGAAAATCTTACTGACCCCATATATACATATAAAAAGTTATTTTTACATTTATTTATATGAATACTTTTCAATATATATTTTTTAAAACTTTAAATAAGCTTTCTTTAAATTCTAACCTTTTTAAATCTTTAACAAAAGTTCTATCCAGATATTTGATTTTGTATTTTGAATGGAGAGTTTAAATATTAACGTGTTGAATTTTACAGCAACAAGATTTAAATTTTCAATGAGATTTGGCGATTTGAGGCAACTACTGAGTAGAATTTTATGCAAATGAGCAGATAAATAAATGTCATGTATGAATGTTCCTTGAGACCTAGAAGCGAGGCCTGTTTTACTGTCCTGATGTAGATACAACTTAATAGGACTTTTACAATCTGGACAAATTCTTTAAATGTGAAAAGTAACATTTCTGCACCATTGGTGTCATTATATTAAATTGCAATTCCAACTGGATTTACCAAACAGTCCGACCACCCACTTTTGCAATTTCCTACGGCCTGCATGAGTTGTATACAAATGATTTATTACAGGCATCCATGGGAATGCCGTGGATTATTTTATGTACAGAAGATCAAATGAAGCATCTCATTAATGTTTGGCAGCAGTAGTGCGGACAGTAATGCAAAATTCATGATTGAGTCACATGTACAGAAGAACTTTGCGTGCAACACATCATTCAATTAAAAACTCATTTATTATTTATTATGTGGAAAACAATTATAGTTATTGATGTTTCCTCTTTGCAGTGTGTTTTTCGCAGAGGGCTCGTGTTAGAAACGTGATTTATGGACAGTGTTTCCCACAAAACCTCTGTTGGTTTGGCTGCTGCCGCCGCTGGTTCATAATCACTCTTTCACATCCTTTATGCAAAAAACCTTTGTGAATAGTTCAAGCGGATAAACTCTCAGCATAATTATCATTTTTTATATAATCATTAATTATGTACTTAATGGGAGGAAATCTACAGTGTTACTTTGCATAAATTAGCTTTGAATGTACTAAACAAAAGCATCAGTAACTTAAAGAGAGCATATTTTGGAAAACAGTTTGCAGCTTGATATTTTTGTGTTTTTCCCCCAGGATTCTTTGAATCCTCAATTTAATGTATCCTTCATGAAAAAAAAAAAAAATCTCATATGTATATGTACATACAAAAATTTATTAAAATGATCATGTGTTTATTTATATTAACATTTATATATATATATATATATATATATATATATATATATATATATATATATATATATATATATATATATATATATTTTTTAATAAGCTTTCATAATTCTAAAATTACATTCAACGAAAGTCCTATTCAGATGGTAAAATTCTGTGATTTAAATTTATTTACCTGATTTTATTCATTTTGATCCTACCTGAATTGGCTTCATCAGTCATTTCTTTCAGACCTTTTTATAGTCTGTGTGTTCTTGTGCTGGTAAAGTTTCCTAGTATCATTTACCATCTACAAAAATGTTTTGAAGAAATATCCACTGGTAAAAGTAATCCAGCGTGAAATGACCTGGTGGTAAAAGCTTGTGAATCTTCTCTCTGTGGTCCATGTCCAGCCTGTAGGTCCTACAACCATTATTGTGCATCAAGCACTCTAAAGGTTTTGAGTGGACGCTGACCAATGGAAAGATGCACTTCACAACTTCTCAGAGGGACCATGCTTGCTGTTGTGCATCCATTAAAGCACCTTTTTTTTTTTTTTACTGAAACATAGGTTAAAAGCTTGTCTAATACAGTATTGCATGCTTGTTTAACTAAATAAAAGATTTCAAATTAATTTAATAATGCTCTATAATGCATGACATTCATTTATCCAGCATTTAATGACGCAGACATACATTTATTATGGAGTACTATAGGTGTCAAAAATACCTAATAGTACACAAATAAAATTATCTATGAAGTTATATTAGTCTCACACACATGTTTGGACCGAAACACACACACAAACATGTACACTTATTGGCAAACCATTGCAGTGTGAAAAAAAAAAATTTATCACTTTTTCATCTGAAAGTTTCATCTGAAACTTTATGCAAGTAAAATTAATTAATTTTGTTTGAAAACTTTTCATAGTAATATTTGTAGTTTTGATGTTGTTTTGTTAGAAATATATGGTTTCATAAATTTGGACTGTTTTTGAGCAATCATGGGTTATAAATTAATTAGGGTTAATACTGTCAATTCCCAGATGATATGTTCCTGTACATTTCATGCAATGACATACTGTATTCAAATAAAAATGTCTTATCAATACTGAAATAAGTCCTTCTAATCAGATATAATATGGTTTTAGTTAAAAAAAAAAATTAAGTTATAACTGTTTTCTAAAATTACGATTCTTTGGGTCCAAACGGACCCGGAAAGTGAAAATAGTATACCGTTTCAGTAGGGTTAAATAACATTATAAGTGGACTTTAGGGAAAAAATATGCTACAAGTATGGAATATAACTAGTGCTGTCAAATGAATAATCACGATTAATCGCATCTAAAATAAAAGTTTTTGTTTACATAGTATATGTGACCCTGGACCACAAAACCAGTCTTAAGTCGCTGGGGTACATTTGTAGCAATAGCCAAAAATACATTGTATGGCCAAAAATCATTAGGATATCAAGTAAAGATCATGTTCCATGAAGATATTTTGTAAATTTCTTACCGTAAATATATCAAAACATTTTTGATTAGTAATATGCATTGCTAAGAACTTAATTTGGACAACTTTAAAGGCAATTTTCTCAATATTTAGATTTTTTTGCACCCTCAGATTCCACATTTTCAAATAGTTGTATCTCGGCCAAATATTGTCCGATCCTAACAAACCATACATCAATGGAAAGCTTATTTATTTCGAAAAATTGACACTTATGACTGGTTTTGTGGTCCAGGGTCACATATATGTGTATACTGTGTATATTTATTATGTATATATAAATACAAACACATGCATGTATATATTTAAGAAAAATATGTTATGTTTATATATTAACTATATTTATACATAATATAAAATATAAGAATATAAATATATATACATGTAAATATTTTCAAAATATTTACTGTATGTGTGTGTATTTTTATATACATAATAAATATACACACTACACATAGGCTACATATATTATGTAAACAAAAACTTTTATTTTGGATGCGATTAATCATGATTAATCGTTTGACAGCACTAAATATAACCCATCTTGTACTATTTCTTTCAAATAATGAGTTATACGGTGGTTTAAAGTTAGTCACTTGCTTTGGATCCTGCTGAGGGAGGCATGTCGAGATCTCCAGACATTCCTCCAACGCTAACCTCTCTGATGGCTAAATTAACCCGACAGCCTGGCCGGTAACACAGTCGGTGTCGCCTCCTGTCTACTCCGACTCAATGTCCCAATTAGCACTCCCCCACCAGGGCATTATATCCTCTTCTTCACTTCGCCCGCCTAAACCCTGAATTACTGAGCAGCAGGGCCACCGCCTCCCTCTGGGACCCCCATCCGTGCACGGGGAAAAGACAGCTCTGGGAATCTTTGCTCATTTTTCATCTGCATTGATTTTTTTGGGGGGAGAAAGTGGTGCAGAGGTAAACAGGGAGGTCATTGATTCAAAGTCACACAAAGACACTAAGGGAAGGAGAGAGGGAGGAAAATGCACATAGACTAAGAAGGTACATAAAAATGGATGTGTACAGAAAAGTAAAACAAAACGCTCTCCCTGGCTTTTGATTTTCTGTTTGCTTATTTTATGATTTTCTGGTTGTGGCATTTATCTGAACCAAGCCCAGGGGAATGAGACAGATGGAAAATAATGATGCAGTCTTGATATAATTTACAGAAAGGAGGTGGTGCATCTCTATCAGTTTAGAAACCCCTCGCCGAGGAAATGTCGCATCAAAACACCTGCAGAATTGATGACTCAATAACAAAAGCTCATTTTAAGAGAATGAACCCTGGCACAATTGACGGTTTTACAATATTAAGCGATCTGCATTCAATAGTCATGTTGATGTGCATGTTTGTAGGCGACTGACATTTCAAGAGATTAAAAGTTATGATGGAATGATCACATTTTCACAAGCTCAAAAATTTTTTAAAAAGTCGTTATTTTACATTTGCTGACACTAGTGGCATAGAAATTGGAATGTTTTCATTGTAAATACTGATGGCAGAATTGTGATTATTCAAAACCAAGTTTGGGATCAGAAAGATTGATTGATTGATTGTTTGTTAAATACTTTTATAAATCAAGGATGCATTAAATTAATCAAAAGAGACAGTAAAAACATTGTTACATTGTTGAAAAAATGTAGATTTCAAATTAATGAAACTTTCTATTCATCAAAGAATCATGAAAAAAATATTGAAAATTGATAATAATAAGAAAAGCTTCTTGAGTAGTGAATCAGCATATTAGAATGATTTTTGAAGGATGATGTGGCACTGAAGACTAGAGTAATGATTCTGGAAATTCAGCTTTCCATTACAGGAATAAATTATATTTTAAAATATATTCTATAAGAAAATAGCTATTTTAAATTTGTAATATTATTTCACAATAAATTACTTATATATATATATATATATATTTTCATATTTTATTTTCTTAAACATTATTTTTGATTAAATAAATGCAGCCTTCGTAAGCATATGATGCTTCTTTCAAAAACATTCAAAAATCTTATGGACACCAATTTACATTACATTGCATTTCCTAACATCATCTGTGGTTCCACAGGATAAAACATTAAGATAAGCATCAACACACTCAGTGTGCGTAATTTGCTTTTCATTTTGTTGCATTAGTCATAAAACGTGTATAGTTTTTGCTGAAGTGAAAAAGAAATGCCCACATCAACCTTTTCACTTGCAAGCACATTGTAATTATGACTTCTAGGCTTGTAAGTGGAACTTCCCAGAGGGATGTGAAGGCAGCATTAAAATTGTTTTACTATTTTTGAACAGCCTTCATATGTTTTTTTTTTTTAATTTTTATCTAGATAGGCAACTCACTAGGTTTTGTAACAAATCTCAAGTGTTTATGTACTGCAATAAGTTCTCATTCTCTGGTTAAAAAGGAAAAAATAAGAAACCTGAGGCTAGAATTATAAATCAGAGCCACAAGGGGCAATATCAACCTCCTATTGCATCAAACTGAAGTGAAACGCCACAAGCTTTTGACCTCTTCTTTAGCTTTAGAAAGACTAGACTATTTTTTTTTAAGTGAATTTGAATGTTTATAATTCCAAAAAACACATATTTGGAGCACAGTAATATCACTTCCTGTAAGCATTAAAGCTATAATAAAGGACTTAGCTTTGCTTTGTTTTCTTGGATGTTGCTGTGTGCATAATTTCCATTTGTTTCATCTGAGATGAAGATGAGGTAAAATGACGTAAAACAGACAGAGCTAAGGCTTCTCAAGCATCTTTAATTTGTCAGAAATGTCACGTTCAACGTAGCCAGAGGTTCCGCAACATTTCAAAACACGACTATCAATGATTCCCGGTAAGGCCCTCCAGAGCCAAGGGGTCTAGAGCACCTCAAAGTTAGATTGAGCCCCCTAGCACTTGAGGGGATATGGTTGTGTAACTGCGAACAGCCATTTCACCCCACCACCACCACCATCATCCAAGACTGTAATCTAATGCGATGCCACGCTAACAAGCTCAGACGAATATGCAAAGAGATTTGCACATGCCCATTACAGGCTGTCTGCTGATCTCTGTGCACGCTTTCAAAGTGAATGCATCATTTTTGTTAGCGGGAAATCAGAGAAATCTGACTTCCTAAAACAGCGTGACACAGTTGGCCTTGAACTAAAAAAGCCTAATGCTTTTACCAGCACTGCAATTTGACCTGGAATGTGAGTTGAACTCATTCGAAAAAGCTGGGAGAAGAAAAAAATGGTCTTGGCATTTTAACATCCATTTAGCACCAACATGATGTGCGGTGAAAAACTACAGCGAGCCATCTGTCCTGATTAGCTGAACAGCTCTCGTTTGATAAAGGTCAAGTGTAAAATGTTCTGGCCAGTGCCTCTCGGATTTTAACAGTAATGGGACCTGCAAGTCCAAACCTTCGTATACTAGGGTTGTTTAAATTACTTTTTTCCTTTTTGATTTTGTAAAACATTATGTAGACTAACTGGGGAGATGATTGCTGCTATCATGTTGTGCAAGTAGGTTCAGATGTTTGCTCATGACATTGTCAAACCAACCCGATCTCATGGAAGTGCGTATAAATAGTACGCCAAATAAAACGAAAACTCGTGGTATTGATACGCAAAAATGGACTTTGGCTTGTATATGCTACGCGGTGGGTAGGATTAGGGTTGTAGATGCATATCATATGTACACAAAAACTGAGTATCATATGCACGCCAACAAATTTTGTATCATATGCACGCGAAAACTGCGTATTATATGCATGCCAAACACGTACGTAGCATATAAACGCCAAAGTCCATTTTTGCGTATAAGCACAACGAGTTTTAATTTTTATTTGGCATACTATTTATACGCATTTTCATGAGACCAGGCGGGGCTCTGTCAAACATATTAAAGTTTGAAACTCTGACTGCTATGAAATTCTCTCAATTTTCCCACTTCATCATGTAAAACAACCAAAATTGCAGTGAATTTAATGTAACCGTAATAGCTATTCACATTGCAGCTTATTCTGGCCAAAAACTGCCCACTTAGACAGGAAGAGAGTTTTTGTGTAAACTTTGTGTTCAGGACTTTTGATTGTCTAGATGAACTAGGCACTTATTATTTCACATATACAAACAAAATATAAATCACATTATACTACCATTTAAAAATCTTGGGTCCATATGATATAATGTTTTTGAAAAAAGTCTCTAATGTTCACCAAGGCTGCATTTATTTGATCAAAATACAGAAAAAAAAAAACAGTAATATTGTAAAATATTATTACAAAATTAAAAAAAAGTTTTCTACTTTAATATATTTTAAAATTTAATTTTGTAATGTAAATTATTCATTCTAATTTGCTGATCTGCTGCTCAATAATTTATTTATTTATTTATTTAAATTATCAATGTTTTTTTCCTCAGGATATTTGATAAATATAAAACTCAAAATTAACATTTGTGATTTTGAGTGTTTATTTGAGTTTTTTTGTAAACAATTTTACTGTCTTTACTGTCACTTTTGATAAATTCAATGCATTTTTGCATAATAAAAAAAAAATAAAAAAATCTTACTGACCCCAGACTTTTGAATTGCATATATATTATTTGTTACTAATTCCCTCAATTTTTTTTTCAACTGGCAAACTAATTTAATGATTAGATTTTCCTCACAAGCACTCAGAATTTCAACACAGGTTAAGACAGGATTTTGGTCTCGGCAGAATGGTAAAAACAACAACAACAACAACAACAACAAAACATCCCTGACCCCTAAAAAGCTATGTTGCAAAGGCAATCTGATTGGAGCTTATGATTTTCACAAGTGCTTTCCAGTTTTGTATGCATTATGCATCAGACAGTCAGACGAACAGCTAGATACAACCTCTACACATACTTCAGTTTGATATGCCATTTTATTATTACCAGTGTTAGCAGGTGCTCTCTTTGTTCTTCTGTACTTTGCAGAAGGTGAATTTATGTAGTGATTAAGAATTTTGCTGTCTTAACGAACAAAGCCACTCTTGGATCTGTAAAAGTTGCCATGGAAACGAATAATTTCTAAGTCCCGCGATGTGAAAGTTTCAGGATCTGAGTTGTCATCTTGTAATTACGGTAATTCTGACACTATGTGAATGTGGAATATATTTACTGTCATTATTAAGTCTCTTAATGAAGAACAGTTAAACATTTAGAGAACATTTTCACTAAATCATTTTCTTGTCCACTGATCATGATAATTTTGACCTGATCCAATGTGTAGTTCAAAATAAAATCGGAAAATGGTTCTGAAAGAGTAATGAAAAGTTTTGAATACTTACAACCATACCATTTAGGGACACCCAGCAATCAGGAGGGAAGTCTTGCAGGAGAGGCACCAGAAACTGCAGGCATCCGTCCCAGTGACACAGCAACAACATCATGCCAATCAGATTAAAGATTCTTACCACTGCACTCGCCAGGTCATACGTCATATGAAAAATCTGAAGGAGGAACACAAGGAGAAAAAGATCAGTTGTTTTATTGAATAATCCTGCAAAGGATGGTGTTTTGTTGAACAACAAATATCATTATCTTGCATATTAAAGTTCACCCAAAAATGAAAATTCTGTCATTAATTACTCACCTTCATGTCATTCCAAACCCTCAAGACCTTCGTTCATCTTTGGAACACAAAGTAAAATATTTTTGATGAAATCTGAGAGCTTTCTGACCCTGCATAGACAGCAACACAACCGACACATTGAAGGCCGAGGAACATATTTAGTTAAAATTGTCCATGTTCAACTGTAATTTTATGAAGCTACGAGAATACGGTTGAACCACTGATGTCACATGGACTATTTTAACAATGTCCTTACTACCTTTCTGGGCCTTGAACATGGTAGTTGCGTTGCTGTCTATGCAGGGTCAGAAAGCTCTGGGATTTCATCAAAAAAATACCTTAATTTGTGTTCCGAAGATGAATTAAGGTCTAACAGGTTATGGAAAGATATGAGGGAGAGAAATTAATGACAGAATTTAAATATTTGGGTGAACTATCCCTTTAAGAAAACAGTATGTCAGTATTTTTAACTGCATTTTTGATCAAATAAATGAAGCCTTGGTGAGAAGAGACTTATTTCTGAATATAAAACAACCTTACCAACTGTAAACTAAATGATATTGTGCTGCATATATGTATTTGTTTTGTTATTGTTTTTCCCAGCCCACATGACCAGGTGATTTATTCAACAGGAAAGTCATTTCAGAGTTCAGAGAAAGTAATTACATTTTGATTATTTTTTTATGAATAACATGCACTGATGAATCATGCACAATAAAATCAGTGACATTTATTAAGAAAGTAAATTGGCTATATTTTGATTTCATTTCGTCTATAACAACTCAACTTAATTGTAAGACTGAAAAACTGCTAGATGCGCCTTGTAGTCTGTTTCCTGCTCTAATCTCCCTTGTTCTTAACAACCAGTGTTATGTTGTATCAGAATCACTATCTAGACAGAGCTGAGAATGTCATGCCTTTTCACCTCTTTGTGGATTTATATTGCTAATAATGCAGTGAGAGGAAAGTGAACATCACGGGAGCACTGTGTCTCACAGAATGACGAGTCACTGCCCTGGAGAATTCAAAACAATTATGCTCGACCCCAAAGACAACAGCCAACATGAGAAGAGATGTGTTATCCATCTCATCTCCGCCTACTAAAAGCTCTGATACTTAATAGCTCTGCATCAATAAAACTGCAATGAAAAGGGCTGTTCTACAATACGCAGCAGTTCTCAACTGGTTTTGCTTGAGGGTCCAGAATTCACATTAGACGTTGAGTGGAAACTCATCATGATGCCACATCATATAAAAGTCACTAAAATGTCTTTACATACAATCTTGAGATGTTTTTCCTACTGCGAAGGCAAATCTTTTAAACTAGACCAAACCAAAAACAGCTTAGGCCTGCTTAACTATCAACTGCAATGGCGCAACAATAAGCAAAATAATTAACTTGACATAGGCTAAATGGGAAACTTGACAATACCTAAGATTCAAAGTGTGATTTACCAGTTTGGAACAAACATTGAGCCAAATATTAAAAATGTACCATACTACCAATTGACAGATGATTTTGCACCAAAATACACCCTAAAAAATAAAGGTCTTTGGTTTCGGTGTCTCCAAAATAACCTTCAACATCCATGGAACTTTTTTTATTTGTGCAAAAGGTCTTTCATAATGTAAAAAGGTTCTTTTAAGAACTGCTTACTGAAAGGATGTTTGGAGAACCCAAGAATGGTTCTTCTATGGAATTCACTCTTGAAAATAAAGGTTCTTTATTAGGATTGATGGTTCCACGAAGAACTATAAACATACATGTAACCTTACATTACACAAAAGGTTCTCAATAGTGGAAAACGGTTATTTAGTTTATTCAAATGTTCTTTACACTAAGAAAATAAAGGTTCTTTTAAAAACTTTTCACTAAAAGGTTCGTTTGAAACCTTTATTTTTAAGTGTGTACCTTTGACATAAAAAATATATTCTTCTCCCTTTTAAAAGCAAACTTATTGTGCTGTTCTAAGTATGCACAATTTCGTAAGGTTGCTTTTCATAATTTGCATTTAGCATTGTCAGAGCAGACCTGCTACTTGTTTTGGTCACGACCCACCCATTGAGAACACTGTTTTAGAGGTTTCATTGAGAATGCCGCCTACAGGCTCCTACATGTAACATTAGGTGCTCTTACACATGATTGCAAGAGTCCTCGTCTGTCTTAGCGAACGCCTGGGATATCTGCATGTGTTTTGAGCCAAGGCAGATTTAGTTTATGTTTCACAAGAGCGATACAGCCAAGAGCCAAGAGAAGGAGAGGAAAGGAGAGGAGAGAGGGAGATACAAAACAGGGGACATGGCCTGAAATGATATGAGATTACATATAAACACGGCAGATGATTAGTCATATGCAAACTACATTGTGCGCTGGCACAACAGAGACTCAGAGGGGTGAAAGGCTTTGAATTCCTAAAAAATCAATTCAGGCTTGGCAAGACGGAAGCGGGTGGCAATTTTAAATGGAGTGAAATAATGCAGAGAAATGGATAGGGGGTTAGAGGAAGAGTGTGTGTGTGTGTGTGTGTGTGTGTGTATGTGTGTGTGTGTGTGTGTGTGTGTGTGTGTGTGTGTGTGTGCGTGTGCGTGTGTGTGTGCAAAAGAGATACATTTATTCTTGTTTTGTTTTGCTGTTTATTCGGTGTAGTCGACCGAGAGACACTGTGACTGTTATATAATTCACAGTGTCTCTTTTTACATTTAGACTAACACAACTTCTCAGACTATTTACAATAACATAATTGCATTTTACTCCCGTAATGTGACACACTGCTTGGTGAAAGAATTTTCAAGGTGTAAAAATGTATGCCAGGAGTGGTTGGAAAATAATAAGAATTTGTCTTTGGTCAAGATAAACATTTTTTTCTTACTTGGAATAACATGCACTGATGAACACAAAAGACCAGAGATGTATATTAAACAAGTACTAAGGAGAGATTTTGATCAACCCAGGCTCATTAGAAAAACGTACATATGGCGACATTTTTGCTAAATTATGTGAAATTTGAATATGAATCTGGCAACATTGTATTTATTTGGTTGTTGTACGTGCGTGTCGTGACAGTTCAGAAATTAAATGTTTATGCACTATTCTATTTGAAAATAACATACCAACTACCCTAAACCTTACATTGTTAATAAAAGCAAACATGAGATAAAAAATGCATTTGCTTAAGCAACCATGTCATTTTAGCCTGTTTCCAGAAGTTTTTATCAGGACTTGTTTAACGGACCTAAGCGCTTTGCATCGCATGTGTAATGATCAGCTACCAGGTGAGCGACAGAGCATTTTTACTACACCAGAAAAGCTATACATATAGAACTGGTTATGTGATGCAAACATTAAAATGTATTCCTTTGCAAATCATGCTCGATGGTAAAAGTGTTTTGAGATAAACATATCATAGAATTGTGCAAGGAAGTCTTTATTAATCGATAATCTGCCCCAAAATCATAATTTGTGTGAAAAGTTGCTGGTATTTTACTGCCACTAGTGTTCATTTCAAAATTGTATGTATAGGTACATTTTTGCAAAAATGTAGATAGAGAGCCATGTTGATTTTGATTTCATATCGACTTTTTACATCACTGCTGAAATATTTTGACATTACAATTCTGGCTGAAACTCCAAACACTTTTAACATAATCTCAATTTGAATTGGTCAGTTTCATCCAACATGAATAAAGAGACAGATCCTGTTGGTTAATCAGACAATTTCATGTTATAGCACAGTGTGCTCGTCCGTCGTTAGCGAACGGCATGGGATAAAAGGTTTCAACGGCATTGGCTCCGAACAAAGCTGATGTTCTCTCCTGAACGCCTCCATGGGCACTCTCGCTAATTCAGCCATCCCTCATTTGCATGAAAAGCCCATTAACTCCACACATCACTCAGTTTCTTCTCTATCCGGGCCAGTTATTTCATTATACAGCCCTGGCCGGAGAAACTCAATACTTACCCCCCCCCAAAAAAAGATCTCTACTAATGTTTTTCCCAGCTCCAGTGGTCACTGGTTTTGCATGAAAAACGCTGAATTGCGGTAGATATTTCCCCTGCCAAATTAAGGCAGGATTTGAAGCTGAAGGTAATTGTTATCTATTTTTAAGTCGATGGGATTGCTCTTGCACTCCACATACGGCTGGAATTACTAAGGTGTGAATTTGATGGCGGTTTAATGGCCGCTTATGGTATGGGCCTGAACGCTGCAGTGATGGGTTAAGTTCATTTTATGCTCCACAAAACCCACAGTGAGATGTGGTGGCATTTTGTAGTCTCACACTATTTTTGATTTACTGCAAAGAAGCCGAGGCGTCATTGTGAGTTAACAGAACAGACTGCCGAAACTGTCTCTGCAAATTTCTCTCAGAGTTTGATGCTTGTAATGTGATACAAAAGTATTTCTTTATGAAATACAGAGGCTGTTGAATTTCTTTCATCACAGATGTATTTTGCTATGATGAGAACAGATGTTTTAAGTCTATGTATAAAAATGACCGTATTAAGTTTCTCAAATGTCCTTTATTTGTGAATAGTTTAATCAAAATGTAACTTACTCCATCTCCATTTCTTGTCTAGTAAGCAAGGTCTTGTGTATGGGGAAATTCCTCTTCTACATTATTTCTTGGCAGCATCCAAAAACTGAAAAATACTGCCTTTGGAGGACGCATTCCAAGATACAGTAGGAAGGCATCAAGGTGTGTCCGAATCCAAAGTTAGATTCACTTCCTGTCTCATGAGATACCTTCATCTGATTGATTTTGATAAAGATGACATCTAAAAGTTGCATTTGGTGGTCATTTTGTGTGTAAATGTATATTTCTGACTAAATTTTTGCACTTCTGATGTTATTTCTAGTGAGAAATTAGTATTATAGTAATTAAATTATTAATTATCACCGAAGCTCGTTCTATTTTGTTGTTGATCATTAAATTGTTACACTGCCTCAGAAGCATCTCCGAAATCAATTTCATGAGGTGCTTTCATGTAAAAACGTTGCCTTCAAAGTCATTAGGCAGCTGATAAGGCGGCAAGTCAGTTGCCTAGGTTTTCAAATTACTTGCCGCTTGTTGTATTACTCTGAAATACTTCCCTTTATGGAAGTTAAATGTGTTGTGAATGCAGCTCAAAAGTGAAGTGTATAGTATTTTTTTCCCATCCCATTTGTGGGTTTTTTCCTCTAAAAGTGTAAACATTCAAGCTTTGTGTTGCTTTCAAAACATTGCTTTGTTTAAGCATTTCTGACCAGCTCAGCATAGCAAAAGTGTTTCAGCCAGTGGCATGAGTTTGGGGTTTGGCTATCTCTTTATTTACCAAAGGCAGGTGGAATTTTTTTGGAAACCTGTTTAAAAGCCTTATTTTTATGATTCCATTTTGACACAGAAATAACACACTTCACCTTTAAGTTTTTGTGAAAAAAAAGACAGAATTTGGCTTTTGAACAAATCCTGCGGCACCTCCTGACTTGAAGCTGTAACAGTCACTGAGTTGTGAGGTCAAGAATATTGTCAAAACGCATTAACCTTCAAATTGGCCTGAGGTAATGGCTGTATCTTACAAACACATGACTAGCATTTTATCTATATTGGTTTTCCTAGGCTTGTAAATACACCTCATGGGACTTGCACAGAATATCAGAAAGTGCTGACATGTGAAAGACCCTCAATGCCAATGAATCAATCCAATCTGTAGTCAATATCCACAAACAAACCCAGACACAAGGTTTCTTTGGCTAGGATTATGGCTAACTAAACATGCCTTACACAAGTGTGCAACACGGACACTAATGCTTAGCCAATGCATTGCAAGTGTCTTGTTAAACAACTCTTGCATTGCTCTAGCGGTAACAAGACTCAGTACTCAAGTGTGGGATAGAGTTGCAAGATAGAGAAGCAAAAGTGTTGTTATTCAGGTAGCTAGCTATAACATGTTGACAATGTACTGTAGCTAACTTTAACTTTCTCTGCAAGATTATCAAACTATTGCTCCGCCATGCCATTATCCTACCTGACATAGAAAATTGGAAGTACAAGTAGGTTATTTAATGCTAATGTCGGCAGTAATGCAATCCATACTTGTTTAGATTTTCTGACACATTTTGGAAAGTGTTCACAAACTTATGTGTTCTTCATGACGTAACAGTTAAAACTTTGTATTTCTAGGCAAAAAGTCCAAGTTTCAGTCATATGTTGGTTGGAGGTGATTCACCATTGGAGAGTTATTGAGATCCCAAACCCCATTCTATCCTTGAACAAAGCAATTAACCCAAGGTTGCTGCAAAGGGACCATTTCCACGATTGTTTTCCTGTAAGTCACATTGGATAAAAGAGTTAGCTAAATTGTATTAGCAATTTCACCATGCAGAATAATCAAATAACAGCCTGAGGATATCATTTTGAAGTTTACATATAACTAATGTATGTTACATGTTTTCCTTCAGGTCTTTGAACTTTAATATACAACGGCATTGTGTAGAGGTGAAGCACTATGGGAATGCTAACCAATAACACTCAATTGATGCTCAAGGTTACTGATGGAAGGGCACACAGCACTTAAAAGATCAGACCACCAGCGTCAGATAACCCCTACCAGGCACTGCCACGGACACGGATCGAACAAATGAGCCAGCCCAAGGCATTCGGCATTATTGTCCACCAGGGGAAAATCATGCGTCTGGTCACTTAGAAAGGTATTAGTATTGTCCCCTCAACACGCTGCATGATTTGAGGTATTAATTTGAGGGTGTTCAAGTCCCTAAACCTAAGTATGAGCAACAGTAATAGTGATTCTTGCTTTAAGTATACAGACTAATCACACATTGAGTTCTTTGGACCAAGGCTTGAAAGCCCAGTTTTAAAACTCCTTATTTAGTTTCCATGTACTCATATAATTGTAAATGTAAAATGTGATCGATGTTTCTTTCAAAAAAGCTTGGTGAGAAACTGTACAGCAGCAGATGAACAAGCCAAACTGAGTAGGAGTAATAGACATAAAAAAGGAAAATAGTTTACAATGCTAATAAGTAGGCAATAGAAACATGGACAGCTGAGTCAAGCGGAGAGTTCGGTGAATGCCAGAGCAAGCCTCAGGCGCTCTACTCTTTCTTACTATCAATTATTTTCCAACTCGGTCTCCTTCTCAAACTAGTTTGTTTATCTTTCTGTTCTCCTCTCAGTAATGTTTGGAGTCAGGTTCCTCTAGTTGGTGATTTGATTGCGTATCAGTTGCATTCCTCCAAAATGGTGTTGTCTCTCCTGGATGTATAAACCTCAGTGGGTTTGTAAGTTGTGTTCCATTCTGCCCCAGTGCCTCATGGGAAGTATGATCAGGCTTATGAGAGCAGTGCATCCCAAGGCCAAGGTCTCTCAGAGCAATACAAAATGCATGTATTATTTATCTCTTATTTTCTTCTTTCCTTTTGCTTACATATGTACAGTAAGCATTGTTAGTGCAAAAAAACCTGTAGATTTTTCTTTGGGAACTAAGGACAGATGCACTCATACTAAAAGAAATGATCCAAAAATATGGTAAAACACTGTTGCTGTGTTACTTATAATAATAATAATAATAATAATACATAATTTTGAGAGGTTCATGCTGTGGATTAAACTAGAACAGCAGCAGGAACATCTACATTTGCTCCATGGTAAATTAATGTTAATAATGTAATGTCATTTAATTTACAGTATAGCGAATGTGTTGTAGAAGCATTAGGAACATTTGTGTTCACTTATACTGATGATTTCATTTGTAATTGCTTTCAGATTATGTTTTTTTCTTATTCAGTTATTGTGATAAGTGTTTGCCTGGGTTTTGAACTGCAGTTTGTGCAGTATTTAATCATGTTACTGTGTAACAACAATTTCTATAAAGAAAAAGCACATAAAATGGCTTTGCAAGTTCACTGTTTATTCTAGTCTAGATAAGGATATAAGATATCTAAGATCATTGGGAAAAAATGTGCCTAAACTTAAATTAGCTAAATCCAAAAATGTTCCTATGCATACAATTCACAGCAGTTTCGAGCCACAATGAACACTAGTGGGAGCAAAAGATCAACAACTTATATTCCTTTTCATGCAAATTATGATTATGGGGAACATTATCAATCAATATTCATTTTCATGTGGTTCCTTTGCACAATACTATGTTATGACCTCAAAGCAATTTTACCACAGTGGGTGATTTGTAAACATTTGCATGAAGTTTTTTGATGTTGTACAACCCATAACCAGCTCCATATTAATTTTTATATCACGTTTGCATTTGTTAACATTATTGATTAGGTTTAGTGTAGGTTCTACAGTATGTTATTTTCAAATGCAATACGGCATTAACCTTTTAACACCACTTAACCGGACATTTAATTTCCGAACTTCTGTGATATGTACACCGAACAAAGTAATAAAACATGGTTATATTGTTCATTTGTTTGGGATAAAACTGAACTCAACTGAGCTTCAAAAGTGTCGCAAAACATGCAGGAAGCACCATAATATCCCATTTCCCCAAAGAGCCTGGGTTGCACATTTTACTGAAAATCTTGCTGACCGCAGCAATCTCTCATTCATTTCTATGTAAACCTAATGAACTGCAATTCTGCAGGAAACTCTGCTAAAACTCCATACTTTCTCTTGTTTTCCTCACTATTCGTCTTCTCGACCTCCTTCTGTATCGCCACACTCTTTCTTTCTCTCCTCCCACCGCTGTCTCTGGGAATGGCTCGGGCAACAGCAGTGATACAGTAGAGGCTTCTGTAACTCTATTAATCTGCCCATGTGAGAGATACTGTAGCGGTGTACAGTGCACCAGGGCTAAAATTAGCCCACGGCTGTGAGGCCTGATGTTTCACAGCGCCCTGACCCATCACCATTCCAGCACTATCTCACATGCACGCATGCCTAGTACACTCACACACCGCTAAAACACACATATCATCACAGATTGTGCGTTTAGTAACGTATATAAAGAATCACACTCACACAGATGCAAATCTTGAGTACAAAAATAACACTTTCTAAGTATCAAATGCAAGTAACAATTGACTGTAACGACAATTGAACTAGTCATTTTAATGTTTTGTAATAGGTTCAGGTTTACTGAGATACAGAAACCTTGTCTATGAGGCTGCAATCACAGAATGCATTGTGACAAGGTCAGTGATCATTTTCATTTAAGATGGCACAAGTATGCATTGCACTATTCGCATTGCCACAAGGGGCACTATAGTGGCAATTAGTATAAACATTCTTCTTCTATGGTCAGCTACCGAGCAAAATCTTGCTTAGATTACTAGTTAAAGTTAGATAATGTTGACTTGTTTGTAGTTAGCTACCTGAATAGCATGAAGCTTAATGGCAGAGACATATCAATCTAACTCTATCACCATTTGAGAATTGAGGCTGAGTATGTACTGTAGGCTACTACAAAAGCATGCACTTGCAGTACATCAGCCAAGCATTTACACACTTGTGTATAAATTATGCACTCTATAGTCACAAAACTATGTTGCACATAGTTAGACAAGCACAGTGCTAACCTTATACACTGACATATTCAAATAGACTCACTTTCTCTCAACACAAACACTCATACACAGATCGAAGCTAACAACATCTAAGGGTTTAACAGCTCCTTTAGGACCCAGAAAAGACATGAAAAGGGGGAAAAGGAAGATACACGTTAGCCTATTAGCATTGCTAATGTTTCACAGTTCTGGATGGATATAGAGAGACCATGACAGCCGCCTGGGTGCTATTCATCAACTAAACATTAGTAAAAAAAAAAAGAAAAAAAGAAACAGTGGTGGAAAGGAGACGGTTGTGTAACACAGTGATCATAACTATGATCAAAACAGCATTAGCTTTGCTAACGTTCAGCTCTGCTGGGGCCTAACCAGGTTCTGGCAGACAAGAGGTTATGATTTTAATATATTTCTGTACCAAGAAGGAATTTGTCTTCTTTCTTTATTTGTATATTGACTGAGGCCTACAAATACATGCAGTATAACATGATATAACAACCCAGGCTAAATTATGATTTCAGGGACAGTATATTAATGAATAAAGACTTATTTTCATGCAGTTCCTCACACAATTTTATGATCTCAAAATGCTCTTATCATAGAGTATGAATCATAAACTAACACATTTTTAATTTTTCCTCACATAACCAGCTCAATATGTATGTTTTTTATTTTTTTCTGACGTAGTAAACTTGCTCAGTATCTCGCCTGGTACAGCATTACATTTTCAATGCGGTCTGCTGGAGTAATATTATTTTGCATAAACGTCACCACAGGCATGTTTTTCCCAGTGAGCCTGGGTTGCAGTATAAATATCACGGGACAAGGAGAGATAGAAAGAGATTTGTGGGTGATAAAGATAAAGAGACATTCTGATTGTCTCAATCAGATTTGCGTATGTGAATCTCTAATCCTCATTACAGAGTTTATTAGTCAGTTCCTGAGTGGGGTTCACAGTATGCTAACAGAATTAGCTTTATCATTATAACAGCTCTGTTAAAGACAATGCATTCATGCATAGTTCACAGTTTAAACATTTCTTATATGTATCTAATCCAGAACTGCATGCTGACATGGCTTCTGTCACTCTAATTTGACATTGTGTATGTGCATAACCTCTATTAAAGGTTATCAAGGATTAACAGGGACTAATTTGCTGGGATTAAAATCCATGACTGAACTCATTACAATGACAAAGAAAGAAAATAGTGGCAGGTAATTTTATTTATTTTTTAATTATATATATTTTACATTGCATTACAAAAACGTAATGTCTCTGAAATTTTGATCTTAGAGCTTTTTTCTTTTCTTTTTTAGCGAATATTGAAATACCATTAATTTGATTTATTCATCATATATAATTTAAAATTGATCGAATAGATTTACATCACTAATATATCATTTATATATTATTATATATTAATATTAATATAAGGTTATTATTATTATTATATATTTGCATATTATTTATATACACTACATGTCAAAAGTTTATAATAATTATGATTTTTTTAATGTTTTTAAAGAAACATTAAATGCTCACCAAGTCTGCATCTATCTGATCTGAGATACAGTAAAACAGTAATACTGTGAAATATTATTACAATTACAAAAACTCTTTTCTATTTGAATACATTTTAAAATGTAAATTATTCCTGTGACGGCAAAGCTGAATTTTCAGCATCATTATTCCAGTCTTCAGTGTCACATGATCCTTCAGAAATCATCTGATATGCTGACACTGATCATATGTATTTGTATTAATGCTAATCTTTAATTAACAATGGGAATCTCAGTGTTACACAGAACGGTATTGGTGGTATAACATAATGTTGATGTGTTCGGCATTATGCAGCCATGTTTTGCTTACCGATTTCAGGCTAAGATGCATCTTGTTTAAGAATCTTTACACACCCTAACAAGCTAAATGAAGTGGAAGGGCTTTGCACAGAAGAGGAAATGTGACTCACTGAGTTTGCTTTGAGGGGTTTTCACTGTTCCAGAGGAAGAGGGCTTTTTACAGTGTGCCTGGCAAACAGCCGCATGGAAATGACATCAGCCTCTCTGCACTCAGTGAGGGCCTGTGAACCGGACCCCCGTGGGGTGACAGAGAATGGGCCAGAACTTTGAGCGCAGCCTCACCGGCTGTCATTAAACCTTCTGATTCAGCCCATTACAGAGCCATTTAGCACTTTCACGTCCTACTCACACTGACCTGACAGTCTAAGAGAGAGGAGGGCCAATGGGTAGCCTGCTGTCAGTGAAATATGTGTGAAAAAAATGGTAAAAAAAGCAAAGATGAGGGGTTTACTGGAGGAAGAATGGTGATGAAAGTATAGATTCAAATTAGGTGAGATGAACAGAATCTAAGTCAGTACAAAACGGTGACTACAAATACAGTGAAATTGTAGGGATGCACAATACTTTGTAATACACAATACTCACAATATGTATTGTATCAGCTGATTTTCTATATAGACCAATTTTGTGGGCGGAGCCTAACTGGTGGCAGAAAATGCCTGTTTTAAAGTGAAAGTGACGTGACATACGGCCAAGTATAGTGACCCATACTCAGAATTCATGCTCTGCATTTAACCCATCCAAAGTGCACACACACACACACACAGCAGTGGGCAGCCATTTATGCTGCGGTGCCTGGGGAGCAGATGGGGGTTTGGTGCCTTCCTCAAGGGCAAGTCATGGTACTGAAGGTGGAGAGAGCACTGTACATTCACTCCCCCCACCTACAATTCCTACCAGCCCTGAGACTTGAACTAGTAACCTTTGGATTATGAGTCCGACTCTCTAACCATTAGGTCACGACTTCCCCTTAAAGTTGTCGCAATTTGGAGATTATATCTCACAGTTCTGATAAGAAAAATCAACTCGTTATTCTCTCTTTTCCCCTCAGCTCAGAATCATGAGTTTATATCCCACACTTCTGGCCTTCTTTCCTCAGATTTGACAAACTCGCAATTTTTGAGTTATAAAGTCCAAACTAGGAGATATAAACCTGCATTTGTGATAAGAAAAGTCAGAATAGTGAGATAAAATAGGTAAATGTTATGTAAAATGTTATAGATATAAATAAATACATAGGTTTAAATATAGGTTTCAAATGGTGTCTTTGATAGCAGTTTTCTACAAAAATTTGCATTCCGATTCTGACATCCAAAGGCACAACAATAATTTTTTTCCCTCTTATTCCATACCCATTTCCCTCCACTTGTTACTAGTGTTTATATATTGGCAGATATAGAATATTGTGCATGCTCATTTCCTCTGTTTAATAACTCATATTGCCTCTGCAATAATTTCAAAATGCTAAAAACTAATTTACACTGTTCTGTAATCTTAAGCAAATCTTAAAATGAATAGCCATTTTTCATACATTACAATATTGTGTAATTATTGTGTACATGAAAATATAGGGTTATTCTAGTAAACTAAAATTAAATCTAAATTACTGAAAAATATTTTTGTTAATGTTAACTGAAATAAAACATAAAAACTTACTTAGGCAACACTTCTCATTTTTATTTAGTTTAACTTGATGTACTAAAATAACTCAAATTAAAACTGAAAAAAAAAAAACTTGAAAACAACAAAAGCTAATAAAAAATGTAAGCAGAAAATTCAAAATATTATCAGAAACCATAATAGTATCTGTTTTATCCCTTTTTTACATGTATTTAGTCAAAATAGGACATATTGTAATATCCTTTTGTGTGCTCCACAGAAAAAGAAAAATCATACGCCGTGGAACAACATCAAGGTGAGTAAATGATGCCATTTTTCGCCTGAACTGTCCCTTTCAGAGGAATGCAACTCAAGCATGTACATATACAGAAAAGAAATAAAAGCAAACTGTACAGTTTACTAAGTTTACTAAGTTTACTAAGCTCAGACCTAGTAGAAATGTCTTAGAACTGTCCAGACTGTGTGGCCTAACAGAGGCAGTATTCTCTGAGTCCCTGATGTTATTTAGCGACTAGAGACATTATTAATTCAACCCAAGGTAACGATCAATAAAAACATTCCTTGGGTTGCTGCCGTATGTGTGTGTAGAGGATTTGGCAACCCAACTCTGTCGGCTATGTTTTACCTCAGAGCACAAAAACATCTGACACTTCGATTACTGAAGTTCAAAAGCTTTGTGAAGAGAAGGCAACTGATCCAAAGGTCATCTCGCTGCAGCGTCTTTCACCAACAGAATAAATGCATTTCTTTCTTCAGAAACACAGAAACGGTCTATGAAAGTTCAGGGGTTGTCAGCGCATCACTATTCAGTGCGCTGAAATCTGGGACATCCTGCTGAATTCTAATGTATCAGATGAGTGTGAGGGGAAGAGGCCAGAGAGATTTATTCTCTTTGATAAGATATGGGATATTTAGAAAGCCTACTAGTAAACATCGCATTCTGCCATAATCTGGCTTCCGCATTCAGTTAAGAATGGAGAAAAAAACAACAAATGTGTTCGCTCACGTGTCTGTCCATCTGTCGAGCAATTCAAGCTTGTCTTCTCATTGTTGTGACATTCTGATGTTCGTTACTTGGAATTAGATAAAATATCTTTATCCTATAAAATCTTTTCAACTTTAATGAGAGTAAATCACATGGACAGACATCATTCTTTAATCTTCTATCCATTAGTGGGTTTTCCTGTAAGCCACAGCATGATGTTGGTGATTTATGGCCTTTGAAAAAAAAAAGATCTACTGTTAGTTTTATTCTTTTATATTATATAACTAGAATAAAAACTGGACGTCACAACATAATAGTATCTAACTTGTTTGGAACCCGTCATTAGTGGTTTTAATACTTAGCAACTGCATAGCAATGTCCTGGAACAACCTGAAAACATCTAAGAAACCATGTAGCAACCACACAAAGGACCCTAGCAACTGCTTAGCAATGCTCTGAAAAACATAGCAACCACCTGAAAACACCTACAAAACAATGTAGCAATACCTTAGCAACCACCTGGAACACCCTAGCAACTGCATAGCAATGGCTTGGAACCACCTGACGACACCTTAGAGACCTTTTAGCAATGACCTAGCAATCACCCAGAACACTCTTGCAACTTCATAGCAATGCTCTGGAACCACCTGACAACACCTAAGAAACCACATAGTAATGCCCTAGCAACCACCCAGAACACCCAAGCAACTGCATAGCAATGCCTTGGAACCACCTGAAAACACCTAAGAAACCATGTAGCAATGCCCTAGCAAGTACCTAGAACATCCTAGCACCCATTTGGACATCCCTAGCAACAGCATAGCAGTGTCTTAACAACCAACCTGAACACCTTAGCAACTGCATAGTAATGTACTTGAACCACTGATAACACCTAAGAAACCATGTAACAATGCTTTAACAACCACCCAGAAGGCTGTGGCAACAACTTGGACCACCCTAGCAGCTGCATAGCTATGCTCTAGCAACCACCTAACATCGTAACCAATAGGAATAACCTAGAAATCATATATCAATGCCCAAACAACCATCCTGAACTCCCTAGCAACTGCAGAGTAATGCACTTGAGCCACCCATTACACTAAAAAAAAAAAATGTGATGCCCTAGTTACCAGAACACCATAGCAACCACTTGGACCACCCTAGCAACTTCATAGCAATACCCTAGCAACCACCTAGCAATGTAACCAACTGGTATAACCTAGCAGCCATATTACAGTATCCTAACAAATATCCTGAACTCCTTAGTAACTGCATAGTAATGCACTTGAACCACCAATAACACATAAGAAACCAGGTAGCAATGCCTTAGCAACAACCCAGAACTGCATAGCAATACCTTAGCAACCACTCTAAACTCCTTAGCAACTGCATAGTAATGCCCTAAAACCATCCAGAACACTTAAAGAATAATGTGATGTCCTAGTTACCAGAACACCATAGCAACCACTTGGACCACTGTAGCAACTGCATAGCTATGCTCTAGCAACCACCTAACAATGTAACCAATAGGTATAACCTAGTAACCATACAGAAATGCCCTAACAACCATCTTAAACGCCGCAAAAACTGCATAAAAATGCACTGGAACAACCTGAAAATGCCTTAGAAACCATGTAACAATACCCTAGCAACCACCCAGAACACACTAGCAACTGCATAACAATGCCCTAGCAACCAGAATGCCCTAGCAAGTACACCTTGAACACCCTAGCACCCATTTGGACCTTCCTAGCAACAGCATATCAGTGTCTTAGCAACCACCCTGACACCCTAGCAACTGCATAGTAATGCACTAAAACCACCCAGAACACTTAAGAAACAATGCAATGCCCTAGTTACCAGAACACCAAAGCAACCACTTGGACCACCCTAGCAACAGCATAGCAATGCTCTAGCAACCACCTAACAATGTAACCAAACGAAATAACCAAGCAACCATATAGCACTACCCTAACAACCATCCCAAACTCCCTAGCAACTGTATAGTAATGTGCTAGAACCACCAAGAAACCTTCAAAGTCTATGTAGCAATGCCCTAGCAACCAGAACACCATAGCAACCACCCAAAAAGCCCTAGCAACCACTTAGAACACATCAGCAGCTACTAGCAATGTATTAAAACTGTTTACAACTCCTTAGCAACCTCATAGCAACCATCCACAGCACTGTAGCATCAAGGCAGTGACTTTTGCTTCTTCAAATGCAAAAGTCTAGTTTCTTTCTGATATTTCTATGGTTTGTTTCCGTACTGTGGAGGAACACAGGCTCTCACGAGAGGCGTAAAACACGTGATAAGTCTGGTGTATTGGTCTGGAATGAGTGCTGATGTGGAACAGAAATGAGTTAGGATTTTTGCTGGCTGATCTCTCCATCTTTACGTGCCCTAAGTGGCACATCCTCCCTGCGTGTTGCAGCTCGGTCTGGGCTGGGTCGGTCTGGGCTGCAGTGGGTCTATTTTAGTCTCAGAAGCGTGATAACCTCAACTCCTCTGCTCTTTTAATCTAAGGCCTGAACGAGACGCAGAGCAGGTCTCTTAATTCACTTCTGGCTTCTCCTTACCATCTCGTCTGTCAGTCAAAACGGTGCACAACACTGACAAAAAGTACAAAAATCCTTACAGCACCAATATTGCAAGCATTATATTTTTTATGTTTGTAAATTCACAGAGCTTATACTCTCTCACTCTCTCTCTCTCTCTCTCTCATATATATGTATGTATATATATATATATATATATATATATATATATATGAATGTACACACAATATGTATTATATATTTGTGAGTGTGTGTATGCACAATATTTGTGTTGATTTAATACATATTCACAGAATGTATGCTATATAAACAGTTTGTGTATAAATATAAAAAAGTATATAGTGGCAATTTTTCTTTTACGGTGACTTTCGAAGGAGAGAATTAGAACAGATACTTTACAAGCCTATTAATAATAACATGAGACAAAAGTCCTATGTTACATTAGCAGCATACATTGTGTGTTATTTTAAAACCACCCTCGTTCAGAAGGTTTCTAAAACAAACACTCATGCCCAAGGCCTCATATTTCAATGCTAAACAGAACTTATTTATAGTCTGAGGGTAGAGGCAATCGATTCTTGGATGTAACACAAGAACATGGAACAAAACAACAACACAAACTAGCTAGCTTCTGTTAAAACAGCATTTGCCTATGTACACTCATTAACAGCAATGACAAACTTTTCATTAAAAAATGGTTTAAAGGACCTAAATTCCGTGCATAGCTTTCCTTTTTGATATATTATTAATTTATCCGATTTCTCTGAGCTTTGCTCAGTTCATTTGTTATATGTGTAACATTAAACTAGGTAGATCTTATTCAAGTTTCCCGCTTTCATTGATGTATCATTCTGTACGTCCTCAATATGAACAATAAGAGTCATTAAAAATGCAGCTACGGGAAAGCTGGATCGATTATATTCTTTCATATACTGCAAGTCCAATGCAGAGGCCACAATATAGTGCATGAAATATTTAGTTGCCAATATCTGAATTGATTAGCAGTCTTTCTGAAAGCAAAGAAAAATACAGCGAAATGCACGCTGGGCACAGAAAATATGGTAAAAGAACAGATGTTAACAAATCATTGTTAATATTGGACTAGCAGTCGAACGATATATTTGATAGACACTGCAAATTAGTATTTTTTTATTTTTTTTTTCCAGTCTTGTTTACCACTAAAATATCTTTGAAAATCAGATAAAATTGAGTTTTGAAATGACTTGTTTTCAGATAGCAGATCTTGAATTATGTTTTCCTAATTCAAGTGCCCATATTAGACAGAGAGACTAAGAAAGAGACACTTATTGCCTGTTATTTCCATCTGGCAACATCACTACGATAGCCACAACCTAGAAAGCGGCCAAGACGCCATCCACTATCCCTAATTATAGAGCCTAAATTACCAGAGTTAAATTATTGATCAAGGCCACAGTTAATGGTTGTGTCAGATAGTTGATCTCCCATGATTCAAATGCCAAACTCCTGATCCCAGACAACATCACTCAGCACGTCTGTGATCATTCACACAAATGAACATCCTCATGTGGGTCGGAATGGGAAATTCATTCCCTTCGGCACTCGGGGAACCTTAGATAGTTCCTGTAAAACAGCACCTTCAGGCAAATATAACGGTGCGCAATGTTTGATGTAAAATGATGACCTGGCACGATCATCTTACAGGTTTGACATTTCAGTAAGTACATATATTCAATTATTTATATCATCGGAAATTTGAAAACATGAGATAGATACAGGTCAACCACAGGATGTTGTCTTAAAGGAGGATGCAGGAATTTAGAAGTTAAAATAGTTTCAAACCCATATACATTTTCATTGTCAAGACCATACTATATCATAAAAATAAAATATGTAAGACAAAGACAATAAACTTGACTGTATTATATTGCTGTCAAATAAACTTTTAGAAGCCTAAACAAATCGAAATGTATCAGAACCATCATATATAGTGACATTTTGGTGGTAGCAACATATAATGTAACGACAGTCAGAAAATATGGGCTGAATTCACATATAAATCCTTCAGCTGCTGTGAGATCTGAGTGATTGTCTAATGTTTCAGTGATGTCTCCATCTCAAACAGACTTCTGTAACAGACTAAAAATGTTGCTCCGCTCTGTTCTTATGTTTGGAGGGGCTCGACTGTCCTCATAGCTAAAAAAAGCATCTGAGACTGCCAGAGTTGTCTGATCTCTTAGTATAATCAAGTCTATGATCAAGAAACTTTCTTTTTTTTTTTTCGGTTTTGCAGCACAATTGATGCAGAGCATGCAGGCTCAAAGGTTTCTGACACCATCACGTCAAATCACAGCAACTCTAAGTGCAAGACGATAAAATTCCAGCTGCGATATTCAAAGAAAGAACGAGACTGAAATTTCGATTAGTAAGATGTTGGGCGGTCAGTGTAGTTTTACAACTAACTAATCCATTCCGAGGTTTAAAGGAAGAAGCTACTTCATTAACCTCTAACACTGTCTCTAATCTAAAGGACCATATTTAGCCATGCTGGCTTATTCATTCCAATGGGAGCACTGGCCTGCACACACACACACACACACACACACACACACACACACAGAGAGAGAGAGAGAAATGCATGCAGATATCTCACACACACACATACACGCTGTACTGTTCGAATGACAGATTGGTCGCAGTGTAATACCAGCAGAGAGCCTAAAAGCACATTGATTTAAAAATGGCTGACATCTCTCTCTCTCTTTCTCTTTCTCTCTGGTGTATCTCTCTCTCTCTCTCTGGACCAGTGCTGTTCCCACTTTCACGTTTAAAAGGATTCCTGATCCCATGTGATGTCTATATCTTCATAATTTCAAAATAAATTACTGGTAATCCTTTATGCGCTCATCTTGTAAATATGTTCTTTCAGAATCTGAAGGCCATGTGTATAAGGAAAAATTATATTATCCAATAATATTGCACCCTCAGATATTCTCATCCAATCAGATCAAGCCCCGCCCTGCATGATGGCTCTGCTTGAATATTATTATTAACTTACAGGCATGACATATTGTTTTATGCTTATCAAGGCTGCATTTATTTGATCATATAGTAAAAATACACACACACACACACACACACACACACGTTTGTTTTTGTGAACTGTGGGGACATCCCATAGCTGTAATGGTTTTTATACTGTACAAATCGTATTTTCTATCGCCATACACCAACACTACACCTAAACCTACCCCTTACAGGAAACTTTGTGCATTTTTACTTTCTGAAAAAAAAAAAAAAAAAAAAAAACCCATTCTGTATGATTTATAAGCCTTTTGAAAAGTCACCTTCTCCTTGTAATACCTATGTCGTACCCATGTCATTATACAAATTTGTGTCCTCATATGTCACAAAAATGCACACGTGCACACACACACACACATATATATATATATATATATATATATATATATATATATAGACACACACACACACACACGCACGCACACACTTGTGAGAAACGGTGCAAATTTTGTAAAAAAAAATTCATTTTATCCGTAAATAACGCTTTTTTCACTCAAAAACTGAGGTGCATAAGTTTAGATCAATGAGGCCTTACAATTAATCAATATCAAAAAGAAATACAAAGCCTGTCTTAAGTGAAAGAAAACAAACTGACAAAAAGATTAAATGTAATATTTGTTGATAATGTGTGACCTTGGACCACAAAACCAGTCTTAGGTCGTTGGGGTATATTTGTAGCAATAGCTAAAAATACATTGTATGGGTCAAAATTATTTTTCTTTTATGCCAAAATCATTAGGATATTAAGTAAAGATCATGTTCCATGAAGATTTTGTAAATTTCTTACCGTAAACATATAAAAACTTCATTTTTGATTAGTAATATGCATTGCTAAGAACTTCAACTTTAAAGGACGATTTTCTCAATATTTAGATTTTTTTGCACCCTCAGATTCCAGATTTTCAAATAGTTGTATCTCGGCCAAATATTGTCCTATCATAACAGACCGTACATCAATGGAAATATTTATTCACCTTTCAGATTATGTATGAATCTCAATTTCGAAAAATTGACACTTAGGACTGGTTTTGTGGTCCAGGGTCACATATAGCATAACGAGAGATTTCTAAGCCGGAGATTTTGGCCCAGGAACACCACAAGTGTAACATGATGGGAAAAAGAACCCTAAAAGAGTACAAACATTTCGGAAGTTGTTATACCCTTAAAATGGTTAAAAAGACCAGTCCCTCTAGTAGTCATAAATAGCTTAGCACTGAAGCCAAAGTGATGTGAAGAAGTCTGTTGTGTGGAGGGAACAGGAGTGGGAGGATGGAGTGAAGTCCATTCATCCCCATCTTTCTCCCCCTCTCTCTCTCTCTCGCTCTCAGACTGAACTCAACTGTGGGTCTATACAGCAATGGAGTGGAGCTTAAACAGATCCTGGTTCGTTCACTCTACTGGCTGAGCACGATGTGTATTTGCCAAAGGTGGGGTGAGAGAGGAAGGCAAGCAGTCATTGGAGCGATAGAGAGAAAGAGCTGATGAAAAAAAAGTTGCAGCAGTGGCTACAGGGATAGTGTGTTCTGAAGAGAATGTCAGTTCATTAGGAAGTATTCCAGTGTGCTTCTGTCCACTGTTGAAGGTCATCTGCCAAATGAGTAAATGAAATATAGAGCGATGGGAACAGATAGAGAGAAAAAGAGGGTGGATAGAGAGACTTGGCAGCAATTTGGCAACACTCATGTGTACTGAGACTGCAGTCTGGACGGATTAGGACATGACAGAGAGAGAGAAAGAGGCAGAAAGATCATGGGAGAGGATCTGCAGTGGTGAGGTTACAGAAATCTGGGCCGTTTTGCAAGATTTTGATGAGAAATAGTTTAGTTCTTATTGGGAACTCTGATGTTTGATTGTAGAATTTAGTGTTTTGGCAAACCTGAGAACAGTTTGAGACATTGGGATGTCTTCTGAAACACTAAACACGCATGTAAGATTCCTAGGGCCTTTTCTTGCTGAGAGAAAGAGGAGAGGCAGAAAAGTCTTCATTTGCTTTCCATTTCATTGCTGTCTAGAAGAAACTACGAACAACTCTTAAGAGCTCTTTATAACAAATCAGTCACAAATGATTATTAATGACACAGTCTGAACTTGTGTTATTTAACTCACTAATTCAGCAAGAGCATATGTTTTTAAAATCTTGGTATTTTTATATATATATATATATATATTTTTTTTTTTTTTTTCCTTTTTCCTTTTTTTTTTTTAATTGATTTTTTTCAAAAAGTGTTTATGGTGTCTGCTTTAGTTAATAGTCTCAAAATGTAAGCGGAACTGAATGAATCGATCATTCTTAAGAGCTAATTCTTTATAACAAATCAATCAGAAATGACTCATGAACGATTCAGTCTTGAACGGATGTTGTTTAACTCAATACTGCCATTTTTTAATAAATAAATAAATAAATATATTTTCAAAAAAGTATTATATTTTTGTTTAGTATATAGTTAAGACTAGTTAACTTATTGAGGGTGAACTCAAGTACTAAAAAACTCGTTATTGGAATTGAACTTGTTTTCTTGTGTTTATGGCGTCTGCTTCAGTTAATCGTTTCAGAGTGCAAGCGGAACGGAGCAGCAAATGATTATTACAAATTCCCAAGATTTGTAAATTCATGTCTGGACGACACTCACGCACAGTTGAGCCATGAAAGAGAAACGCACAAACATGAAAGAGGGTGAATAAAGAGGCTTAATTTCTCCTGAGAGTGTAACACCGCAAAGACTTCTTAAAGGAGGATTTGAATTTTCTACCCTCTTTCTCTGAAGAGCATCTGTCCTGTTTTTAGTGTCGCTTTATCTATCACATGTCTTGCTGCATTACTTAACAGCTCTTGGTCTCAGTGCAAAAATCCAGCAAAGATATTAAGCTCGGGCTTTTCATAACCATGCATAAGAATCATTTGCCCTTGGGCTTCCTTTTCTAACGCTACCATCTATGTCATCATCACCAACCCATTATCATCACGATCACAATGAAAGTGTGATCGATTCAGCTTCAGCACTCGAGGTATGAAAATGCACTATTGTATAAAATCTCCTTCACTCATTGTGACATCTTCAGGATTTGAGTGGATTTTCACTGACGATTGTGTGATTTTTCACATGTATGGAAGGAACTAGTGCTGTTTTCTTGCAGAAGCTCATTTTGTTTTGGCCCGATTCCAACTCATCACACTACTAGGGTGACGATCCGTTTAATTCTAAAAGGATTATTCCAATTTTAGTCCAGTTATAGAACAACTTGCGTTAGCCTGACAACATGCTTCATGAACTTTAGCACATTAGCACAGTTAGCACATTAATATTAGTTGTATAAATGTATAAATGACCACCTTTTTTTAAAGATTGCTTTCAGCTACAGTACATATCGGTAATTGGAAGTTCCCCATGGGAGCACAATACAGATGGGCAAAAAATCTGTGACAAATGTAACTCATTCCTTCACATCAAAAGACACGTCTCAGTACATTAACTCCACAACCCACTTGGCAACAAGACATTATAATGAATCAACCTTGGTGCCATGATGTCACTCCTCAAGATTCTGAGACCCAATCAAATTTGCTTCAGTGCATGTGTTGCCAGATCAAAACAGCTGATCATTTAACCGCTTAATATTAGTGCAATTTGGGGGGGGGGGGGGGTTAAAGTGTACCTACTACCTTTAGATTAAAATGTACCTATAAATAGACAACTATAAGGGATGGAGGTCTGATGTAGTGAAGATCTGATTTAATTTAATAAGTATAGTATAAGTTGTCAACATGGCTAAAGGTGCTATTTTGGCATTGTTGCATTTATTATGCATTTAGAAAGAGGGGGACAGGATCAGGAAAGGTCTGCGAGCCGGGACTTGAACTCAGGACACCCGAAGCATAACAGCGCTATATATTGGCAAGGTGCCCACGAGGCTATCGGTGCAGACAAAAAGAAATCAATATTGATTCTTTTTATTCTGAATGCACATAGTTGTTTTTTTCTGCATGATTTATCATTGCATATTATTTAAATTTTAAAAATTGTTTCTTTTCATCTTTCAATACTTATGAAATGAGTTTCCTTTTCAGGTGACATCATCAAGGTGGCATAAGTTTCAACCAATCAGTGTTGTCTGTGTTTCAGGAGGGGAGGAGTCTCCTGTGAATGACTACAAACTCTGGTGGGAAATGCCCACTTTTTATGATCCAATCAATTCCTGAATAATTCCTCTGTTTTATTGATTGGTTGGTTGGTTGATTGAAAACATTTCTTATTATTATTAATGATGAAAACAGTTGTGCTGCTTAATATTTTTTGTCAAAACTGTCATACCTTTTTTTCAGAAATATTATATAATATATATAATTATATATATATATATATATATATATATATATATATATATATATATATATATATATATATATATATATATATATATATATATATATATTTTTTTTTTTTTTTTTTTTTTTTTTTTTTTTAAATCTTATTGAACTTTTGAACGGTTATGGAAGTAAAATAGGTTGCAAGGTTGACTAAGCCATGATTTCTACTTGTACTAACTCAGCAATCACTGACAGTGTCAAAATGTCAAAAATTGTCTTAGAGGAGTAATTTCTAGGTTGTGTCCTCGTTTCACATGGTTCCCTGGTGTGCAAGTTTGTGGCAGCAGGACTTGCATGCATGTTCACCCACCGGTCCACATCTACAGCAGCAGCTAGAAAATAAAACAGATTATGCTAATCTGTGGAATTATCAGTCTTAAATAGTCCATGTTCCTCCTTCATTATCCAGAGTGGTCTTGCAGATGGAACGTCAACATGCGTTAAAGCTGCTCGGTGTAAATCAACAGCTTGCTGACAGAGTCACAGCTTAAAAGAATCTCAATGTCAGCATGGAATAACGCTTTATTTTTCATTTTAATTAATCTGATTAAGTAATATTAATCTGCCTTAATGAAGACAAGTTATCCCATTGGGACTGTAAATCCAAGTCTGCATTAGTCACACTGTGTCCTACACTCATCATAAACAATGTAGTCACCTTACTGAACTTTTGCTGCTGCAGTTTCTGCTTTAGCCAACAGGGGGCAGCGCTTGGAAAAATGGGATGTTGGGTGATTCAGCATTTCCGTACCATATGTTTCTTACCAAGTTGGGTAAGTGCTTTAAGGTAGTGAAGTATAACTAAAGACCTAAAGCCCCAGCGGCCTGTTCTTTCGAAGGAAAGAACCCCAGTTGGTGCTCTTTAAATGTCACGGAAAACAGACAAATCTCATGTTGTGTTAAAAAGCAGTGGGGTGAGAAATAGTCGAGTTTCCAAAAACGGAAGGATCCAAGTCCATCCCCACTGGCACACCGAACGGCGCAGTGCGGGATGAAGCAGGGGATATTCTCTAATAATTGGATCTCAGGTGAAAATAATCCAACAACCTTCTTGCCAAGGAGGTAGATAATGAATTATTGAATCAGATCCCACATCTGCCGCTTATGGGGATTTAACCAATGCCATAGAAAAAAAGACTGCTGCGGTCGTTTCTTTGTTTTTATCATGGTGTATCAAAGCATGCAGTTTGTAGAGGAGATGTGTACTATTACTTTAAGTGATCGTACAAAAAAAAAAAAAAAAAAAAGATTTTGCATAAACGCATTTTATGCTTAAAAAAAAGCTGAAAAAAGTATCACAGGTTCCAAAAAATATTAAGCAGCTGTTTCCAACATTGATAATGAATCAGCATATTACAATGATTTCTCAAGGATCATGTGACATTGAAGACTTTAGTAATAACTGATGAAAATTCAGCTTTGCCACCACTGGAATAAATTATATTTTAAAGTATATTAAAAAAAAAACAAACAAACAAAAAAAAACCCATTATTTTAAATTGTAATATTTCACAATATTTCACAAAATTTACTGTATTTTTTATTAAATAAATGCAGCCTTGATGAGCAAAACAGACTTCTCTTTATCTTTTTTTTTTTTTTTTTTTTTTTTTTTTTATATTTACATATAAATTTACATATATTATTTAGGTCTAAATTAAGTTTGTATATTAGTCTCATTTGGAGCAGTAAAAAACTTTTGCACAAGAAATTCTGACTTCTTAAAATCTAGTTTTGCAGTACTGTTAATAATCAAGTTTATTCATGTACTTACTAAATTAATTATAAAACAAATTGTTTGCTTTTAAGGGCTAAGTTAATGCAATTTCCCAGTGATGGTCTGATCATGCACTGCAAAAACATTTTGGTATGGAAAAAATTTTCACTCAGAAATTGCTTGTGAATTTCATCAGAGTGACACATTGAAATTAAACACAAAAATTTGAAGCCAAAGCACTGAAATGGTATTTTCTTGTAAAACGTACGCCAGCAATCTTTCGAAAAACTTTTATACATTTTTCGAAATTGTAAATAAAACAGTATTTCCAGTCATTGCAGATGTGCATCAAAATGAAATGCACATCAGGTTCACTGCATATGTAACACTCAATGAACAGATGTTACTGTACATCTAAGCTGTGCATTAAACATCTATGCTGATCCGCAGTGTGTAAAACCATGATGCATAAGCTTCTGTGTAATTACAGTGTGTCAGGTGCTATTAGATATACATACGGACACAAACATACACAAAACGCAGGACAGACAGGCAAAGAAACTGAAAGAGACAGAGCGTGAGACGCCGAACACTGAGGGCGAAACCATGTTTGCGAAAAATGTTTTAATCTGCCAGTTGCTCTAAACTCAATGGAGAATGAAGCAGCAGTGTAATAATTTGCTTTGGGTAAGAGATTGATTCAAGCATCGCTCTCTGTTTATGGTTTTTCCCAGCATCCCCTGATCTCCTTTGGGGCGATGAGAGGCTGGTGCCCATGGGCAACGAGCGACGAAACAACTAGTACTTGTTTATCCTCCTGTGAGCTGCAGTCCCGCCGTTTGCCTGCTCTTCCGTACGGTGCAGCGCGGGCCAGTTTTGGGCAAAGATTAATTGTTAATTGAGAGGAAGAGAGGAGAAATTGCATTAGCATGCCTGGACAAAGGGAGCCTCTTGAGAAATCTAATTAAGCAAAGACACACGAGTTTAAAGAGCAAAGAAAAAAGTGAACGGGACAAAAAACAACCTGGTCCTTGGAATTTATCTTCTCAAAGTATGACTACTGATCAGCACATGTAATGGAGGTTAGCAGAATTTGAAGAGGAAATATTTATAAGGAAAGAGATTTAAGATTAGGTTTTAGAGTCCAAATGACTGTTTTAACAAGATCTTGTCAAAACAGTCATTATAGTTCATAATTATTACTCATAATAATTACATATATATATATATATAATATTATTTCTATAAAAACATATATAATATGTAATATAATACATAATATAATTATGTATAAATAAATCGAGAACTGTGTGTGATTGTGATTTTGGATACTTTTAGATGGTAATTTTATTAAATAAACAAGTGAGTATGAAAATTGTGAAGAATCACTGCCACATTTTACCTCAAAATTCTAAAAAATAATAAATAAATAAATTATCAACAGGTCAGTATCATCAAAACTGTGAAGAAATGTCTGTTAAAATCATAAATAAATACATTTTAAAAATTCAAAAATGCATTTATAAGTTATTTTACAAAATGCAATTTAAATTTTTTGATTATATATTAATATATATTTTGATTTTATATATATGTATTATATTTATTAAAAAATAAGACAATTATTTAAAGTCAGTTATTTCATTCCATTTTTTTTTTTTTTTTTTAATGGAAGAGAGAAAAAATAAGAATTATACATTACTCTGAAGATAATATATTGTAAAAATGAGCCAAATAGTTATGTAAATATTTTCAAACACATGAAATCTTGATTCTAATTTTTCTGATTAAATCTTCTGATTCTCTCTCATTGCAGCTTAATAATCTCTGATTTAAAGATCAAATATGATCTGTACATTTCCTTCCGGGATTTACCAGATTCAGCGGATACTTATAATACTCAAAATCCTATCATACCTTACCTAATACCAAATTACTATAAGTGTACATTGTTGTTTGAGAATGAATCTCATCTACAGACATTGATTAGATTCTCAGGCCTGCATAGGACTTCCAAACCATTAAAGCAGACTTCCTGCTAAAGAGACCTGCTGTGTCCAAACAGCCAGTCACATACACTCACCGCGTGATGAGAGCTTTTAGCCTGCTGAGGAAGGCAGACCGCTTACACACACACACACACACACACACACACACACACACACACACACACACACACACACACACACACACACACACACACACACACACACACACACACACACATACACACACACGCATACATACAGAGTGATGAGGATATTCAGTGGCTCAAGAGGCATGTGTAAGCAAGAATGTACAGAAACAATACTTTAGCCAATTAGAAGTGGCACTATAACCTGCTATTTGCATATCTGAAATCTAACCTCAACTCACTGGTGCCATTTTTAGACTTACTTTCTTGAGGCTTTTGGATGTTCACTACTGGTGTATATATATATATACACATACATACATACATATATATATATATATATATATATATATATATATATATATATATATATATATATATATATATATATATATATATATATATATATATATATATATAATGACTTTTTTAATGTTTATGAAAGATGTTTCTTATGTTCACCTAGGCTCCATTTATTTAAAAAAAAATACAGTAGAAACAGTAATACTGTAAAGTATATTATTAGAAATTAAAATAACTATATTAACTAATTTATTAACTATATTAATTTATTTCTGTAATGGCAGTGCTAAATTTAATAATTTTAAAAGACTTAATAAATGTTTATTATTATTATTATTATTTATTAAAAATATTTTGTAGAAAAAACCTTCCTACATGTACTATTCAAAATTTGGGTTGGCAAGTTTTTTATGTATTTTTGTTTATTTATCTTTAGTGACATTTACAGTATTACATTTATTACATAATAAAGATTTATATTTCAAATAAATGCTGCTACTTTTGGACTTTATATTCATCAAAGAATTCTATTAAAAAAAAAGTTTAAAAATCAGTTTCCACAAAAATGTTAGGCGGCACAAAAAAAAGGTTTTCAGCAATGATTAATAGAACCATTATTAATGTTTGAACACCAAAAATAATTGATATTAATTGAATACCAAATCAGCATATTAGAATGATTTCTGAAGGATCATGTGACACTGAAGACTGGAGTAATGATGCTGAAAATTCAGCTTTGCATCACAGGAATAAATTAGATTTTAAAATATATTAAAAAATAAAACTAAAGTTATTTTAAAATAAAATAAGAGGTTAAAATAAGAAAGTTATTTTAAACTGTAATAATATTTCACAATATTACTGTTTATTGTATTTTTAAGCAAATAAATTTAGCTTTGGTGAGCATAAGAGGCATAAAAGTTGATATGAAAATATGAAAGCAGTTTTCTAGGCTGTTTTATTTGCCCTCATGTTAGCACACACAAACATATAAGTAAATAAGTTTCCTCCAAATCTGAGGAAATAACTGCATAAATCACTGGATTCTTGCTGTCAAGATAATCAGCTCAAGCTGACTCAGCCGAGTTCTGCTTTCAGGGAGGATGGTGATAGAAGCCGTCCTTCTCTCGCGTCTTAAAGGTGTGACTGAACTGTTTGTGCTACGGTTTCTAATACTTGGCATAGATGCAAGATCTCGCTGAGGAGGCAAACAGGCAATATCCTCACCTAGCATTAACTCCCTCACCTAGCATAGCCTCCTGACACCTGTGCGCCACACAGGGGCGGGACGTTTGTGGAGAAGGGATGAGTCACCAGAAACAGACACAGGTGCCTTGAAAAACACACAGGTGGACGAGAAAACACAGTCTGACTAACAACAAAGGAAACCAACCAAAGTGATGTAGTCGCTTCTCAGGAGCAACATTTACTCTGGGATTTGGTGACCTTTTGTTTTAGAAAGGACAGTATTGACCCGTCGATTGTGACATTTGAATGCACTGTGTATTTCTGAGGTGCCAAGCACCTAGACAGTCGCCAAACAAACATGCTTTAAAATGAATCAAGTTACAATTAAATGAATATTCAGTATACTTACATTTGTTTTAACAGACTAAATTCTTTTCTGGGATATTCAAAGGCCTCTCAGTTTGTATAAACAAACAATAGATATTTCTAGAATTATGCACTTTAATAA
Organism: Acrossocheilus fasciatus; assembly: GCA_036784905.1. NCBI lineage: Eukaryota > Metazoa > Chordata > Actinopteri > Cypriniformes > Cyprinidae > Acrossocheilus > Acrossocheilus fasciatus. Next base: position 7,464,371 of record CM071958.1, read on the forward strand.
TGCAATTTAATAATAATAAGTTGCATTACCAATTAAAATTCAATTATTGAATTATTTATATTTATTTTGAGCATTTACTTCAATCAAATATTTATTTATTTAGATTATATATTATGTTAATTTCTTATGAATTATTATTGAATTATTTTTAGTATTTATTTTAATCAGATAAGAATACTAACTCATATTATTTTATTTTTGTAATATTTTAATGCAATATCTTAAACATGCATTTTAACTGCTCGCATGTGTTTTAATCAAATCATTAATTTAAGTTATTAATTTAGGAATGTATTATTTTATTTTTGTGATTATTTAACATTTTAATGCAATATTTTAAACATTAATTATTTTTATATTTTTTTAAAATCAAATAATAATTGCATTAAGTTATTAATGTATTATTTGAATGTTTTAATTATTTAATATTTTAATTTAATATGTTAAACATGAATTAAATAAACTTTTTAAATATATGTTTATTTGTTAATATAAATTATATTTGTTTGTTTTTTATTTTGTTAATTGATTGATGAATTAATTGATTGATTTAACTGCGCATTTAAACATCAATTAAATAAACATATTTAAATGTCTATTTGAAAATATTATTATTTATTTGCCTTTTTATATTTTAATTAATAAACTGATAATTAATTCCTTAATTTCAGATTTCTGAGGCTTTCTAAGGGCACAGTCCGATCTGAAACCTGCACAACATCCCCCAGGATCCTCACTGTCCTAAAAAAAAAAAACCTGGAGGTGAAATTGGGCCTTGTCAGATGACTCGTCTCCAGACCAGTTTACTAACATTGGCGTCATTAAGCACCTCTCTGCCCCCTACGGTGCTCCTTCCCTATGTAAGCTCAGTATGTGGGTCTGATTTTCCCCTTTTAGATCAATTTACCAGCTCACTGATGAATCATTCTGCTTGAATTTCTCCCAGGTTGAGACACGCTTAAAGAGACAGCATCATCTGACTGATGGTCACGATCTTCTGTGACCTGTTTGGTTTGGATGCATGATGTGGTTTATATGCAACCCCCATTTAAAGAAGTTAAGGTTTGATCACTTCAGCTATTTCTGACATATTCTGCGCTTTTTATTTTAAAGTCCTCTCACAATGCTATTTAAGATATCTGACACCAAAATGTTTAGTTTTCACGCTCTTTCCACAGACTGTTTTTGCTACTGTACCTTTAAGACTTCTATATGTTAATAGCTCTGCTATGCTTGGCAAACCTCTGTAAACTGTCATCCTTAACACTGTCGTTTATGAGGACAGACCAAGCATGTAAATACTGAATATGCATTGATGTACAAATATTGCAAGGCGAATGTTAATGTGCATATGTTTGTGATATCATAACTTCTGAAATAGCCATTTTCGCATCTTAGTTTGGGGAGGGAGATTTGTGTTAAACTCTGAATATGGATGAAATATGGATATATTAACAATATTCCTTCTAGTTTTTGTTCCTGCTGCCAATAGTTAAAACATTTTATTTTGGATTGCAAATGCAATGCAAATAAAAATAAATAAATAAATAAATAAATAAATAAATAAATAAATAAATAAATAAATAAATATATATATATATATATATATATATATATATATATATATAAATAAAATGAAATAAAATAAAGTGTAAAAAAATAAAATAAAAAATATTTTAAAAATATATATATAAAAAAATGAAATAAAATAAAATATAAAAAAATGAAATAAAATAAAATAAATTATAAGGTTATAACAGGTGTACATTATATATGGATGGCTGATTTAGATGGTGAAGTTACCTGTGCTAGGCAATGAGAGGGAACAGCTGTGTTTTGTTGTGGGTTCTACACTGATACACACATACACACACCATCAGGCCTCCAGAGCAGACAAAACGCTGGTGTGAGAGCAAATGGACAGATGTGACCCTCATTGACTTGGGGATTCAAGCGCTCACTTGTCTCCCCACCCTTGTCTGTTTATTTTTCCAAAATCACACCGAATATCCAATCCCCCCTGTTTTTTCTCCATTACCTCTTTTGTTTCCATTCTTTCCTTTTAATATACCGCCCATGCATGCTTGTTCCTCTCTGTCCCAATCCAAATAGCATAAGATAAGCTTTTAAGAGCATTTCAGGGACAGAAAATAAAGCAAGAATGATGATCCCCTTGAAGAAAAAGAGGAGCTTCTATAACATGTCATTTTGTGTCAGTGTTTGCATTACTCATATATCAGCTATGAGAGCCGTTGAGGAGATTCCTTATGGTTGTGATTAGTTTCAGCCGCTGCTACTTGTTTATGTAACTGTTGTATTCAAACAATGCCACTATAATACACTACTATTCAAAAGTTTGAGGTCAGTAATATTAAGAAATGAAAGCTTGTATTTTAGCAACGACACATTAAAGTGATTGTAAATCACAGTAAAGACATTGAAACTGTTACAGATTTATACTTTAAATATATGCTGTTCTTTTAATCTTTCTGTTCATCAAAGAATGTATTTAGAAAAATATTTAGTAGCACAACTGTTTTCAACAGTGATAATAATAAGAAAAGGTTCTGGAGCAGCAAATCAGCATATTAGAATGATTTCTGAAGGATCATGTGACACTGAAGACTAGAATAATGATGCTGAAAATTCAGCTTCGCATCACAGGAATAAATTACATTTTAAAATATATTCAAACAGAAAACGGTTATTTTGAATTGAGCATAAGATGTCTATGTGACATATTGTTCTATCTATCCGATATGTGAATACAGTAGCCTATCATTTCTACAGTGTTGAAACCTTGAAAAATTATAGCAAGGAATGCAAGGAATTCTGGTCAATAGACCTTATTCAGGAAACACGAGCAGAATGAATTCTACGTGAAACCATTGTTATGTAAATTGCCACATTCAGTTCAATGCAACCATGAATAGATTTACCATTTACACAGAAATAATATGGAAAACCTTCTTCATAGCATATGTGTGCACTAGTCCACCTCCCCTCCCCCTCTACTTAGGTGTCTCATCTGGAGAAACGGAAAGAGAAAGAGAGAAACATACACAGAGGAAGTGAGAGACAGGAAGTAAAAGAGTGATAAAGCAGGGTTAAGTGAAAACAAAAAGAAGCAATGCTACATAATGCAAAGAAGATGGAGTAGCTAAGGAAATGAGACTGAGATATGGAGAAAGGAAAGAAATATGCATGTGAATAAAGCATATGCATAAGAAACAGATGCGAGATTGCATGTGCATAAGAAACCCAATATAACCACATTTTCTGTAAACCCTTCAAGCTCTACTGAACATCACGTCTGCTCTGCGTCGACCTCTTGATTCACACTCCAGGTTTGATTAAAGCCCATTTAGACTCTGCACCATGTCACACTGCGGCATCGTGATCCACGCGCTAACTCACGCCACAGCTGTGTTTGAGCGGATCAGGGTACAGTGACTTCATTCAACATGGCGGTAAATCCACAGAGGCGTATACACTGCGGTATATAGCACACAGACCTGCTCACGGCAGGATTTAGACAGAGATAGCGAACCCGAGAATCACAGCGTGTGCCAGGAGCACAACCCGAGGTCGGGAATAAACACGCGCTTGTTCCTGACAATCAAAACATCTCTATGAGAAGAGGGTGGGGGAGGTTTACAGCTAACTGAGAGTGGAAATATGCAGTAAGGCATTCAACATGCAATATCCATTCATGGCCAAAGATATCGGCACCCTTGCAATTCTGTCAGAAAATGCAACCCCTCTCTTAGAAAATTGTTGCAGTTGCAAATGTTTTGGTGTTTTTTCACTGGAACAACACAAAAAAAAAAGAGAAGAAAAGTCAAATCTGAAACAATTCCACACAGAACCCAAAAAAAATGCACTGGACAAAATTAATGGCACCCTCAACTTAATATTTGGTAGCACCCCCATTTGAAAACGTTAATGAGTCTGTGACTGTGAATGAGTTTCTTACACCTCTCTACTGGAATTTTGGACCACTTTTCTTTTGCAAACTGCTCCAGGTCATTCAGATTTGAAGGATGCCTTCTCCCAACTGCTGTTCTGAGATCTCTCCACAGGTGTTCTATGGGATTCAGATCTGGACTCATTGCTGGCCATTTCAGAGCTCTACAGCGCTTTGTTTGTAACCACTTCTGAGTGCTTTTTGAAGTGTGTTTCGGGTCATTGTCCTGCTGGAAGACCCATGACCTCTGGTGGAGACGCAGCTTTCTGACACTGGCCACTACGTTCTTTGGTAATCATCAGATTTCATGATACCGTTCACACAGTCAAGGCATCCAGCACCAGAAGCAGCAAAGCAACCCCAAAACATCTTTGAACCTCCTCCATGTTTGACTGTAGGCACTGTGATCTTTTCTTTGAAGGCCTCATTCCTTTTTCTGTAAACAGTGCCATGATGTCCTTTACCAAAAAGCTCTACTTTTGTCTCATCTGTCCACAGTATGTTCTCCCAGAAGGATTGTGGTTTTGTCACATAAGTTTTGGCAAACTCCAGTCTTGCTTTTTTATGCCTTTCTGTCAGCAGTGGTGTCCTCCTGGGTCTCCTACCATAGCGTCCCTTTTCATTCAGATGTGTCTGCAGAGGTTAATCAGGGTTCTTTATCCACCATTCGAACAATCTTTCGTTGTAATTTTTCATTAATTGTGCTCTTCCGTCCATGTCCAGGGAGATTAGCTACAGTTCCATGGGCTGTAAACCTCTTGATGATATTGCGCACAGTGGACACAGGAACATTAAGATCTCTGGAGATGGACTTGTAGCCTTGAGATTGTCCATGTTTTTCCACAATTTTTTCTCTCAAATCCACAGACAGCTCTTCTTTCTTTTCTCTATGCTCAGTGTGACACACAACACAAAGGTTGAGTCAACTTTTCTCCATTTTAACTGGTTGTAAGTGTGATTACTGTATTGCCCACACCTGTTACTTGCCACAGGTGTGTCTAAATACAAATTACAGGAGCATCACATGCTTGAAAAGTAATTATTTCTTACAATTTTGACAAGGTGCCAATAATTTTGTCCAGTCCATTTTTGAGTTCTGTGTGAAATATCTAGTTTGACTTTTCTTCACGGTTTTTTTTTTTTGTTTTGTTTTTTTGTGTGTGTGTTGTTGCAGTGCAAACAAAAACAATAAGCACTTGACTACCAAAATATTTGCAAATGGAACAATTTTCTGAGAGAAGTGTTGCATTTTCTGACAGAATTGCAAGGGTGCTGATATTTTTGGCCATGACTGTATATAGATATAAATATGCAAGTAGCATCTTGTTTTTTATATATTGCTTTGCAATAAAGAAACAGCATGGCAATGAAAGGTCAGAAAGGAAGACAAGGAGAGATAGGGCTGATAGTCATTTCCCAGAATGCATCAGTGCAGCATGAGAGAGGGTAAATGGTGTGTATAATGCAAATGCTTCCGGGGATGCCGTAAATAAGTGCTTAGTAAAGCCTCTGGCCTGTTTTAGCCTGTGGTTTTGTATTACTACTTCAAAATATACATTGTACTGCATTATTTTGTCATAATTAGGTCATATTAGGGTTCAAGGTTCAAACACGCACTTAACCCTAAACTTTTGCATTTAGACATGAATGACAAGCTATTAATATTCTAAGCTGTCTGACTTATCATTTTTGCATGGTGGATAATAAAACAGGCATGAATATACAACCTAAGCTAATTAGAAAACATGCCTCTACCTACATTTAAAAAATGGACCTATACATGAAATTGACACTAGTGACAACATTTATTCCTTTTACTGCATTATTTGGTCATAATTAGGTCATTTTTAGGGTTAAAGGTTAAAACACACACTTAACCCTAAACTTTTGCATGTTTCTTGCTCCAAACCATTAGCATGTAGACATGTCTACTTACATTTAGATTCATTCATTTTTAAATGTAGGTAGAGGCATGTTTTCTATAAGTTGTATTATGATTATGATTATAAATATGCATTTTTGCATGGTTCCTTGCACTATACTATGTTATCACCTCAAAACTGTTACCACAGTGCATGATTTTTAAACAAACATATTTTGACAGTGGCGTCACAAGACTAGCTCCATATGTAAGGCTTTCTAATGTGGTAAACTTGCTTGTTAGTCCACAGTACAGTGTTGCATTTGCAGTGTAAACCTCCTGCAGTGTATGAGTCCTGTGAAGCAAGTCATGACACTTGATAAATAAGCTCAAAGATTTGTAATAGCAAGCTAAAATGCTATTGTTGCTTCAGCAAATGTGTTTTTAGCTCGTTTGGTTTTCTTAACATTATCAGAGCGACAGAGCATTAACCTTTTAGCGTCTCTCACTGGATATTTTATTTCCGAACTATCACTGTACAGTATGTGCAGGCAATGTAATAAAATGTTGCCATATTTAAGTTATCTATTTCGGATAAAACTGAATGCTTTTAGTCCCACTGGACATTGCACTTTGAAAGTGTTGCAAAATATGCAAGAATCAACGTATAATCATTTTGCAGAAATGTCGCCAGTGGCATGTTTTTACAATGTGACTGCATTGGAAATCCCCTAAATTTACATTGACATCAGTGGGCTCTTTTAAATTGTACTATAAAAGGTGAATTACGTATTTCTGCGTCACTAACATACCATAAAAAATGCACAAATTACAGTTTCTGTAACCACCCAAAACATGCTAGAAACCACATATCACTGCCTTATAAGCCACATAGCAACAGTTTGGCAATCACACACAACACCTTAGCATTATGATGGTGAGTTATGGGCTGTGTTTTTGGCAATGTTTTTGTTTTCTCTCTGCACAAGCGTAAAGAAAATTGTTAATGAAGTCCCTGTCCTAACTAATCCAATGGTAGATGTGCAGCAGAAAACAATAGTAATGAATCAGCCGTGATTATTGTCAGCCACATTAGTTTGTTTTACTCTTCCTGAGAGGTACATCTGTATTTCAATTAGGTAAGATCAGAAAGCGTCGACTCTGCTCTCTACCAGTCCAGACTTGGGCGTCTGCCAGCTGAAGAGGAAGATGAACTGGCTTTAAGAGTTTAATAACCCACAGGGCACCAAAACAAAGAGTGATATCTTCCTTCTCCAGTTTTCAAACCTCCTCGGAACTCCTGATGTTGCATTTTTTACCTTGGAAAGATCAGCTAACCATATCTTTTTTTATCAAGCAATAGTTGTTTGAGTTGGGTTAACTTTCATAACATAAGCTGTAATTTACTGTACAACTGGCTACGGATAATAGCAGGTGGGAAGCAGAAACATGCAGTGTTTTTCAGACGAAAGTGACCTTAAAGTGCAACAATGCTCTTGTGAAACCAGCCAGTTGGGGAGGGCTTGCAAACCATATGCGTCATGTGAAGATTAATGCTTTTTATTTTAGCTTAGGGTGTCTCAGACAGAGGTGGGAATGAAGTGCTCTAGCATGAATACTGAGCTATTTAATAGTTTTGCTCAACTGCTCTCACAGCGTTGAAGAGGTTGGTTCCTCTTTCAGCTCTCGCTCCCCAATGCGGCTCTTGAGGTGTTGCCGAGGGCGAAACGGCAGATATGCTTACCTTAACCCCCAAATAAGTCTCTCCACCTCTTAAAGAGTGTGCGTCAGAGGTCTCGGAGAGGGGTGTCTGCTGCAGAACAACACCTGAGCTCAAAGAACCTTGGGTCGATTGCGTCAAACACATGCACACACACCTAAATGCACACGTCAACTAACATCTCTTCTTGTTCATACTGAAGCTAACAAATCCAAGACGTGTTACTAAAGGCCATCTGCGTCATCTTTCGTTCACTCACACACTCATACACACACTGTCCCCTCACCTCCTCCCACTGGTGGATGTATCTGATGAGGCGTGAAAGCCTGAGAAGACGGAGCAAGCTGAGGATTTTGGTGAAGCGTACGATACGCAGTGCTCGGGCCGTCTTGTAGACCTCTGAATCGAAGCCTTTCTCCACTATTAGAAAGATATAATCCACCGGGATGGAGGACAGGAAGTCTACCACGAACCAACTCTTCAGGTAGTTCATCTTAATGACTTTTGGGTCCAGGATGATCTCTGAGCTCTCCTCGTTCACAATTCCCGTTCGGAAGTTCATGACCAGGTCCACCAGGAAGATGGTGTCCGAGGCCACGTTGAAGATGAGCCAGCTGGTAGTGGTTTGCTCGGAAAAGAAGGTAATTCCCACAGGAATGATAATTAGATTCCCCATCATCATGATGAGCATTATCAAGTCCCAGTAGAACCTGCAGGGGAGACAGAAAGTGACGTGTTAAAGTGGGACCACTTGAAGGCAAAACCGTTTTTCTCCCAGCAAAATCAGAATTTAAAAATGGGTTCCCTCTCTATTCATGAGTGCAGATTTGAATGGATTTGGCCACATCTCACAGGAAGTTGAATTGGAATATGAACTAGAAGAGGAGTTTACTGAACTGCAGTTCAACACAGTAAAATGCATTCTGGGAAATAAAGTGTTTTTGTACCCTGATCCACAAAAGGTAATCTATTAAATATGATGATACATACATTTACCATTCAAAAGTTAAGGGGTTAGTAAGATATACTTTTAAGTTAATACATTTATGCAACAAGGATGAATTTAATTGATCAAAAGTGACAGTAAAGACATTTACATTGTTACAAAAAGAAAATAAAAAATATTTCAAATAAGTGTTTTTATTTTTTTACTTTTTGTTTATCAATGAATCTTGAAAATATTAATCAGTTTTAACAAAAATATTAAGCACTACATCTGTTTTTAACATTTATAATGATAAGAAATGTTTCTTGAGCACCAAATCAGTATATTGGAATGATTAATAATAAATTGCACTTTAAAATACTTTAAAATTTATATTCAACAATATAATAGTTATTTAAAATTGTACTTGTAATTGACTGTATTTTTGATTAAATAAATGCAGCTTATGAGCATAAACATTATTTAAAACTTAAAAAAAAGCATACAGACCCCAAACTTTTGGTGGCATTTCAAAAACTATCAAAAAATGTATACATACTTAAAAATACAGTTGCACATATATGATTTTCATTGAATTTCAATTTTAATTCTACTTTCTTACATCTAAATTCGAAATGCAATTGTTCAATTCAAATTGGAATTATAAAGCATTCTCTTTTCGTTTAGAATGTCACACAACCCTCCAGCTCATACCGGCATGGATTTTTTTTTTTTTTCATGCATCAGCATCCCATTCTGAAGACCAGCATTCAAAACACAACATTTGCAGGTCGTTTCAGCAGGTATGAGAGGATTTCTGGTCAAACGTATGGCTTAACCATTTCCATTACCTGATCTATCAACGATTTACCCATGAATTGACTTTACAACCACTTCAAAAGCACTTTCACATTCCTTCCCATCCTGATTCTATTCCCGATAGCAGGAAAATGCTAGCCCTGTTCAGCATGAAGATGATGTAGCAGGACTGGCAAGATTAAATTCCTGCTCTTTTCTGCTGGAATGCCCTCATTGCGACGGCCCTCAGATATTTGTGATGTTTCTCTGGGTCCTGTCTAACAGACTTCCTTCAGCGATCAGTACAGCTCGCGCCTGCAGTCCGCACATGATGCACTACAGCTCATTTCCCTGTCGCTTTTGATATCACCGCCAACACTTCCTGCTGGATTGCCGCCTTGTGACTGCGCAGCACGGCTCACGCTTTGCTCTCTGGATGAGGAGGCAAAGAGCCACAGGACCAAAAAGGCAAGAGGGCGATTGTAACATGAGAGGGTTTCCCTCTCTTATGTGAGAGTTGTATGTTTACAAGCGTCTGTGTGCGTCATTCTGCTTTGCTTTGCTTGTACAATACCCAGAAAGCTAATTAAAGGTACAGGCTTTAATTGCTGAGGCAGCAGCACTTGAACCCTCAGGAATTAACTTGTGTTTTGAAAACATGTGAATGGAGCCACCATAGGGGTGAATGGAATCGCGGCAGCCGTTTGAAGGTGTTTGTTGATGCAGTACCACTAGCGGCCTGCTGGGCCCAGCAATTACACAGTATGCACTTTATTAATGTGTACTGCTAACAATCTAGCAAGGTAATAGAAGTATTAACTATCCTTTGTGTACCAAAAGTCCTCAAACAGCCCATTGGGTAATGGATAAAACACAAATCATGCCAGCTGCTATACAGTAAACCTCATGAATACACATTTCTATTTCAAATCAAAGCCTTTGAACTATCCATTGAGCAAAGAATCTAAAAATAAATAATCACCGTTTCCAAAAAAAAATATTAAGCAGCAATATTTTCAATATTGATTATAATGAGAAATGTTTCTTGAGCAGCAAATCAGCACATCAGAATGATTTCTGAAGAAGCATGTGACACTGAAGACTGGATTAATGATGCTGAAAATTCAGCTTTGCTTCACAGGGATAAATCGCATTTTAAATTACATTTAAAGTAGAAAATGGTTCTATAACAATATTATTGTTTTTACTATATTTTTGGTCAAATAAATGCAGCTTTGGTGCACATAAAAGACTTCTTTCAAAAATATTTGAAAAGTCTTATCAACCCCAAACTTTGGAATAGTAAATTATAAAAATATCAGCATTATCAATTATGAGCATTTATCACTGGACCGCTAGACCATCATTTTGTTTGTCAGCCAACAGTAAACCACTAGACCATATCTCATTGCTTAGCTGATGTTATATAATCATAAACGTTAGTTACATTTTGAAAAGCTCACACAATGATTATCAGTTGTAGTTTGTGATACTCTGCAGTCTCAGTATGTCCTTCATTCCCTCTCTTCACCAGAGCACTGAACTCGTGAGAGATTTTCAGTTGCTTGGCAGAAGATGCAGTGCACAGCGAGAAGAATCGCATTATGATTTCAAACCTTCAGTGTTATGTAACAAGACACCAGTGTTAAACAGACATGCGAAGAATTGAAGGACAAAACGGCAGTATTTGGACTGACCGCTTATTTAATTCATTCCAAATCTGAGGGGGAAAAAAGGAAAATGTTTTTGTATACTTACTCAATTATCAAAATATCATTGTATGTTTTTATAATTATTCATTTAATTTTAGTTATTTATATATATATTGATTTAATCGATCATCATCCTTGATGCTAATTTTCTCTTATTGATAATGCTGTCAAAATCATTTCTGACAGCAGGAACACCAGGGGGCTGTTTTGATGTCCACTGGTCAAGAAGATGCTTCTGATAAATAATGAAACGTCAGTCCGCCTCCATTTTCATGTCTCGCAGTGTTTGTCTGCTTTGGCAGACTGGACATGTCCCTGAAATGGCTACAGACTCTGCAACACATATAAAACGTCCAAGCGTAAATGAATGTTTTGCTTCTCGACATCTATTTAGCACAGGTTAAAGACTTCCATTGTCAACTCGCAAGCACAAATCTAATGTTTGACAACAAGCCAAACCAAACACAAGTGAAGTAATTAGCAAACACTGCTACGTTGGTGGTATTACTCATGCCACCTAATGTGAAGAAATCTTCCTCAGCACAAAGTGAAAAATAGCCCGTTTTTATGTCTGCCGTGAGCAGACATGAGTCAGCTCTCTGAACGCTCTCTGATAGGAGTCCAGCAGACAATAGAAGATATTTTTTTGCAACACTTAAATGTCCAGAGGTTATTGTACTGTATATACACATACGTACATGCTGTAATTGCATTAATGTAGCCTCTGTGTCTTGTAAAAACCAAAGCCAGACGTATTTTGACGGGCGCCGGACTGGCCTAGAGAACCACACAAAATGTCCCGGCCACTGATAACGGCATACATCCATGAACTAAAATAGATGCTTTCAAGAATCCTATCTCATGCTAAAAAGCCCTGGCTGGTGCCTCCGATGAGGCCGATGCACTTGGCTGTAATGGATCTGAGCGAATGAGAAAAGCTCTCGGCCTTGCTTTATAAATATCTACCGATCCGGTATCAAATAATTGTCTGTGCTTCGGTCCAAACAGGCATCTTCGGTTAATAATATCCACCTTGGTTATTTTTACTTTTGGGACCTCTAAAAAGATGAAAGAATTCATTATTTGATATTGCTTCTGCTGTTGGTTGCAGTATAGCTGGGATTGTGAATGAATCACGTGTGGAGGTATATCGAGTACTCATATTGAGAGAGGTTTGACAAACCATTTTGCTTTTGTAACTGTAGCCTTGACTACCGAATGACAGACAGGCTGTATTGTCACAGAGGTGGGACGGTTGCCATGTGACCATCTGTTCTAATGGTGAATGCTAAAGAAAAGCATAGAGGACGTGACCCCGACACAATGGTTGTATATGCTCGAATGCACTTTTCTGTCTCTCTACAGCAGCTACAACTTCATTTCAGTGTGCAATTGGGTTCTTTAAAGGAAAAATCTGAATTTCAAACTCAAAAACCGAATCAGTGAGTTAACAACTGAATCAGACTGGATTGCTAATCATTCAAACTGGTTTTATGAACTCAATGAACCGAATTCACTGAAAGATCAGACTCATATGAACAATTTGGAACATTGCTACTCCTGTCATAAAACTTTCACATATATATTCACATATATATACACAATCCCAGCTCTATATATATATATATGTGTACACAATATATAGAGAGAGCTGGGATTGTGTATATATACAAATATATATATATATATATATATATATATATATATATATATTTGATGAGTTTAAAGGGACAGTTCAGCTAAAAATTGAAATTCTGTTCATTTATTCACATTCGAACCAAAAATTGGAATAAATAAAAATGTTTTGGAAAGTTTCTTAAAGGTATAGTTCACCTCAAAATGTAAATTATGTTATCATTTACTCAAGTTGTGCCAAACCTGTATGAATTTCTTTATTTTTGAACACAAAATAAGATATTTTGAAGAATGTTGGTAACCGAACAGTTGATGGTAGCCATTGACTTCCATAGTATTTTTTCCATACTATGGAAGCCAATGGCTACACACAACTGTTAATAATAATAATACAAAAAGAAATTCATACAGGTTTGGAACAACTTGAGTAAATAATGAGAGAGTTTACATTTTTGGGTGTACTATCCCTTTAAGAAATTTTGCAACATGTTAAACATTTTTATTTATTCCAATTATTGGTTATATATTATATAAAAAATAAAAGATTATAAAATAATCATATTTTATATATAAAAGATATTTATACATATACAAGTATAACAATCCTACAAATCATATACATATAACATATACAAGTCCTCTGTAGTCTTATTTTTTATACAAGATATGGTAGGTAGGTAGGTAGGTAGGTGGGTAAGATAGATAGATAGATAGATAGATAGATAGATAGATAGATAGATAGATAGATAGATAGATAGATAGATAGATAGATAGATAGATAGATAGATAGATAGATAGATAGATAGATATAAAAAAGTGACAAGTTGACTTAACTTAAAAAAATTGAGGAAACCCGTTGCCTTAAAATGATTAAGTAAATAATCATTTTTAAAAAAAAGTTAAGTGAACTTGACAATTCACTTAACTTATTTTTTTAAATTATTATTTACTTAATCATTTTAAGGCAACGGGTTTAAGTTAAGTCAACTTATCACTTTTTACAGTGAGATAGATAGATAGATAGATAGATAGATAGATAGATAGATGATAGATAGATAGATAGATAGATAGATAGATAGATAGATAGATAGATAGATAGATAGATAGATAGATAGATAGATAGATAGATAGATAGATAGATAGATAGATAGATAGATAGATTGATTGATTGATTGATTGATTTTTATTTTATTTTTTTGGTGGACATAAAGAGTCGCAGATTGCTCTTAACTTGCTGTGGCCTGTTTTCAGAGCTCTGCAGTCACACTGCATTCATAAATTGGGTGTTCTTCAGCATTGTATCTGAGAAAAAAAAAACAGACTTAGGCTATTTAAAGAGTACCAAGGGGCATCCGTTTGGAAAGAGTGAGACACACACTCACAAAGACCTTCATTAGACTTTGAGACATGTCTTTGAGACAAGCCTCCAAAAAGCAACAGCAAAAAGCATCAATAATGCAAGACAAACTTGCATGCCCCTAAAAATAGAGGTTAATCTGGGTTTAGAAATCAGAGGCCGTTTGATAGGGAGAAGGAATCTGCTCACATACAAATCCTGCTTTTCCACAACCTGTGTGATTAATTTATAAGCCAGAGATTTGACCCGAGCTCATCCGTTACCTGATAAAAAGAAAAAGAAAAACACACACAAAGTCCCTCGAAACGGTGAAGGAATTTAGGGACGGTGATGTCAGTCACGTTTGAAAATGTTCAAACGATTTTCCTTTCCCCAGTGAAGAATTGTGACCACAGAAATAGGCTGGACAAACAGGGAAAGCAAGAGACAGATGACATGCAATATGGAGGACCGATAAAAGAAATATACGACTGAGTCACGCGTGACAAAAGCCGATGACAAAAGAGCTCAGGCCACATCAAGTCAAGCATGAGCCCTTTCTGAAAACAATGAATAATGAATCTTACTAACCTCCTATTAATCTTTAAAGAACCACATTGAGATATTGAGTTTCCTAATGCTTCAGAACCAAAACAGCACAGGTGAATGCTGTTGTCACTCATATGGTGTTGCTGGTTCCAGCATTTTCGGTTCACAGCTGGGACGTTATTGGAAGAGAATGAGCCAATTTCACAAAATCAACTGGAAAAAGCTTAGAAACAAAAGAGCAGTTCCCTGTGTGGGTGAGAAAGAAAAGCCATTGTAAATGAGCAGACTATGCCGAAGCCTGCCAAGTGTAGCCAGTATCACACGATTCAGGTTTTCGGCCCTTAGAAGCAATAACGACTGTCATCCTCCTATTCACTCTATTTTTCTTTCCATCCACCGTCTCCCCCTTCATATTTTCTGTTTTCTCTTTCTCACCTGTTTTCTCCTTTTCTGGTTCTCTCTTTGATGTAAAGCCTATTTGGCAAGTGTGATCAAAGGCTCAATATCGTGTTTACCACCTGCAAAATTGAAGCATGGCCGTCTAAGAATGCTATAAATAAGCTAGCACCGAATTAATTTAATAAAAAAAAAAAAAAGAAAAAAAAAAGACGATGCATTTTGGCTGTTCATAAAGAGTGTTATTTTAGTATTGCTTATATACTGTAGCAATACTGTATTCATTTTTGTTTAAATGATTACAGTTTTGCTTAACTTTTATTTTTATTTTAGTTTAATTTTAGTTCTTTAACTTATTTGATTTGAGTTAGTTTCCAAGACAACATTTCTAATTTTCATTTATGTTTTTTAAGTTTATGTTTTCTTGTAAATTTAAGTTGTAGTCGTATTGTTACATGCTTTTGTGATTTTTATTAGTTTTTCTTTCAGTTATTTGTTTTGCTTTATTTTTATTTAAGTAATTTTAGTGTTTCAACTTTAACCTTTTATTTCAGTTTCCAAGACATTTCTAATTTTCATTTAAGTTTTCATGTAAAATTTAGTTTTACATGCTTTCGTGATTTTTATTAGTTTTTGTTTAAATTATTAGTTTTGCTTTATTTTTTGATTAAGTAATTTCAGTACTTCCAACATTAACTTTTTTATTTCAGTTTCCAATGCGACATATCTAATTTTTGTGAACATTTTTTAAAATTCATTTTATGCACTTTTTCATTGTGAGTATTATTATTATTATTATTATTATTATTTATGTTTAGCTTTATTTTTATTTTTAACTTTTTTTTTTTTTTTTTTTTCTGTAGTTAGTTGCCAAGGCAACATTTCTCATTTTCACTTTTTTGTCTAATACTCAAATTTCAATTAAAAAAAAAAAAAAAAAAAACTTTTAATAATTCAATAACAACACTCCTCATGAATTATGGTCTTTTTTCAAACCATCTGTGATGTTAGTTTATGCAGAAATTTCGACCGATTAAAAAAAGTCTTTATACCCGAAGTCTGTAATTTTCTTTTTAAACAAGTTTCCAGATAGTCCCGCCCCCAAATCACTCCATTGGTTGAAATAGTGTTATTTCAATGTTTTGAAAGTGCCACAGATCCATTTTTTTTTTTTTTTTTTAATAAAAAATAGATAATATTCCTCTGCATATTGGCATCTGTATTCTGGCATCAGAAAATGTACACACTTCAGCTTTAAGTACTGGATTCTCAAAATGAACTCCTTAATAATTTGTATTAAGGTACAGTATGTGATTGTTAAGCAGCCACGTCCTTTGTACATTATGGCAGAAAGGTCAATCGTGTTACATCACAGGGTTCAAAGCGATGTTAATCTCGTTCAGTGTGTGTTGGACATCTAATCCGATCTCACCTTCTCTCATCCCTGCTCTGATGTTGGAGGGCTTTACACAAACCATTCTGATCTGTTTCAGGGGTGGCGTAGCCTAGTGGTCAAAGACCTGAAAAGTTGTTGGATTAAATCCGTGAACTATCCCTATTGTGCTCTTGAGTGAGACAAGTAACCTCATTTTGCTCTGGGAGGGGTTCCTGTAATAAGTGCACTGAGAGCCGCATCGCATAAAAACATCAGCTAAATGTCAAGTATAGTATTTGCTGTAGAAATGGACTTCCAGCAGACATAATGGGTCATTCATATGGTGCAGTATTGGCTGACCTCACTACAAAAATAATGGATATGTTTGTGTTATAAATAAATACTTCTAATGTACACCAGACTTTTACTTGAGAAATTAGCGTTTGGACTTGCTCTGGCACTTAATGGTAATTAATTATGGCTTGATGATTTGCACAAAGTAACACGAAAGGAACCCAATTTCACTGCTGAACAGATGTCGCCATTTTTGCAAGGCCCTTCTAACATGAGAAACTGGCAATTTATTAAGAAATATAAAGGTGTTTCTTTATTTATTTACATGGTGTTGACTTTGATTTTGTATTTAATTTAAACATCTTTTAAAAAAATATTCTTTTATTAAACAGGATGGAATGTTTTAGAGGAAAAACTAACTATGTCACTTCCTGGAGGATGATGTCATCGCTTTTGTTAGTTAAAGGGATTTTACTAGACTAACAAGATGGAGAGTGACATTGGGGACACAGGAAAAACTGATAGGCTGTTTATGAATTTAAACAATATTTCCAAGAAAACATGATTTGTTTAAAACGGTGCTTCCCAAACCTGTCCTGGAGGCCCCCCTGCTCTGCACCTTTTGTATGTCTCCCTTATCTAACACACCTGATTCCACTCATCAGCTCATTAGTAGAGACTGCAATAACTAAATTGGGTGTGTCTGATTAGGGAGACATACAAAATGTGCAGGGCAGGGGGTCCTCCAAGAGAGGTTTGGGAAGCACTGGTTTAAAACATTTGTTTAGATAATGAAAAAAATAAAGAAACACCTGAAATATTTCTATGTAAAATGCATGTTTTTATAGTTTTAGTTTTAGATTTATTTAACTATAATAACCCTTATAATATTATTTCAGTAATATAATAATGAAAATGAACTGCATATTAGGAATGACCCTGCTTTGGTAGTTAGGCATTGACTTGGGACTGTAACATCTGAGTTGTTTTGCTCTAACATGTTACACATGATATGCCAAAGCAAAGTACATCAAGTACATGGGATAAATAAAACAGTGAGGCAGGTGGGAGTCGAGCTAATGACCCTGTATGGGATAGAGTTCTCCACATTCATGGACAGTGTGGAGCTGTTTTCAGCACCATGGAGAGCGTTACAAGCTGAAACTAATGATCAGAAACACCATTCTTTCTGCCTTGCATCTATCTGTCTATCTATCTATCTATCTATCTATCTATCTATCATCTATCTATCTATCTATCTATCTATCTATCTATGTAGTTGTCAGAACTTTACTGTAAAAACATGATGTTTGATGTTTCAAGCATTTTGATGACTGTATCATTTTAGTTCCTAACTGTATATGACATGAAATGATAACCTATTTTTGGTATTAATATCTTTTGTTACTTTTAAGTAAAAAGTAAAGAAAATGTTAAATGTACAAAAAATAACTCCAGTTGTCCAATAGAAAGCCATATGATGACTTCAAATTCATAAACATTAGCTTCTCCAACAACTATGACAAATAAAAATAAGAAAGAAATGTGGTGGTTTATGCACAAAAATAATTCCTGGAAAGTCCTGTTTCCCATAAATAAGGCGGTTGATATTTTTTACTTATATTTTTTTTTTCAAAATTACAGTAAACATTTATACAGTAAAAAATAAAAATAAAAATAAAATCTAAATAATGTTTTACCATATATGGTGAGGTAAACCATCTTACATTTCTGCAGTATATATATATATATTCATTTATGCATCTACCTCTATCTGTCTATCTTTCCATCTATCTGTCTGTCTATCTGTCTATATTGGCGCAATGGGGTGAGAAACTAACTGGAGACTTCAACCAACAAACTCCAAATGATGCACAGCAATATGTTATTATGCAGTTGCTTATGTAATTATTCCCTTCCTAACAAGCTATTTGCCAATAATCTAGTGGCAAATGGCCAAATCTTTGCCCATGGTAGTTTAATTTGAAGTAGACTGGCCAGTCAAGTTGTGCATGAAACATTCTGGTAGGGGGCATTGGGTTTGAAAATCCCCTCCATTCACCTGACTAACGCGATTAGCGTTAAACTGCTTTAGATCAACTGTCCCAGCGCTAAAATTGGCATGGGCTGTTACCTGGTGAGAGCCACACGGGATCATACAGAGCCACGAGATAAAACAATGGAATAATCCGCGTGCTTCTGTCTCAAAACGAGACGTGATCTCGCAGCCACCCTCGTTCCTTCTCATCTCACGGCAGACACTAACAGCTATGTGTTTACAATGCCAAAGAGTGGTGCATCATTCCCTGCGCGCACCAGCACACGCGTCTTACACAACAGCAGAATTGAATGCCCAATAATGGCAGGTCGGAGACGTCCCATGATGACTACCGTGCCGTTTATTCACCGAGATGACATTCACCCCTACTCGTGCCAAGGGCATTGCGTGCGTTCAGGTTCTGGTTCCCTGAAACGCCACGCAAAACGACCGCAAACGCGGCGCGCGGCGCACGCAGAGCCCATTTTACCGTGACCTGAGTGTGCGTGGGAAGGTGACTTTCCACACTCCTTACCTAAAATCACTATAGGGGTGAATGATCCAATATCCAGCCGTCTGCACTCTCTCCTGCTCTTTCTCCACGGCTTTCTGACTCCCGAACATCCGCAAGGAGAACTTATTCACGCCGGGCTGCATCATGGCTCCAAATTGCCGCTGCATAAACCCGTATTGCCTGGACGCGGCGTCTATATCGTCAAACCCGACCATGGTTTCTTCCCGGTCCCCCTTTGCACCCACTGAGTTGCCGTGGTCTTTCATGTTCTGGCTCCCCATGCTGTTCTTCAAGATCGAGTCTTGCCTCTGGAACACATTATTCCCATCCGCTTTCTCCTCTTTGTTGCTCGAGAACGAATTGGATTTGTCTTCCATGGCGGTTTCAGAACGTGCTGTCTCCGGGTGCGGAGGACAGGCTACGCGTAAAAGTCGAAAGGAGCAGCTGGCGGCTCTTCTGTTTCATTGGACGTCCCTCAAACCACCGCTGCCTCCAGTGCGAGTGCTGCTGCACAACTGAGAGGCAGAGTAGTGGTGAACCCGACGGGATCAGCTTTCTTGGGCTGCTGCCATCTACTGTCGGGATTGAGCGCGGCCCGCGTCCCGTGGCTATCCAAGCGTGTCGCGCACGCGGACGCACTGCCATAATGCGCTGCTCCGATATGCGTCCAGACTGAAAGGGTGCCAAAGGAATACGATTTGAACATGACGTTGTAGATGCAAATCAGGGTTATGCAAAGCATTTGAGAAGGGCATGTTTTATTATGAGGTGAAGTGAAATGGTAATAATATTATGATAGACTAACATCCTTGTGGTTAAGACTATCTATAAAATATCATGTGTCATATGGGTTTTTGGTCTGACAAAATCATGCATAGTTTTTAAAAATTGTATACATTTTGTATTATATTTATTTAGATATTTTCCCCACTTTATATTTTAATAACCATGATGCCTGTTTATTTTGAATTTTTATTTTTATTTTATTTCATTTTATATCCAGTTTTACAACTCATGGGTATTTAATCTCATTTGACTCTTTTATCTTTTTACTTGATGTCTGCAGACCAACAGATTATTATTTGAACAAAAGCTGGCATCTGTTCAAAACCAACTTCTCATTATGTAACAGATTTAAAAAGAAAAGTCTCTAAACAATATAACTAATATTATAAAGCAGTTCTAACCGGATTGACAGTCATAATTATATCACGAAAGACAAACTTTTACGTGGTTAAAATCTCATGATAAATATGGGCATGACAAAATTGAGTTTATCATTTTTAATGATTTTATACCATTTGTATTAACTGAAAGCTCTATTATAGTTATTTTCCTGCAAATTCAGTAAAAATCATTTACATTTTATTAACTGTAGTAAATTTATTTTTTATCATACCAGAGCCTTTTTTATCACACCAGAGCCAACAGTATTCATACTACCTCTATTCCAAGTGCAAAATTAAGGTACAGATAGGAAAGAAGAAAGCAAGCAGTATACTGGAGAGAGAAGAACACATCTTTAGAGAATGTGCTGTCATTTTAACTGTGATGTAGATGGTGACAAAAGATTGAAGGTAAGTGACCATAGTATAAACAGTACAGCCAAATCTCTCCCAGTTGACACATTTTTACCATCACATGATAGCCTACATTATACTGTCAGCCAATGGCAAGACTCACATAGCTATTTTAAATTCAGGACTGTCAACCTGTAAATCTGGTTGCAGGCTCTAAATCCACTGCCAATACAGGGACATTTTGAATCTGAAGTAAGAAATGTTGATAAAAAAAAAGCTTGAGATATATGAAAACGAATCTTTTCAGGTTTTTAAAACCCGCTTTCATCTGGTTCTTTCAACCATGAGAGAACTGCTCCCTATTAACACTGGAAGCACTGGCCCTGAACTGATCGTTTTCCCAAAATAAAGCTTTTCTTGTGAGTGCTCTGATATTATCTGTGAAAAATGTAAAAAGGTCTACTTTATGGACCCTGCCTAAACTTTTATGGTTTAAGTGACGTCACTTAAAGTGATAAAACACAATATTTATGTAGTATTCAGGTATTGTCTTTCAATATTGGCTCATCAAATTGATTTCATTTTCTTTACACTCCTTTCAGGCTGTTCCCAGCTGATTTAGAGAGGAAAATAGAGTTGATGATGATGGCGATGAAGATTTGTGCATGCTGGACAGTTGTGGACAAAGAATGATATGCACATCTGGCGCAAAAACTGTGAACTGATGAAATCCAGACCGAGTCCACCTGATACCCTGCCGTCCTGTGATTGTGTGTGTGAGGCTTAAAACCCCACATTTTCCCATTTTGCACATGATGATTTTGAACCTGGTTTCACCAAAGCTAAAATCAGAAGCTATATGGTAGATTTTGTAAAACTGAAGCAATTTCAGGATATTTACTGCTTGTTTGCCATTTGTATCCAACACACAGAATCCCACTAACAGCATTAAATTAGTAGGTCTATCTACACCCTTATAATTTAACATAACAATTTCCACCAAAGTACCCTTGGAATTATAATAAAACTATTTTTATGGTGGATTGCTAGCAAATGTTTTGAAAGCTTTATATACTACCATTAAAAAGTTTGTGGACAATAAGATTTTTCTTATGCTCACAATGGCTGCATTTAATTGATCAAAAATACATTAAAATGTAGAAATATTATGAAATATTATTACAATTTAAAATAACTGTTTTCTGTTTAAATATATTTTAATACCTAATTTATTCCTTAGATTGCAAAACTGAATTTTCGGAATCCATTACTCCAGTCTTCAGTGTCACATAATACTTCATACTCAACTCAACTCAACTCAATTTTAATTTATAGAGCACTTTCAAAGCCATTAAAATGGACCAAAGTGCTGTCCATAATTAATAAAAATACTAAAATTCATACAAACATGGAATAACAAGACATAACAAAAAGCCAATCCTTCAACCCAATTAAATGTCAAAAGCTTGATAGAATAAATAAGTCTTCAAGTCCTTTTTAAAAATGTCCATACTTGACGATGATTTTAAGGATAACGGTAATACATTCCAGAGTGTAGGAGCCGCCACAGAAAAAGCACGGTCTCCACCACGCCTCAACCGAGACCGCGGAATGGTTAGAAGCATATTTTGAGAGGAACGTAGATGACATTGGGACTGGTAAGGAATTAACGTCCTTTATATATTCAGGAGTCCAATTGTGCAATGCTTTATAGACAAACATTAACACCTTGTATTGTATTCTATATTTTACAGGCAACCAATGAAAGGATATCAATACAGGTGTAATGTGAGCTCTTTTTTGGTATTTGTCAGAATTCTTGCTGCAACATTCTGGACATACTGAAGACGGGCAACCAAAGATTCACTTACGCCCAGATAGAGAGCATTGCAATAATCCAACCGTGTAGAAATAAAAGCATGCAACACAGTCTCCAAGTCATTATTTGAAAGGATAGATTTCAGTTTAGACAATTTTCTTAACTGAAAAAAAGATGTTTTCATCATTTTAATACATCATTTTAAAATGCTGATTTGCTGCTCAGGAAACATTTCTTATAATCAATGTTGAAAACAGTTTTGCTGCTTAATATTTTTGTGGAATTTTAAGCATAGATGCATAGAAAGTTCAAAACAACATTTCTATTTGAAACATTTGTAATGTTATAAATATATCTTAATTGACAGTGTTGATGAATTTAATGCATTCTTGTTGAATAAAAGTATGATTTCTTAAAAACAAAACAAAAAACATTGTACTTATTAGTGTATACTTATATATTTTTTTTAAGTTTGTGTTTTGTAGTTCCAGTTATTGGAATGTTTATGGATTCCAAGAAAAGATAAAGGAAAAATCACAACATAAAAGTCGATTGATGTTTTATGGCATTAACTATTTAAAAATGTAAGCCTTGTTTCCTGGGCACAGATGGGTGTGGATTGTATTTCAACAAAAATGATGATTCACCACTGGAAAATCTGTGTACAGGGAACTGTCTGCTAATGGGCAGCATTCATATGAAGACTATCCAGCGTAGCACATTTGGCAGTGAGGTCATTATATAAGTTAGCCAAATTAAAGCTGACATTCCTTTTATTTCCTCTGTTTTGCTTTCAGCCAGAGTTTTGCCTGGATTAGTTGGCATACCAACTGTTCCCTTACAGGGCAGTCCAGAATGCTTGTGTAACTTTAGTTTTGGGGCGAAGTGTTGCGTAATTTATGAACACAAGGTAATAACTCACAGAGACTGACCACAGAGCTTAAACGCTGCTGGATCACGTGTGCGGGGGGTCGAAATAAACTCTGGCATATGCAAAGGTCTCGCTGGACGCCAACTGCAACAGATGAGACAAGTGAAGGGCATTTCAAATCACTGCTGTATGTTTTTATATCAGAAAATGTGATTTGATGCTCCCGAGCTACTTAATAAACCTGAATTTGGCACAGATGTGGGAAGCTGAATTGCTTAGCATCCTGCGAGGCTAATGTTCTCATGTGCACCTATTAGGTTACATTCACTCATGCGATATTTTACCCAGATGTGAAACATTACATGCTATTCATGTCAGCTATTCCTCACACAACAAACATAGACTTGCGCCAAAAAAAATCTAAGCATTGTTTAAAAAAATAACTGACTCACTCATACACAGTGCTGGATAGTAACTGATTACATGTAATCTGGATTACGTAACCAGATTCCAAACAATAAGTACTTGTAATTAGATTATATTACATTTTCAAGTACTCGTAATCAGATTACGGTTATTACATGATTACATATTATTTACAGTAAATTATTCATCATATATTGATTTGTCTCAATTCTTCTCTCATATTTTCCTTTTTAAAAAATCTTACTGCTGTATACATTCAGAAACTCTGGTGTAATGTAATGTTTAATGCAATTCATGATGTTAAAAACAAAGAATGGAAAATATTTTCTCACGAGTTAGGTCAAAAATAATCTAAAAGTAATCAAAAAGTCAAAATACATTGCCCTAATATGTAATCCAACAGATTACGTTACTAACTACAATTGCTGTCATGCAATTTGTAATCAGTAATGGTAATGGTCTATCCACTACACTGCTCATACATCTTAAAGAAAATGTACATTTTAATATCACTATTAAAATATTTGTTCTTTATTTCCCTTTCTAGTATTATACACATTTAGAAAACCTAAAGCAATAGAAATGCATTAAATGCAACAAAGAATGTTTTTCCATTTTTTAGGCCATTACTAGGCTTTTGCGAAGTGGTTGCTAGGTTGTTCTGGTCTGTTGATAGACCATTGCTATGCAGTTACTGGGTGTTCTGAATGGTTTGTAGATGTTGCTGTGTGGTTGCTGTGGTGTTTTGGGTTGGACTCTGGCCATTTCTATTCACTTAAGGTGTTCTGAAATTTTTAGAATGTTGCTGTGTGGTTGCTATGGTTTTGTCATGTGTTGTTAAATTGTTTTGGTTTGTTAATAGACCATTGCTATGTGGTTGCTTTTTTGTTGTTGTAGTTGCTAGATTGTTTTGGGTGGTTAATATTCCATTGCAATGCAGTTGATTTTAGCATGTTGCTATGTAGTTGCTAGGGTGTTGCAATAGGCCATTGCAATGCAGTTGTTTTCAGCATGCTGCTATGTGGTTACTAGGGTGTTGCTATTTAGTTATTAAATTGTTTTGGCTTGTTATAGGATATTGATGTGTGGTTGCTAGGGTGTTTTTTTGAGGTGGTATATTGTTTTGGGTGGTTAATATGCCATTGCAATGCAGTTGTTTTTAACATGTTGCAATGTAGTTGCTAGGGTGTTGCTATGTAGTTTCTTGATTGTTTTGAGTTGTTAATATGCTAATGCAATGCAGTTGTTTTTAGCATGTTGCTATGTGGTTGCTAGGGTTTTGGCTTTGGTTCTGAGTTGATAATAAAACATAGCTATGCAGATTACTAAGGTGTTCAGTATGCATTTTTAGGGTGTTGCTATGCACTTGCTAGACTCTTGCTAAGTGGTTGCCATAGGTTGTTCTGGCTTTTTGCTGTTTCTTAGGTGTTCTGAATGGCTTTTATGCAGTTGCTAGGTTGTTCTCAGTTGTTGCTAGGGCATTTGCACACAGGTCCCTTCTTTAATGTAAGTTTATATGATTTTGACCTTTATCTGCAAGACAGATGATAAATTTTTCGTCTGTGATGGGCATCAGGTTTCAAGCCCTTTGAAAATATAACAAGTTAAAGAAAATCGTCTAATGTTGCCACGCATTAGTAGGTGAGATTGTGATTACTTTGCACACATATAGATGCTCTTTGTGTTGTTCTGAATAGTAGCAACATTTTCTCGCTCACATTCTTTAACTGTAATCCTATCTCAAATCTGTCTTGTATCGTGGGCCGTTGTGTCTGCATTATGGCCTCTGGGGAAATAAAGTACTATTACTCTGATTCTGTCTTGCCATGTCAGAGCAGCAAAATGAACAGCAAACGGAGGACGATCCTGTTTTAGTTTCCATTCGACCTTGTGCTAGTTCACATTCGATGTTTTGGGGGCTCATCAGGGCGCTTTCACCTTAACTGAGCTGAATATGAATCTGTTATCTGGATTAGGGGAATTATGGCTGAGCTCTCAGGAAGTTTATAGCGTCTCTCTCACACACTTGTCCTCTGATCAGTTATAAGAATGAAAAGCTCCTTGAGCAAAGACACAGTATTGATTTATATTATAACACTTCTACTATTTATAAGTTTGTATTTACATTTAAATATGTAGCACTGTGGTCCTGCAACCATTTCCTTCCACTGTATGTCTCCTCATATAGCAGAATGACAATAAAGCTCACTTGACTTGACTTGTCAGTCATCTCTTTTTGATATCTGAAACATTGAATAAACGAGGACCACCTTTTGGACATCCCTGACTTACCTTAGCAAAAAAAGAGCTCAGCTAGCACAACTACGTTGTAAAAACATTTTTTTTTAAAGTTATAAAAATGTTATAATGACATACATTGGCTACTGAAAAGGGGTAGTTCAACCAAAAATGATATATATATATATATATATATATATATATATATTTTTTTTTTTCTTAATTTCTTGATATATTTGGCTTTGCCAAAAGGTTTTTGCCACAGCCATATTTAAAGTATAGCTTAGTACCATACTGTGTAGTTTATATATATATATATATATATATATATATATATATACAGTATTTAAAATATATATATATATATTATATATATAATATATAAATATATATATATATATATATATATATATATATATATATATATATATATATATATATATATATATATATATTAGTGCTGTCAATCGATTACAAAAATTCATCGCTTTAATCACAGTCATGCACAGTCATCTGCAGGTGCATTAGAGCTAATATTAGCATCATGCTTAACAAGACAATTTATGAGATTAATAGTACACTTTTACTCAGAACTCATTTCAAACCACCGTTGAGTGTTTGTAATAACTTCCTTTAGCAAACACATATGGAATTTGGTCATTTACTGTTTTAAAAATATGCTATTTATAGCCTTTTATATCGCTTCACAAATTAGCATAGATGTTCACATTCATCTCAAGAAAGTCCCATACAAATATCCTATCATAATCGCGTGTTTATTATCTTATATAATCTATAGTGGCTGTTGTCATGTTTATTTCTGCTGTGTAAAAGCCTTAACATGTGCTCTGCTGAAACTCACGTTGTTTGTGATGTTACAACCGCCTCTCCATTCTTAAGTTGCCAGGGATACATTCCAAGTATAATACACATTAGTAAAAAGATCTATTTGAATTTTTATTTGTCTATATACACTTTGGGGGGCCGTGGTACATTATAAAAGTAGCCCAAAAAAAACGCAACCCACAGCTCTGTATTTTTTCCCACAACTGTATTTTCAAAATAGCCCAGTAAGTCCACTTGTGCCGCTAACTTTACCCCGGCAACAATGGTTTGCTGTACCCTCATCACACAATCATAGATAACCTTCCGCGCTGCAATGACGGGAAGAAGTTGGGGTCAAACTTTATCAAACGATTAATTTGTGTTAAAAAAATATTAAAGTGTTAATATTTTTTTGATTAATCGCATGCGTTAATGTGTTAACGTTGACATCCCTAATATATATATATATATATATATATATATATAGTATTATAAATATAGTTCAATGTGGCTTTAGTTGTATTTTAAAACAAAATGCAATGTTATGAAAATATTTTGTGCTTGCTTAGATTTTACTATATAAGCAAGGAAATAGACAAATAACACAGGAAGATTTATCCGAATAAACCTGCTGTTTAGTTCCTCACATTACATCTACCGTAATATGAATTCAGATTGGTCTGCGATCTTGTTTATTCACCCTTGTCCTCCGCTAGTTCTGGTTTGCTAATGATTGATGGCTTTACTTCAGACGAAACTGAAGGTCAGTTCAGGGCCAGTTCTCTCCTTGTAAAGTCAAACTCTCTTCCACAAGCAAGTGTCTGATACACAAAAATACTGTAAGTGGTGTGGACTAAAGCAATCAAGTGGGCTCATTGCAGTATGGATTTATCCACCTTGACAGAAGGGGGCAAACGAGAAGCATCAGGGCATCGAAAATGAAATTGTCCTTCCAGCGGCCATGAGGCATTACCTCTAATGGAAGGACATTAGAGAGAGAGATGCAAGTGGAAACTAAGGTGGAGACTCACAGTAGGTGGTTGCCCGGGTGTTGCTAAGATAGCTTTGTGGTTCCTAGGCTGTTTACAAGAAGATTGCTTAGAGGAAGGTAAAGGAAAAGAGACATCAGAATTTGAAAAGGAAAGAAAGAATGATAAGGAGGGGTAAAATCAAAGGAAGACAGACAGATTAAGAGACAACCTTGGTCAATTCTTCATGGTCACTTTAACTCTGAGAGTAAGAGCTCGTCTGTCTTTGAAGGGATCTGTGACTCAGCTCAGCTTCACTTAGAGTTAGTAAACACTAATTAAACTGCCTTGGCTATTGTGTTGTCTCTCCTCACCTGCACTATCAGTGTTCAGAGGCTCACCACCGTCCATCCACTGGGACAAAGAAAGAAAATCCCTAATCAGAAGTCTAGTCCTGCCTGTCGCTCTGCTTTACAACTCCTTTCAAAATGAGCTTCTGCAATTACTTCTAAACCTGACTGACAGATATTCAATGGTGAAAACTCACAGTATTACTCTTTTTTTATTACGTTTGCTGCTTTTTTTTTCTTTTCTTTTTTTTTTTACCATGAACCACCCACTTGGAGAGAAAGTGGCCAGCATCTGAACAGCTTTTATTAATTAGAATTTAATAATAATAATTAGTAGTAGTAGTATATTTTGTTACATTTTTATTATTATACTATTATTATTATTATTATTATTATTATTATTATTATTATTATGCTGATGATGATGATGATTCATTGAATAATTTTTATTGAATTAATTTTATGATTGTATTAATTGTATTGATAATAATATTTTATTAATAATTGTTGTTAATAATAATAATAACAACAACAATAATAATAATAATAATTTAATAATAATAATTTAATTTAATTTTTTTACAATGAACCACCCACTTGTAGAGAAAATAGCTAACAGCTTTTATTAACAGCTTTAATAATAATAATAAAAATGATAATAATAACAATAACAATAATTATTATTATTATAGTTTGTTACTTTTTTTACTTTTATTAAATTGTATTAATATATAAAATATTATGATTATTCTATATTTATGCATTTTATTGAATTAATTTTATGAAATTGTATTAAATAATAATAATAATAACTATAATAATAATTGTATAACATTTTTAATTATTTAGATTAAATTCAAATAATTTAATAAAACATCATTAAATTAATAATAATAATAAATTCCAAAAATATTATTTATTTGTGTCATACTTATTAAAAAATTGTATGTGAATGCATCTTGAAAATTAGAATAAACATTCAGTAAATACATCAAATAAACTGTAATATGTCACAGATTAGCTATTATTTTTTTCCAGTAAGTGACCAGTGACGTGAGCATGCAGGTTACTTTTGGTACGAAGGTTAATCGCATTTTTACTGTACCTGAAAATAATTCTGGTAACCTAATGCATCTTAGCTATATAGTGCATGAGCCAAATCCTAATTATGATAAGTCCACTGATCTAATATTTTTTCCACTCTTCTAAAACTCACATGGGAAAAACAAGAACCTTTTACATAAAGAGAGTTTATTTTTATAACAAGAGTCTGTATGTAATAAGGACTTGCACTTGTTGCCACAACATTTCCTTTACATCTTCTCACCTCTTTGTTTTTCTCTACTTCCTTTCCTCTCGTCCTCATTTCCTTTCACCTTTCTCATGCTCTCTCTCTTTCTCTCTCGGGACCCCCGGGGCCAGGCCTTGCTGTCTCAGCAGAGATAGGAGGATGAATATGTGAGAAAATCAGGATGTTCCCTGTCGCGTCTCTCATTAGCACATACAGTGGCCGCTTAGATATAAAGTCTTCTGCACACAAGCCCAAGCGCACGTACACAAGCCAGAGCATCAGGCTTGATTATACATTTAATGTAAAAATAGAAAAAAAAAACGCTGAGGGGCAGAGCAACCTGGATGTCCTTGTAGAGCAGAATAAATATTAATAGTACCCAACAGTCTCAACATATGAATCGGAGATGCTCGGTTTTTGTTCTGCTTAACATTGTTATACATGTGAATTGATGTCAGACACAACAGGAATTCACCTCAGAATGAACGCAAACCTCATTAAGATCTTATTTTATTTGCTGTGGTTATTATTTGTTATTTTCAATCTGCTCTGACTGTGAAATAAGGGTCTGAAGAAAACAATTTCTACTCAAAACTGATTTTAATATTTTACCATTGTCAGAGCTGGAGGCGCTAATTTAAATTTTAATAGATCTCAGTGGACCTTGAAAAACAATAAATTAGACCAGTTTTGTTCAGTGAAAATATGAGCAGCAAATATTGAGAATGGAATAGCACAAAACTGAAGAATATATAGAATAGAATATATACGCTAAGTATCTTAATATTGACGGAAAACGAGATCCAACATTACCTTCTGAGTAATTGTTCGTAACAGATTTCAGTTTTAGCTTGCATGTGTGTCAGACTGCAATTTCATAAGGTTTATTTTCTGTGTTGCTTATGATGCAATTTCAGTGATTGTTATGTTTATTTAAATCTCCAGAATTAAATACATCATCAATATAATGCTGCTTAACAACTCGTCAAATGCAAAAGTCTCAGTCTAACCATCCACTTCAATCTGTATGCCTATTCAGACGGACTGGGTGGTAAATTAAAGTATTGTGAGGGAGAATTATTATTTATTGCGGAAACCTGTGGGAACGTGTATGATGAATGTTTTAATAATCGCCCACTGTGGGGGCAATTTTATAAATGTTTGCTCACTTTTCTGGAATCCATCAAAAACCTGCAATAGAGGGGTGTTTTTTAAGTGAATTTAAAACTGCTTTTGGCCCTGTGGACTTTTAGAATAAACTCCTTTGTCTTCCTAAGACTCATTTTGTAGCTAGCATTACATGTGTCCTTAATACAATCTAAATGTAAATATATAAAAATATAATATTACTGTCAACAGCCACACACACACAAAAAAAAAATGCATTTAAGAATAAAATTAACCCCTCTGAATATAAAAAACTGCAAAGCTTGGTTTACAGGAGTGCTACAGAAGTGGAAATTTCTGGCTCAGAAAACTGCATCAATTAAAAGAAAAAGGTTTTATTACGTGATCACTATTGCTTTGAGTATGCGGTTTTAACCTAACAATGTCCACCGAGAGTGAGTCATGGAGATTTCTGAAAAGGGAGATGAAAGGGAATGGCTGATGGGTAGGGAGACACAGCCGGGCAGGAGGGAGGAGAGGAGAGCAGGGTTATCCAGGTGTGGAGGCTGATCCATCATCTCCACACAGCATTAGGAGTGAGGATGGAAAGATAGCGGTACCAACTGGACCGGAAAAGGACAGTGTTTCTTTAGGTTTTTTTGGTTTTTTTCCATGTCCTATCATGTGAGTTTTCATGCAATACTATGAACAAAGAGTGTTGCACTAAAACACATAATTCACACACAACATAAATGTGTTTTGTTACTGTAATTAGCATGTATTTTTATTATACAGGGTGAAAACATGATGCAGATGTCTTCTGTGGTTAAAATGCAGTCTGTAATTTTTTAGCAGTGTGCATGTGGATATCTGCACCACAAACATTTGACAAGATTTTTTTCCATTTTTATCATCCATAAGGTGAAAATCGGACGTTTTCCAATTTTTGGACATTATGACATCATACAGTGTTTTTATCATAAAATAACTGTTGAAGTGCTGCAAAACCACAACTTTTTACCACAACAAAAATATTAATGTACAGTGAGAGAATTGCAAGATTTAGGCTACTAGTCATTAGCTACTTTTATAAATAATTGCAACTGCATTTTAGATATATTTTGACATGGAAATTCATTTTTGTTTTTCTTAATCTCTTAGTCTGCATTGCTTGAACATCTGTTTTGAGAAATTATATTGTTCTCCCATTCGAAAATTAATCCTGCATTCATGAGACATTTATCTCACTCCCGAAACTTGGCTGCTTCTACAGGTAGGGCCTATATGCCGCTAGAAGCACGAAAAACAAAACTTTTATTCAAATTCTGAACGGATTATATTTAGCCTAGAAAGTGCGCAAATAGCCCTTACTTTATAATTACTAAAAATGAATGGCGATCTCACAAACTTCCTTTATAATCAATGAACATCTTATTTACATCGTATTACAGCCAGTGAGAGGATTCACAAGGGAGCAGGAAGAAATCTGGCATTTAGAGATGAGTGAAGGCAATGGCCAATCACTGTGTTCAAGAAATCAACAGATTTGTCAGTGAATGGTTGCATTGCTCAGCGCTACGAAAACACATTGTATATTGAATCTTTTGGCAATTTCCAGAATGCAAACACAAATATGCACTGGAGCCTTTACCAAATCTGTTTCGCTAATATCCTATTATTACAGTTAATCCATAACTGAAGATGCTTTTGACTGCATGAGAAAATGGATGTGTGGCGTGAGAGGGTGAGAAAAGTGTCAATTGCGTGAGTCTCACGCTGAATGTGTGAGAATTGGCAGCTTGTTTCTATGACTTTTTCCATCACGTTCAGACGAGAGATGATGTCAAATTTGCCGTCATTCCCTCAGTCGTTTATGTAAGAAACACACAATGTTAAAATACAAAATGTATTGTTATAAATGTACATAATTTATTATTTAAATGACCTTCTAAAAAGAACTGCTAGATTCACAATGTTAATAACTGATAAGGAGTCAGTACATTTGAGCGTAATATGCGAGGTATGAGTGAAAGTTAAATAGGCTACTTAAAGGGCACCTATTATGAAAAATACACTTTTACGCAGTGTTTGGACATAAATGTGTGTTGGCAGTGTGTGAACACAATCACTTTACAATGATACAAATTCCACCCACTCTTCATTTTGTAATCCCCTTTAAACCAAGTCAGTCTCACTAGGCCTGCCGTTTTGATTCTCACAGCAGTGTGACGTCACATTTCGGAGGGTGGGTCACAAGGGTTGATTGACAGCCCTGCATTGCTATAGTTTCTGCCCTCAGCGGTTACACTGTCCTTCATTTTCTCCATACTCACAACCGGCGCAACGTCATAGAATGGCTCTGAACAGGTTCACGCCCACTTTTAGGGGAAAACAAACCGCCATACAGCATCGGATCGAGGAGGTGGACTAACCTTACAACTTGCCAAAGAGTTGTTGTGTGGTTGGGTGCACCAATGTTTGTATAAACCCAAATTTAGCCCAGGCTACCTGCCATCATCATCCATATCTTGCTGTTATGGAAATATCATGAATTACGGATGATGCTATCGAAAGATAAGACAGGCTAGTTGTATGGCTGGACAGAAAAGTGCACTCAGTACTCAAAAAGGACATTATATATACATTTAAAGATGTTTACTTTCAAATACGAAGTAAAATCATTCACTGGCTTACCTGGTGATTAGATTAGGTACGAGTAAATGTCCGGTAAGACACCTCTGGCCACTGGGTGGGGTTGTTACACCAATTTGACGCTGGGATAATGAGTTTTTAAATTGACCAAATTAAGTTTGTGGATGTATCTTTCACGCTCTATGGCAGGCAGGGTGGACATATAATTACTTGACATGTTTAATCTTAGTGTTTTCTTAAGCTATTCATGCCTGCCGGCTGTGTACGGCCGTTGCTATTTTGTATTGAAGTCTAGTTTATTTTCCCCCAAAAAGGGGCGGTGACGAAATTGACAGTTAAGTTCCCGGATGTGCCGGTAGTACGTATGCTCGAGCAGCTGTAACATCAACAATATATCGCAAGCAGTGATGGGAATAACGGCGTTATAAATAAACGGCGTTACTAACGGCGTTATTTTTTTCAGTAACGAGTAATCAAACGAATTACTGTTTCCCCGTTACAGCGCCGTTACCGTTACTGACAATAAAATGTGGCGTTACAATATTATATTATTAGAATTTAATTTTTCAGTTCATCTGAATGGATTCGCAGTGTAGCTGTATTTGACGTACCATAAACTCTAGTGTGAATGCGCACGATTCGCCGTCGCTTTCGCTCACATACACGCACGCAAAGAGAGATACAGAGCAAGAGAGTCTTTCATAACATGCAGAATTGAGCTACATGTAAACGATAATCTTTGTTGTATTTTCCTGTCAAAATAACGGAGTTCCTTTGGAATTCTTCAGCTTTTAAAGGAACACTCCACTTTTTTTGGAAATAGGCTCATTCTCCAACTCGTTAATAAGTTGTGTTTTACCGTTTTTGAATCCATTCAGCCGATCTCCGGGTCTGGCGAGAGCACTTTTAGCATAGCTTAGCATAGATCATTGAATCCAATTAGACCAATAGCATCGCGTTCAAAAACGATCAAAGAGTTTCGATATTTGTCCTATTTAAAACTTGACTCTTCTGTAGTTATATCGTGTACTAATATTGGCGGAAAATGAAGCTACCGGGGACTACTTTCAGGCGCTGCGTAATATCACTACGCCTGCTGCGGCCATGTTACGGCAGCAAAGTTCCTTGATTATTACGCCGGAATGAGAGTAGTTCCTAATCATATCAGCCTAGAAAATCGCAACTTTTCATTTTCCGCCGATCTTAGTACACGATATAACTACAGAAGAGTCAAGTTTTAAATAGGACAAATATCGAAACTCTTTGATCGTTTTTGAACGCGATGCTACTGGTCTAATTGGATTCAATGATCTATGCTAAGCTATGCTAAAAGTGCTCTCACCAGATCCGGAGATCGGCTGAATGGATTCAAAATGGTAAAGCTCAACTTATTAACTCTGGGGGAGTTGGAGAATGAGCCTATTTCCAAAAAAAGTGGAGTGTTCCTTTAAGAACTGCCGGGTTCTCTGGTTGTGGGCGGAACTAATGCGCAAACGACAATCTCATTGGCTGGCGCTCACCTATTATCATCCCTGTTTTGATTTCAGCAAATCAATTCGAGCGAACGCAGACAACGTGATTAATATTCATGAACCCAGCAGCTCATTGATCGTTAGTGCGTTTTATATTGATGACAAATATGCATTCATACTTGATTATTCTAATTACTAAAGTTCTATCGTCATATAATATTAAATTATAATGCTTCACTGACTGATGCTAAGTGTCAGTAGATAAATAGTGTAGATTAATGTACAATGTTTTATAATAATAATTTATTATTTTTAGTGTCCATTTCATTAATTGAACATATTTAATATTGGGGCCATCCAAAGTTATTCGGTATTTGAATTTTTATTTTTTTTAAAGTAACGCAATAGTTACTTTCCCTGGTAATTAGTTACTTTTGTAATGATGTAACTCAGTTACTAACTCAGTTACTATTTGTGAGAAGTAACTAGTAACTATAACTATAACTAACGTGCCCAACACTGATCGCAAGCAATCCCAGTGCTCTGTGTTTGGATGTAAGACATAAGAGTCTTCATTTTCTCCCAACATCTGAGCTGCTGAGGACGCTGTGGATTACTTTCATTCTTCAAGGTAATGCGCCTAAAAATCCACCTAAAAACGTGTATCACTCCAGACTCTTTTGTGAATGTTATGTTGTTATAGTGCTTAGCGTTTTAACCGTATTTGTGTGCATACACTGAGTATTTTTAACTGATCAGCGCCGTGCTTGTGAGATTGGTTCGCGCTGTTCTTAGCGTGATTCGTAGCACAGTCGCGCGGCTCAGTCCATTGATCCACGCCAACGACCGTCATAGTGACAACAGCCAATCACATTACTTTTCTGGTGTTGCATGAATGGGATTGGCTAGCGTCTACGCTAGGGTATTTGCATAAGGCGATCTGATTGGCTGACGCCTGCGTTGGCGCTTGAAATGTTTTCAACTTCTGCCGCGAGCAACGCCAGTGAAGCGACGCGACGGACCCACAATTCAGTTCGGCAACGCTTGAAGTCACTCCATTCAAAGTAAACGAGAGCATTGCGCTGTTTCATCCCACTTTCAGTGCATTTGACTTCCCATATGTACAGCTAAACACTGGTTCTCTCGCTCTCAGTTATGTTGCGTCTACCGGCTGCTTATTGCTATAGATATGCAATGCAGAGAGACTTATATGCTACGCCCCCTCTTCTGGAGATGGGGCGGGAATATGCAGCTCATTTGCATTTAAAGCCATACACTCCAAATCAGCTCTTTTTTAGACACACCCCAAAAATAACATTTTCCAGCTTTTATAATAAATTATCTGTGGGGTATTTTGGGCTGAAACTTCACAGACACATTCAGGGGACACCTGAGGCCAATATTACCTTATAAATTATTATCTTATAAAAAGGGGCATGATAAGTGCCCTTTAAGGTTATAGAATTATATAAACCTCTAATTCTAAATACGAGCAATATTAATAGTTGTGCATAACACGAATTAGCCTACATACGCGCATGCACGTACACAAACAGTATCCCTATATGTTGTGCATCTTATGGTAACAGATGAGGTGTGCAGGATTGCAAAATCAGGGTTTTTTCTTGACCTAGTTTTCTTTCATTTTTGCCTCTCCTCCTCCTCTCCTTTGTTCCTCTGCCAGACTGTCATCTCAAGGCAAAAGGCAGCATGTGTACTGCGGAGGAGTATTTGCCAAGCGTAATGAGGAAAACATTTTACCCACGTGCACGTATGGTGCTGAATCACGAGTATATGTGTGGATATTTCACTGTGAGTATAGTCTACTGCTGTGTCAAGTTTGTGCAAACTGACCTGTTTGAAAACACAAATGTAGCATTTTTTCTCAAAGGGTTAAGGCAAAGCAAAAGCCTAAGTGGATCATATTTTTTTTCTATAGGCCTATTATAAACAATAAAAAATAAAACAAGATCCATTCCCGGACGCTGATTCAGCATTCCAGCTCTGCTAAGACGCACAACACTGTGATGAGCTTTATATATGTCATTGTACATGAATACCATTTTTTTTCACAGTGTGCCTAAAGAAAAGAAACTCTTAAAACATAATGATTACTGGATAAAAAGTCTCTCTGGGGAGAAATGTGCCCTCCATTAAATTGATTGCTATGTCCCCAGACTGTTTTCTAATAGCAATTGAAGCAGTCAGTTGTGAATGTAATCATGACTGTAGGGCTTTCAGGCAAAACAGTCCATCTGATGCTTAAATAAATGTGTAATTCTGCTCGATTTGTTTCAAGGAAAGGTTTTCAGTGCTCTCAGATGTCTCGGACATGTTTTGGTATCTCAGCTCTTGAGCTTTCAGTGGAAAGCTGAGAAACATGGAGAAGACACGACGGAAGGTGTAACGCTCAATGACCACTCACTGTTACCTTTATGTCATTCCTTGTTTGCTCATTCACTCTGTGCCAAATGAAATATTCATTGAAAGCCTCATCTTGCCAGTATAAAGACGAAAAGATAAGAATCTTCGGGTCACAGACATACTGTCCGGACTGAATATTTCAGTGGCCAATAGGAATCAAGTTTTGGGTTGAAATGTATCGCAGAAAATGATCCGAGTGACGAGTGAAGGGGGTGAAGAGCCCAGCGGTCCGGGTTCGGGATTCTGTCTTATTGTGATGGATTAACTCATTCTGCGTTAGTCTAATCAGTTCATTCCATGTTACGGTAGAGTCTCACTAAACCGGTTTAAGCAGGAACGTGATAAGAACCCTTAAACTGTATTACATTATAGTGATTTAAGCCCACTACATAACCTAATTAGCTCATTTTACTAATTTCAAAGACTATTATTGTCATTTTATTCCTACAATTCAGTTTCATTTTATGTTAAATTTATGTCTGTATGGTATAAATGATATACAGATGTATTTCTTTCCTATTTATGTTAGTAATGGCCTTGCTAAATGGCTGCTAGGCGCTCTGAGCTCTTGCTATAGCCTTGATAGGTGGTTAATTACTGGTATAATTAAGATATTCTGTCTTGCTTTGTTAAGCTATAGAACAGAACCTCCAAAATAAAAAATAAAAAAAGTAATTAACTGCAATAAACATGACACAATAGCATGTAAATTTCATTCTTTCTATTTATTTTATATTCAGTCATCTATCTATCTATCTGTCTGTCTGTCTGTCTGTCTGTCTGTCTGTCTGTCTGTCTGTCTGTCTGTCTGTCTGTCTGTCTGTCTGTCTGTCGATCCAATTTAATAAAAAGTATGAAAAGGAACATATTTCAGGTTTGATCTTATTTATTTGTTTGTTTATATACTTTTCCCATTTTAAGTAGATCCAATTTAATAAAAAAGTATGAAAAGGGACACATTTCAGGTTTGATCTTTGTTT
This sequence comes from Acrossocheilus fasciatus, assembly GCA_036784905.1. Classification (NCBI taxonomy): domain Eukaryota; kingdom Metazoa; phylum Chordata; class Actinopteri; order Cypriniformes; family Cyprinidae; genus Acrossocheilus; species Acrossocheilus fasciatus. The sequence continues at coordinate 7,502,434 of CM071958.1, forward strand.
TGTTTGTTTGTTTACACTTTCCATGTGTGAAAAAGTGTGAAAAAGAACAATTGTCAGGTTTGATCAGATTTGTTTGTTTGTTTGTTTATAAAATGCATTAACACTTTCCCCTTTTAAGTAGATCGAATATAATTTATAAAAAATGTGAATAGGACACATTTTACGGTTTGATCTGATTTATTTGTTTGTTGTTTTTGTTACTCTTTTTTCTTTGTTCTTTGTTTTTTAAGTAGATTAACACTTTCCCCCTTTTTAAGTGGATTTATTAATTTATTTAGACATGCAACAACACTATTCTCTTTTTAAGTAGATCCAATTTAATCAAAACATTTCAGGCTTGATAAATATTTTAAAAATACCCTTTTTAAATCCCCCTCTTTTTTGTCAACACTGTTCTACAAAGTCAGTAAATAATCAATTTGCATTCTATTCATTCTATGTAATTTATAAATAATATCACCATGCAAATTGATTATTTTCTAGTTAATTCCAGCCACACTAGAATATTTTACATGACACTTGTCATGTCCTGGTATCATTTATTTATTAAATAGCACTGTTTGTTTTTTATCTGATCAGTGTCAAGATACGACACCAGTCAGTTTGGTCATCCAGCTGAGCGTTACTGTATGCCTGAATGGAATGTTTAAACATACCTGTAACAGGCTTCGACGTAACATGAGGTTGTATGGCAACGTAACGAAATCTCCAACCTATTATTCATTAATAGTCTGTGTAAAGTTACGCCTCTTAACTCGGGCCTAATCGTGATGAAGTGGACGTGCCGTGTCCTCTGCACTCGGCTGCATGTGAAACGGACAGGGGATATGGCATGGTGCCAGAGGTCATTGACCCATGCCCTCATGTCTCACAACGATGTCATCGATGATGTCATCGTGTGGTGTTGAGATGCTATAACATCCGCTATCAAAGGACGTGTGCATGCATCTGATATCCAAACTGCGCACTCACGCATCAGAGGTGAGAAGCATGCATGTTTGATTTATGTGACAGTACAAGACAGTCACTCTCTTTGACCCTCTTTGTCAATGTGTTGACATCTTTTAATTATTTTTGGCCTTCAAAACCAAGCTATTTTTGCAGTATATCTTGAAATCATGAAATGACATTATAGATTTGTTGGATCAAGCATCTCGGCAACGTCTGGACTCATGTTCCACTGACCCAAATATATCCCTGAATAAAACAACAAGGCTCGGCCTTCCTTTTAGCTTGTTACGGCACAGAACAAACAATCAGCTCTCAGAGGAGTTCACAGTGGCTTTGGATCATTCACAGTTCAGTTCCTCACATTCATAATGCCGATAGAAAACTATAACGTCTTGAAATATAGTGTCGTTTTGGTCTTGGTGGTCTCAAGAGGTCAAGGTTTGGCTGTTTAGCATCATCCGGCTTCTGATGATAGACATACTAATTCTGGCTGAAAATACTATTTTACCATATTTACATACCATATTTTTTTTTTTTGAACAGAAAACAGAAAAAATGTTATATAATGTATTGTAAGATAATAGTAAGAGGCATGTATTTTGCATATTATATCATTAATGTTGCATATTGTAGGTATTATGAGATAAACAGACAATTTTTTGTTAATATTATTTATTTAAATGTAATATTATAATGACCTGCATAACATATTTTTGTGGTGCCTTCAGTCAATAATTGTTTTCATGATGTCATGATTTTTCACACACCTCTTGGGAGTCCTGCACCAGTTTAAATACCATTGAGATGAATAACGGATAACTTTCTCCAGGTATTATTGACCTCCTTGGTTGGTCCCTTCACAGGTAATCATGAGTGATGGAATCAGCCGAGTCTGAACTCCAATTCCAGGTTAAGGCCATTGGGCTAAACCACCTCATTAAACATTAACTGTCCCTGAACCAAGGTGCTCAAGATCAGACTAATGAATCAATCACTCAGGCCCCAGTTTATTCAGGTCCATTTACTCAGAGGTGGTGCTTATGAGAGTCTGCTAATGTACAGGCTGAGATGAAGTAACCCAACACTAAATCCAAGGAAGTTCCTCCTGGTCATTGCTGGAACTTAAAATTCCATTTCAGTTTCTGAATTTGAATTGACAGTATTTTTGCAGAATTGCAATTTCAGTAGAACAAAAATAAATGTAGATAGATGGATAGATAGATAGATAGATAGATAGATAGATAGATAGATAGATAGATAGATAGATAGATAGATAGATAGATAGATAGATAGATAGATAGATAGATAGATTCAAATTCTGAACTAAAAGGTTGGAAATTCTAGTTAATTTGGACAGTCCTGCTGTTCACATGTCCAGTGTAGATGTGCATGAGCTGTGTGGCCAGGAAGCAGGTACTGTATCTTAACAGGTTAAGTACTGATTGCTTTTGATTGAAAAGATATGTAAAATACATGCTCCCTCTCAACACTGATTGCAGAGAGCCGACTCTCAGCTGCTAATGTTTTCTACCATCACAGATGTCCCATGTTTCCCCAATCAAGTCTGTGAATTTAATCACCACATCCATTTGTCAGACCCCAAGTTTGTGTTGTGGATTCGCCTCTGCGTATCAGATATGTTCATTACAGGTGCTGCACTTCAGTAATTTCCTAACAGATGCTTAATTTGACTGTTTTAACATATGCTGATCATTTCTCCACGCGTGAGGGGCCTGGCCATCCAGAATCCCCACACATGTTGAATGCACATTCGGAGGTGTTGATGGGGTTGTCATGAGCTAATGAAACCGTCACTGAAATAGCATCACTGTGTATATTTGACCACCACATCTGTCAATAATGGCTCTTCAGTTAGAAAGACACTCTCAAATGACAGTCAAGTTTGAAACCACCTCCCCATTAGTCTTGCTGGTAATTTAACTGTGGCACAGATGTAAGCGAGTTTATGGACTGTGTCTTTTGATGGAGAAAAGGGAAAATGTCTGTTTTTAAGAGACAGAGAGGCATAGCTGATGGAATTTTTTTTTTTTTTTTTTTTTTTTTTTTTGAAGGCATCAGTGGTGGATTAATGTGCCGCACAGACCCATTAAGCTCCATAAAGGGAAATGAGGGGTAGTAAATAGAAATTCTTTATGTGTGTCCAGACAAATTTGTAAAGAGGAAGCAGAAGCTTTTAGCGAATCTCTAGACAGTTGTCGGATTTGGTATTCCTTGATGTTTTAGCTTTAAATATATCTTTGATAGGTACTGTATGTGTCTGATCTGAGGTTTTGAAGACGAGCAAGATAGTATGTAAAACAGTCTTTTAATAGTATGTAAAACAGTAGTATATTATTTATTTTATTTTAAAATCATTCATGCATATTGAATATCAATATAGGACTTAATATCTCTCTCTCTCCTTCTCTCTCTCTATATAAAATCCGATGTTACAGAAAATGTCTATTTTAAATCAATTTAAAATTTTAATTCATCAAAGAATCCTGAATATCAGGTTCCAAAAAAATATTAAGCAGCACAACTGCTTCCAACTGTCAGGATCCTGCCCTGACAGTCTTGTCTGTCTTGTCTCTGTTCAATGTTTGTTTGTTTGTTTTGTGTCTGAGCACATGGCTCAGTCTCTGTTTGTGTTTGCCATGTGCTCCTCTTGTCCCACCTCCTTGTTTCCCCTGGTCACGCCCCCTTGTCTAGTCCTCCTTTGCTTGATTGTGTTCACCTGATCCTCATGTGCTCTGCTGCTTTATAATGTGTTCCTTTCCCTTGTGTCTTTGATGTTTCGTTTTGGTGTTTATCTGTTCTTGCGCTGGAGATTTATTCTTTCATGTTGCTCGAGTTCTTTTGATCTCTTGTCTAGTTATCTTTTATCCTTGTTTCCTTTTTGTTTTCTCTGGTTCTGCCTAGTTCTTGTCCGTTCAAAGTTTTGTTTCTCTGATTTGGAGCTTATTTTCCCTTGTTGTGCATTCCAGTTCCTTTTGGTTCTTAGTTTGTTTTTACTCTTTGATGTATTTTCTTTGGCCAGTTTAGGTTATCTATTGCTCTTTGTCTGTCTTGTAGTGTCTTTGCTGTCTTGAGCCTCGTCTTGCCCTGTCCTGTCCTGTCCTTTACCCAGATTTCTTGGCCATTGACCCGTACTACCTGGAAGTAGCTCTCCACCCTCACGTGTCAAGTCTCTGGTTCTGTGAGTCCTTACCTGGCAGCTAGACTAGTGCGACTTCTGAGATTCACTTCAAGCTACAGGGTCCCTGTCTTCCTGCCTAGCTCTTCCTCTAGAGCTGCCGCCTCTGTGCTCGAGTCCGTTGCCATCTTGGACTGGCTCAGTGGTCATCCCTCCTGCCTGTATTGTGTTGTTTGTCCTGCCCCTCTGTTTGGACTGATTCCTCACCCCCCCTGTTTCAAGTCTACGTCTTGTCAATAAATTATCCTTATCTGCTCATTTGCATCTGGGTCCCATTTCTTGCAGATCCCTGACACCAACATTAATAAGTCATATTAGAATGATTTCTAAATGATCACGTGACACTGAAGACTGGAGTAATGGCTGATAAAAATTAAGCTTTGCATAACAGAAATAAATTCTATTTTAAATTTTATTAAAATAGAAAATCGTTATTTTCATTTGCCATAATATTTAACAATATTACTGTTTTAAAAAATGAATAATCTTATTGATCCCAAACCTTTGAACGGTGGTGTATATATTTTATATGCTGTGTTATGAGGAATCTTGATCATTTTTTCTTTCAACATTATGGAAGCCATAAGAACCAGTTTTATTTTATTTATTTATCAGTTTTTTCTTGTTCTTGTTTTCTTGAGTTAATTGTTAATTAATGAATTTACTAAAATTTAAGGTAAGTGGTTGCAATCAGTTTATTTTAGCTACATTTAAATAGATGCATTTAGTTGACTTTCAACATGTTTTTTTTAATTATTATTACTTAAATGTAGCTAAAATATATTGTTTGCAACCACTTACCTTAAAAAAAAAAAAAAATAGTAGCATTTTTTTTTCAGTGTGTTCATTACTTGATTTATGTTCATGAGATTATGATCTCCACACAAAAAAATGTTATCTCATGATCGCTACTTCATTTTCTTACAAGAAATCAAACTGATTGTCCTTCGCCATTTCTTTGCTCCGCTACAAAACCATTTCATTACATCTCTCAACATCAGTCTATCAGCACACTGTCCCTTGATTTGGCTAGCAATGAAATTGAGCTCATGTTTAAAGTGACTGTAGTGACTGCAATGATAGCGCTGTAGTCTCATTCTCAAGTGTCAGACGTTGATTTTGAAGTGCTCCATCCATCACTGACAGACAAGAACTCATTTCATCTTGAGTGAGTCCCTGATTAAAACAAAAATCAATTCTCATGTCCACATTCAGAAACTTTTGTTCTCACCAGACAGCACAAGAAAGCAACATTTAGTTGGTCTCGAGAACAGCTTTTTAATGACAATATTCTCCTGATCACGACAAAACAAGACTTCATGGTCTCTTAATGTTTCTGAAATTTGACGTTTGAACTTTTGACCTCAAGAACAAAAAAATACAGTGTTTTTCTGAAGTTTGACAGGCCTGTTTATTTGGTTTGATTGGTTAGTTGTATTTCATTATCTGCATTTAGCATTTTTTTCTTTCCCTGCTGTCCTGACCCCAATCCATTTTTGTGGTCGTGACCCAGCAGTTGAAAACCTCTGGTGTAAAAGACAAGATTGCAGTCTTAATGCATGCAACTGAAGATTAGGCGGTCTTCTCTCACACAGGCCGACACAAGACCCTGTCCAACAAGGTGAGGAGCATACCAACAGTTTGCCAATATTGCAATATTCTGATATCCATCAGTTAGCCACCCAGAATGAGAGATGGATAGGCATTTTTGCGCTGCAGGCGAAAATGTAATGCTGGGTATTTTTCTTAATACCGCTTCCCCGCTGACACTTTCAAGCTGGCCAAGGTGTTATTGTAAACAGCACAGAGTAATGATAAGCATGAATCTATGTCAGCCACCATCATTACGGCAGACCCTAGAGATTGCACGGTCACGGCTATAGCCGTTTCTTACACCCTGCTCTTAAACAATAACACTTCCATGAGGATAAACAGCAGGTCGTTTTCTCTTCCTCACACACACATAGACACCAATGTAAATGGTTGTTCATCAGCATTTGATTTATTAGTACCTTGCAATTATCTGTGCGGAAGCATATTACTTCCTGCGTGGGCTGGTGGTGGTCATGTGACATGGACCTTGGAGCGCAGCAAAGGAGGTTGTAATGTATTTTTCACACGTGACTGCAATTATCTGTGATTATCTTCTGCCCTCTGTTTGGGGAAAATGGTGGCTCTTTGTTTCGATAAAAACCTCAAGGATTCACCTTCAAGACATACAGTACAGAGAATCTCAAAACCTGCAATTTTCTGAGCTTTGGAGGTTGATAATTATAGATGTCGCTCCAGGGTTTGCTTGTTTGATTTGTGCTTGAAATTGATGTGCAAAAGGTGCAAATCAATCCCTTTGTACTTTTCCAAACGTAAGTCTCCGTTTCAGTTGTCATAATCCAGTTGAGAACTCTGTTATCTTCTTTCTTCATTGGAACAGATTTGAAGAAATGATATTACTAACAAACAGATCCTCTACAGTGAATGGGTGCCGTCAGAATGAGAGTCCAAACAGCTGATAAAAACATCACAATCTTGTATGAGACAAATCCACCATCAAGGCATTTTAACTTTAAACCATAATTTCTGGTCAAAATGCAAGTCCATAAACCATCATAAAGATTATTCAAGTGAAAAAGTTTTTCACTGGAGCAAGCAATATTATGGATAGAGGACTTCTTTGAAGTTAAAAACATCTTAATTTTTTACCACCACACAGTTTTTAATTTCGCAAGACGTTAATTGATAGATTGGAGACGTGGATTACTTGTGTATTATTGTCATGTTTTTATCAGCCTTTCCAATGAAGAACTCATCTGCATCCTGAATGGCCTGATTTATGAATAGCAAATTTTTGGGGATCTGTCCCTTTAAGTTGCATTTGTTAGTAAGATTTGCAGTGATTAAGGAACAGCCGACTACAACGATCTCTTACTCTTGAACTCTGAGCTTGTTCGAGGCTATAAAACATATTTCTATAAAACTTCCCCTCTCATTATTGTACTTCAACTCTAGCCAACTTTGTAGGACGAATTTAATGATCAGATGTCATGTTACATTACTGCAGGCTGTGAATTTAATGCACTCTAGCCAGAGGGCAACTTTGACCGTCACAGACATTTGTTTATATCAGACTTGCACCTGGTTCCAACTCACCAGCTAATCTCAACGTAATTGTCAACTTTCTTGAGGTAATCTTCATATTTTGATGACGCATGCCAGCAAAACAATCATTTCCATAGTGTTCCTTTGCCAAACTCAAACCTCAAACCATATGCACCTTATATTATTTTAAAATGGGTTATTTGTTTCATGTGATGCAAAGCTGAATTTTCAGCATCATTACTCCGGTCTTCAGTGTCACATGACCCACATTATTTAGTGCTTAAGACACATTTTTTATTATTTTCACTGTAGAAAATTAACAGCTTTATTCAGCAAGGATATTATTCTTTTTTAAAAAAGAAGTTCTTTTAAACTTTCTATTCATCAGAAAATCCTGAAGAAATAGATATATATATATATAGGATTTTTATCATATCAGGATTTTCTGATGAATTTCCACAAAATATTAAAATGGTAAAATATATTAAATAGAAATCAAGTGTTTTGATTTTGAAGTGTTTACCTCATAAAAATGAGGTAAAACAGTAATAATATTTCACAATATTACTGTTATTACTTTTACTTGTTTTTTTTTTTTTTAAGTGCAGCCTTGCTTAGTATGAATGACTTCTTGCAATGCTTCCAGTCGTCGGCACAATGGATGTTAAAATTCATAGAGGATAGTCGGGCTCCCTGTCATCACATTTAATTATCTGATCTTCTCATCATCTTGCAGGCCACGCATGACTTCCTCCCTAAAAAAATCCGTCCACACGTGCCGTCTCTCCTCCACCTGTTTCGGTCCAGCTCACTCCATCAGCGCTTCTCTGTACACAATGTCCTTTTATCTTTTTTTTTTCCCTCCCATGCACCAGCCCGTTTTTATTTCCCTCAGGGTATTTACACCTGACAACAACTTAATTATTGAATTCTGAAGAGCGGCTCATCAGTTGTCTTCTCTTTTGCTCTTTCACCTCTCCTTCCTGAGCAGGTTGATGGATACATGGCTCTGTCTCCACAGGGTTCGATGGACAAATGGAAGGGTGGCTTTCATCTCAACAATCCCATGCGCTGCTAAATGCCTGTCAGAAGCCGTTTGGCGTCCTGCGGCGTAGGGTTGAGTAAGGTGACCTCCAGAGGTCTTACCACAAGGTGGACCTCAATCAAACTGCTTACAAAGTCCCTCTTGGGAAGGAGACCACCTTTAGTTCACAAACACTGTCCAAGATCAATGCACTTACTCTTAGCACACATATATTAACCCTAGTACCTTTTTTTTTAGAATCAGAACCAGATCATCATGGTTTTTTTTATGATAAAACACTTTTTTTTCTATCCCAGCTCAACATGCAGAGAAATAAGTAGATTTGTGCTAGTTCTGCTAGTGGTAAATTAATATGACACACTTCACCTTAAACCATTAAGAAGGAACATTTGCATATAACTTTTGTGACATTCTATAGTTTCAAAGCCCTTCTTAAGGTTCAAGTTCCCTTTTCAACCCCTTGAAAAATCTACAGGCCCCCCTCTTGACCCACAATGCCACACAGCATTTTTTTTTAGCTGACACCTCATTACCTGGTATAGATCGAGCTGCTGGACAACAACAGTCTGGGGAGAAACCAGGATTACGCAGGGAGTCGAGGTCTCTCTACCTGTCTTTTAAAGTGAGAGACTGTATCTTGATCTGACTGAAAGGTAAAACAACAACCATGTTGATCTATTATTTTTGCATAATGAGACAGGTGGGACTGCTAATTTTAATGTCAATAATTTAACTTTTATTAGTTTTTTATTAGTCAAAATGTTTTTTTCTTTTACTTCTGTTTTTTTTTCTCAAATTAAGAAAAGCAAAATAATTCATTTAAATTTCTATTACAGACAAAACTTACAAAAAAAGTACTCAGCCCCTGGGCAATATATATATATATATATATATATATATATATATATATATATATATATATATATATATATATATATATATATATATATATATATATATATATATATATATATATATATCAGATAAATAATTATAAATCTGTATGTCTAGACAGGAATTTCATTTAAATGTTTTATTGTCTTTAAAATATAAGCTTTGTTTTCTTCAAGTAAAGCATAATGTAATTTCTCTTTTTTTGATTTTAGGTGAAATATGGCCCTGAACATTTCTTTGTTAGATTCATCCATTTAATTTCAATTATGTAAACTGTTGTTTTGGCTGGAGCTGGAGACCTTTAAGTCCATTCTCCAGCTCTAGCTACTACAACAGTCTAGTATCATGTATAATTGTATGTAAATTGAGACAGAGCCAAGGTGCTTGTTCAGTCCTTCAGTGCTGAATACCCTGATGACATTTGTTCTTGCCCTGCAGAACAACATCTGATTCTAGCTAATGAGCTAGCGCTGTAAGCCAGGGAGGCTAACACGTTTGTAAAACCAGCTGGTGTCATGCCTCGCCAGGTCAGATACCCAGAACATGTGGTCCCACGCTGAACAACTCACACAGACTGGCACATCCAAATGTGAAGAAAGATTTACATAATAATGCAGAAATATATAGGTGCAACATTGTGAGCTCAAGCAGTATGTATGTGTCTCTGACTGTGTGTGTGTGTGTGTGTGTGTGTGTGTGTGTGTGTGTGTGTGTGTGTGTGTGTGTGTGTGTGTGTGTGTGTGTGTGTGTGTGTTTGTGTGTTTGTGTGTTTGTGTGTGTGTGTGTGTGTGTGTGTGTGTGTGTGTGTGTGTGTGTGTGTGTGTGTAAGAGAGAGAAGAGAAAGTGAGGGAGAGATGTTTGTCGAGTTATGGTGGATCCTCAGAGACGTCTGTTTGTCTGGCTAAGGTCCAAAACTAATCAGAGATGTTGAGTTGCTCCCACTGAGTCAACTGAGACTTCATGTTAACTTTCCACACTCACTATTTGAAACAGTTTTATACAGGACTAAAATTAGTTAGCGGTGCAATTTCCTTTTTTTTTTTTTTTTTTTTTACAAAGATGCTTTGGGGAATCTCATGAAAATATTTCTAGGTTACATTTGCACCGAAATCAAAAGAATCAAAATATGAAATAATATTTGCATTGAGAACATTAAGATTATTTGCATTGTGATTTTATTTTCAAGACACATTTCCTGCAAAACTCACATTAACATGTTACTTTTGAATTTATTTGTGCTTGCAAATATTCTAAATCTGAATCCACCAAAATAAAAGTTTGCATGACAAATATTATGGCGTGCTAGTTGTTTACAATATAAATAATATATTATTGTATTTTTCTGCATTACATAACTTTTTTATGGGGAGGGGGTGCCTTTTTTATTAAAAAAAACCCCATAATTTTTAATAATGCAAATCTTAATAGTTCTATTTCTTTCTTTATAATATATTTCACAAATTAATAACAAAATAAAAAAAAATGAAATTATATTTTGATGAAGAAAGTGAAGTTTATTTTAGAAGTTTATTTGCATTATTTGCATCACACATTTCCCCAAAAATTCTCATTACCATTTTACTTTTAAATTTATAGGCCTATATACTTGGAATTATTTCAAAGTATCTTATTATGAAATTTATATCATTTTTTTTTTAAAAAAACTAAAATTTTCTTTATTAAAATATAATTTCTAATTTCCTTCTTTACATTGTGAGGTGAAGCGTAATGTAACGTTCTTGACAGATTAACACTAGGACCACTGAAAATATGAATTCACTTACATAATAAATAAATAAACAAAAACAGGCTGACTACATTTGCATACATTTACACCACATTTTTACAACGGCTGAGGCACTTCATCCACGCATGTAATGATCTATTAGAGCACATGTTTGACGTCTGGCATTTTTCCAGAGGCTTGTTAGAGATAACTGGACCAATGAGTCCTGCTCCTCTCACACTTCTCACGGTCTAACAGCACTTACCAAGATCCGAGAAACAAACTGTAAGCAGTTGTGTCATAGCGAGAGATTTAATACTGTCACATACAGACTTAATGAGAGCCTTAATGATCGTCTCTTCCTCGTGTGAACACACCACACACACACACTCACAGAGAGAGAGAGAGAGAATTACAAAAATCAATGAAATGCCAATTTTGAAATAGTTAAATAATCTCACTGTATAAATGTTGGTGTGCCGGCATTATAATAGAGTGCAACAGTTGGGCTTTGGAAGTAAAAAAATAAATAAATAAAAATCTTATTAATTTTCACCATAAGGAAAATGATTTTTCACAATAACTTATAAACCTTTAAAAATAGACCTACTTTGAGCTCCAAGGTTGTTGATTGATGGTATGTGCTTTTGTTGAAGCCTTAAAGGTACCATGGCCGCAGCAGGCGCAGTGATATTACGCAGCGCCTGAAAGTAGTCCCCAGCTAGGTAACTAGTTATAATATAGCTGGGGACTACTTTCAGGCGCTGCGTAATATCACTGCGCCTGCTGCGGCCATGTTACGGCAGCAAAGTTCCTTGATTATTACGCCTTATAGTTTTCTTGCAAGACACATTAGAGAAAGCATTGAAATATTATTTAAATGTATTTTATTTAAAACTAATACAATTTATTTACTAATCAAAGTGAATCATTATGAATTTACCAAAAATTGCTTTTGAATTAAACCAAACACCTATAATTCATGAAGTGAATAAGGTCTGACCAACCAGGCCCATAGCCAGCTATGAGGCCACCGAGGTCCGGACCTCGGTAAATGTCTGAGATAGGACCGCGCCTACTCTGACATCAGAGGCATCCACCTCAACAATTAATTGACATTCAGGGTCTGGAATAGACAAGACAGGGGCAGAGATAAACTGGGACTTTAACTTATCAAAGGCCTCCAACACTCCATTTGGGAGAGGTGAGTACCGTTAAGGGTGCAGCAATCTGACTGAAGTTCCGGATGAAATGTCGATAAAATTTGACAAACCCCAGGAACCATTGCAGAGCCTTACGAGAGTCAGGAGCTGGCCACTCAACAACAGCCCTTACCTTACAAGGCTCTGCTTTGATCTCTCCCGCAGAAATGATGAAACCCAAGAATGGTACCGACTGGGCATGGAAGACGCACTTCTCCACCTTGACATAAAGCTGGTTCTCCAGCAGCCGTTGTAGCACCTGGCGAACATGCTGAGTGTGTACCTGTGGAGACGGGGAAAATATCAAGATATCGTCGAGATACACAAAGACAAACCGATTCACCAAGTCGCTCAGCACGTCATTAACCAGGGCCTGGGAGACAGCTGGGGCATTGGTCAGACCAAATGGTAGGACCCCGTACTCAAAGTGTCACGTGGGAGTGTTGAAAGCTGTCTTCCATTCATCCCCCTCACGTATACGAATCAGGTGATAGGCTTTCCGGAGGTCAAGCTTGGTGAAGACCTTGGCTCCCTGCACCAGCTCAAAGGCAGACGGCATGAGGGGCACGGGGTACCTGTTTTTTATAGTGATGTCGTTCAGGCCTCAATAATCTATACAGGGACGTAGGGAGCCATCCTTCTTCTTGACAAAGAAGAACCCGGCACCTGCAAGAGATGAAGAGGGTCGGATGAGACCGGCTTTGAGGGATTCGTTTATATACTTATCCATGGCCTCTCTTTCAGGACTGGAAAGAGAAAACAAGTGACCCTTCGGCAGAGAAGTGCCTGGGAGGAGCTCAATGGCACAATCATAAGGGCGACGCGGAGGTAAGGAGGTGGCCCGGGACTTACTGAATATCTGGCGCAGGTCGTGGTACCCTGCCGGGACCCCGGTCAAATCAGCCGCCTCCACCTGCAAGACAGGACACATAGACACAGGAAAAGAGGCAGAACCCAGACAAGACACAAGACAAGACTGGCTCCACGACAAAACAGAATTGCTCAACCAATCCACGTGAGGGACTAGTGCTCACCAGGATCCCCCTCATTACTGGCGAGCCTTGGCTTTTAAAGGACAGCCTGCTGCGAAGTGACCAGGCTTGCCGCAGTACAGGCACAGCCCTAGAGCAAGACGTTGCTGCTTCTGTTGGGGAGTGATGCGAAGCGCCCCATCTGCATAGGCTCAGGCTCAGAGGAGGAAACGTTCAAGGAGTCCGTAGGAGAAACTAGAGACAATTCCTCAGCCCTCCAGGATGAACGAACTGCCAGGCGCTAACAGCAGTGGTGAAGGTGACCCTCAATCCGCAATGCCATATTGATAAGGTCGTCGAAATCATGCGGCAAGTCATGAGTAGCCAGCTCATCCTGAATGTCCTCCTCCAGCCCTGCACGGAACATGGATCGGCAGGCCCCCTCATTCCAGCTGCCATTCGCATGAAGGGTCTTGAATAGGATAGCATACTCAGTCACAGAATGACCGCCTGACGAAGCCATGCTAGCTGGTCAGCTGCTTCCTGACTCCTGGCAGAGTTGTCAAACAGCCTCACCATCTCCTAGCAGAAATCATCCAATGACGCAGAACAGGGAGCTTGAGTCTCCCAGACGGACATTCCCCAGTCGCGAGCCCTTCCAGTTAAAAGCCCTTCCCGTCAGTACAAAAGCCACTTTGGATTCCTCAAGTGCGTATGTGCGTGGCTGTAGGGAAAATACCACAGAACACTGGGACAAGAAGGCCTGGCAGGAGTTGGGGTCTCCATCATATGGTGGCGGGTTGTTGCATCTGGGCTCAGGCTCATGACGAGGAAAAGGATGAACTGGGCCACCCCGGGCAGCCTCCCGCTGCAGGTCTTGAATGCGAGTCGTCAGCTCAGCCACCTAGTTAGCCAGAAACTCCACCTCCCTTGTGGTGTTGGTCAATCTGGCTTCATGGTGGCCCAAAAAAACTCCCTGCTGGGTGACCGCGGTTCTGACAGTATCTGGGCCTGCTGCATCCATCTTGGCTAGATCGTTCTGTCAGGAACACAACACGGACACAGATGCAGGCTTCAGCAGAAAAACTGTTTATTTATAACAAGTCCAAACAAAAAGGGAAATTCCTCAAAAGAACAAAAATCCAGCCGGAGTAAAAAGGAAAAATAGTCCAACAGCAACAACGTCCTTGCGAAACATCCAGCAGAGAGTGCTCAACGGCGCGGCCACATGAGGAATTAGAGAGCAGAGAGGGGAGGACGAGGTGAGGAAGCTGGCTTCCAAGTGGAGCATGAACCTTCAGAGGGAATGCGGATGTCCGGCCTAGGACACGAGAAAGGGAAAATAGAAAAACAAAAAACAGGACGAAACAATAACAACCTGACGAGGAGCCAGACAGGACTAGACGGAGCAGCTGAGTGTTGGCGAACTGGCAAACAACGATCTAGCACAGGACGACACACAAGAGGGCTATAAATAGAGAGGGGGAGGGACACAATGTTGAATTCAGGTGAGCGAAATCAAACAATTAAGAGCAGCAAGTGTGGTAACGAGAGGGAGGGGTGAAACGCCACAGAGGAGGACATGAACCGCTTTTCCACTGTCGGGCCAGTGCGAGCCAGTGCTTTAAACGGGCCGGGCAGGGCTAATAGCCTCAGACCTGTAGCACCGAGCCCAAAATCACGATGCGTTTCCACCGTCGGGTCAGAAGCTCTGCTGTGCTTCACTAAAACCCGCCCTTTACACGCCTCTCTGGAACAACGTCACGCGACCCCATCATTTCATCAACAAAGAGAGGTTATCAGAAATAAGTCACTAGAACTAACGCGATAACAAAATGAACATGATAAAAGCGGCTGTTTGTTTGCATGTTCGTCGCAAACAAGCATCGATGTTTTACAATAGCCTATTAAGTGATACATTGTTCATAATGAATTAATTTATCAGGATTTAAAATTAGTCACACAGAAATAAAGCAATGTGAACCACTATTTCACAAAAAAAAAGAGGACAAATAGGCCTGTACCCTACTTATTCAGTAGAGTCTGTTTCTGTTTATTTGTAGTCACAGTATACATCACGTTAAGTAAGAATAATTTCTATATTTTTCCATCAAAAATACACCTGAGTAGCAGAGGGAGCTCCCGAACAAAAACCATTATATATTTTTATGACACACAGGGAGCTAAAGTCTCCAGACGAGACTTATGACAAATAAAATATGTTACTAAATAAATACACGATTGTGATTGAGAATGAGAAGCTGACGTCTGATTTCTTCAAGCGGTCGTATTTACCATGTTTAGTATGGTAATGTTAATAGCTAGCGTGTATAGTCTTTTGCATCGCTTGTAAATATTTCTGCCTTGTATGGTGATCATAATCCACATCGGATCAAGTTATTTCAAACACTCGCTGCTGTCTGAAAGTGAGTTTTGAGCTAAAATTATTTTAAAAGTCTTTAATGCTGTTAACTTTATGAAATGATCTGCAGCGCTGACGCTCGAGACGCGGAAACTCCGCCTTTGTTCATAACCACTCCTCTAGCTCCAGTTGGCCTGCTTTGGCCCAAGGTTTTCGTCGGGCCAGTAAACCCTGGCCGTTGGCCCTGAGGAAGCACCGACGAGGCACGGCCAAGCCCCGGAAGTGACAGTGGAAACGCGACTGGCCCTGGCACGCACTAGCACGCCCGCTTTTGGCCCGACAGTGGAAACACAGCTATGGCAACGATCAAAACAAAACACCATGTGCTCACAATATGCCGACAGACACAAAACATGACAACCAAAGGATCGGGTGATCAGCCCGGGGACATGACACCACCAAGTTTTCGAAAAAAAAAAACACAGTCACGCAATCCTAGAACCAGACCTGCTGCATAGTACAGATTTGAATAAAAAATAATTTTAAAATTGATTGATTGGCTGTTTGTTATTTGTGAGTATTAATATTAGTCTGCTCTGCATTAGGATCTGTTTTCCAACAATGACCAGTTGACTGTACAGTCAATATCCTTTACATAATATTTCCTTGATCATAAATGAACTTTGATTTTACATTTGATGCTGATTTTACGTAAATCTATGTGTATTCTTTATCCTATTTCAGTTCTCCTATCAGTCACAGATATGACTCATCCCAAGTCATATGAATCAGCACTCAACATTGCAGAGGCTCTTCAGAGGTAAACACACACATCTGTGACCACTTCACACTTCTCTGCTCTCTATAAGTGTCTCTACAGGAGGTCAGGTTTTCTCTGTCGTTACTGTTCAAAGATTTTCCCTTGACATGTCCCTGTGATTGCGACGTCATATTCAGCTGGTGGTCAATGTCCCATTTCGCATCTGTTATGGAGCTTCAGTAACCTTTTGTTCCCCTCACTAAAGCTCTGGCTATTTGATAATTAATCTCTGATGTTCTTGTTTTTTTGGGAATGGCAGCGGTTTTGACAGATGCATAGCACACAATGACCTTTACATGAGTCTGAGCCCAGCATTTAAGGACAGCTTATCACAGAACCTGCCAATCAAATGGTCAGATGGTAACTTAGTGGTTTTGATACTAAGTTGCTAACTATGTCCTCATTTGACACATTTATAGACACATAAAAATACATAGGCATTGCTAGATGCTAATTAAGAGGGCTTCAGGCCCCCTCTTTCATCTCAGTCCTAAAAATCTGTGATTATGTGGTCTTTCTTCACGTTTGCTGAAAACAGCAGCTGTGTTAGGCTACCTGAGGATATTTCACTCTGAATCCTCCCCATACTAGTCCTAAAATTTTAAATTTAAATCAAGTAATCATTCCCATATGATCAAAAAATAAATAAATACATTATATATATATATATATATATCTGCAGATGTAATTTCAGTTTATTTAAAAAACTAACAATTGAGCAAGATTCATGAAAAACTGAACATGAATTATATACCCTCTACTTTATTTTCCCAGTGTCTTTTTTGATAATTGTCACCCCCGGTGCTGAGAAAATGATATTGTCCTTCCCAAAAGCCACATGTTTAATTGTTACCATAACGACCTTTCAGTTTAGCAAGTGAACATCAAATTACAAATAAATTACGGGTGTGAATCGCCTCTCCGCCTCTAATTTAGATCAGTCCAGAGTTTGTGGTTACTTCTTAAAAGCTTTCTGCAATTAGCATTTTGTTGTGGTGCACCAATGCTAATTATCGGATAATTGCTGTGATCACATTTGCAGAGGTGAATGAGAAGGTTGTTTTATTCTTGGATCTCAGATTTTAGTACCTGGATAGGTAAGTGGCATTGCAGGTACATTTTACAGACATGACGAAAGCTGCTAATGATTGATGAACAAATAAAATGAATAAATAAAAAAGTATAAAAATTAATTACATATGGTCTCCTTAAAGGGATAGTTCACCCAAAAATTAAAATTACTCACCCTCATGTCGTTCCAAATCAATAAAACTTTGGTTGATCTTTGAATTTTTGAATTACCCACTTTTAAATATCCTAATTTGTGTAAGATGAACCTTATGGGTTATGGAGTCTTACAGGTTTGGAAAGACATCAGGATGAGTAAAAGATGACATAATGTTTTTTGGGTGAACATCCATCTAAGTGGAACCTATTTTGAGTTTTTTACTATAGTACTTTACATTTAAAAACCCCATTGCTTTGTTTCTTGATGGTTTGTGGAATGATTAATCCCTGTGTCTGCTTTACAGGTTAAAGAAACCTCTCCAGACACATGTGCACCTGTCATCGGTGGACCTTTGAGCGAGAGACTGCGGTCCTCACGGAATCATGTTCAGTTTGTTGTGTTCTCTGGCATCACCTGAAATTAAACTCGACGTCTTACACACAAGTAACCCAAGCCGTGTACCTGACCTTCAACCCAAGAACAAATCCATCATGACTGTCTGCTACTCAGATCCCATATTTTAATACTCCAAAAGACATGCAAAGAAGAAAATAGAGAAAATAGCTACCCAAAGGGATTTGAGAAAAGTTAAAAGGGTTTGAGAAGATGCCAACTGTTAAAATGAGAGTTATTATTTATTAACTTTCATGTTTTTTTTTAAACCTGTATGACTTTCTTGTGTAAATTTAGATATTAAAGGAGGTACTTCACTCCTCTGACTGAGGAATAGCTCACTGAAAAATGAAAATTTGCTGAAAATTTACTCACACTCAGACAAGCTAAGATGTAGATGGGTTTGTTTCTTCATGGGAAAAGATTTGGGGAAATTTACCATTGCATCACTTGCTCACCAATGGATCCTCTGCAGTGAATGGGTGCTGTCAGAATAAGAGTCCAAACAGCTAAAAAAACATCACAATAATCCACAAGTAATCCAAACGACTCCAGTCCATCAGTTAACATGCACTGTAAAAAAAATTCCGTAAAATTTATGGTAAAAAAACGGTAGCTGTGGTTGCCGGAACTCTACCGTTAAAAAAAACTTAAATTTACAGTTAAAGGAACACTCCACTTTTTTTGGAAATAGGCTCATTCTCCAACTCCCCCAGAGTTAATAAGTTGAGTTTTACCGTTTTTGAATCCATTCAGCCGATCTCCGGATCTGGCGATAGCACTTTTAGCATAGCTTAGCATAGATCATTGAATCCTATTAGACCAGTAGCATCGCATTCAAAAATGACCAAAGAGTTTCGATAGTTTTCTTATTTAAAACTCGACTCTTCTGTAGTTATATCGTGTACTAAGACCGGCGGAAAATGAAATGTTGCGATTTTCTAGTCCAATTTGGCTAGGAACTATATGTTGCACACACAGAAGAGGCTGTTTTTCTGGTGGCACATATAGTTTTTATTTCTGTCACACACTGTAAAGTCTGCAAATTCAACAGAGACAACAATTAGATTACTTTCTGTATCACAGTGTTGAAATAGCTGGCAGTGTGACTTCTTCTGGTCAACAAGTGAAACGCGCTGCGGCTCACCACTACCCCCTAGCGTCACCCGCCAGTATTCGCAGGTTTAAGTGATATCAACATAAACATCTAATAAATGGTAACCAACAATACATAATAACCATAACATATGAATAACAAGAGTATTTTAATCTATATGACTACATATACTCTCATTCCGGAGTAATAATCAAGGAACTTTGCTGCCGTAACATGGCCGCGGCAGGCGCAGTGATATTACGCAGCGCCTGAAAGTAGTCCCCAGCTATATTATAACTAGTTACCTAGCTGGGGACTACTTTCAGGCGCTGCGTAATATCACTGCGCCTACCGCGGCCATGTTACGGCAGCAAAGTTCCTTGATTATTACGCCGGAATGAGAGTATAGTTCTTAATCATATCAGCTTAGAAAATTGCAACTTTTCATTTTCCGCCGGTCTCAGTACACGATATAACTACAGAAGAGTCGAGTTTTAAATAGGACAAATATCGAAACTCTTTGGTCATTTTTGAACGCGATGCTACTGGTCTAATCGGATTCAATGATCTATGCTAAGCTATGCTAAAACTGCTATCGCCAGACCCGGAGATCGGCTGAATGGATTCAAAAATGGTAAAACTCAACTTATTAACTCTGGGGGAGTTGGAGAATGAGCCTATTTCCAAAAAAAGTGGAGTGTTCCTTTAAATACCGTAATTTCATTAACTGATATAATGTTAATATACCAACCTATTGAAGTAATGAAATATGTTTTGTACCTTTGAAATACACTGATTACCACCAAATGCAGATGTTGATGAGAAAGTCACATGATGAACCAAAGCCCATCACAAGCAGCTTTTAAATAATAACATATATAGAAGGTGCACAGTGTCATTCACACAAACATTAAACACCATCATGGTGAGACTCATTAAACTGAAATATGCAATAAACATTAATTTAACACCATTAGATGTAACATATAACTCTAATAAACATAACTGATAAGAAAAAACTAAGAGGAAACCTAGTTATTTCAAAGAAAAAACATCAAATTCAAACAAAATTTGAAATGCAACGCAGGGAATTCTGGAAATGTCAATTTATGTTTTTTTCCCTGTTTACATTCTTCTTCACTTCCAAAAACGGTATTTCACCATAAAATTGTCTGAAATGTCTAGTACAGTTTTTCATCTTATATATTATGGGAACTTACCATTAACCATTTAACAGGTTTTTACTGTAGCCTTTTCACAGTTGTTTACCGATAAAATCACAGCCATTTTTTACAGTGTGTTACGAAGCAAAAATATTTGTTTTTGTATGAAACAAATCCATCAAGATATTATCAACTTGCTTCTTGCTAAAATCCTCAATCCATATTATTGTTTTCTCCAGTGAAAAAGTCATCTTGTCTGAATAAGAAAATATGCACAAAACAGCCCAAAACAATTCTAAGCAAATATGTTGGTGGATTTTGATGTGAGAATGTGAGGACTTTTTCACTGTATAGGAAGCTTTATTATGGATTATGTACTCATATTTTGGCCAGAAATAATTATTTTCAATTTCTTACAAACACACATCTTTTCACTTCATAAGACATTAATTGATGGACTGGAGTTGTGGATTATTGTGATGTTTTTATCAGCTGTTTGGACTCTTATTCTGAGGGCACCCATTCATTGCAGAGGATCCATTGATGAGCAAGTGATGCAATGCTAAATTTTGCAAATCTGTTCCAATGTAGAAACAAACTCATCTACATCTTGCATTGTCTGAGGGTGAGTACATTTTCAGCTAACTCTCAATCGTGGGCTAGCTATTCCTTTAAGTTACTTTTTAAAAAAAAAAAAATTTGTTGCTATGATATTCTCGGTATTTATCAAATGTTTGTAATAAACTATTTTGAATTGTAATACCTCTGAGACCTATGCTAATGTTCATGCTTGCATGTGTATTTGCAGGAACCCAGTTTCCCTGTGCAACTTGCCATAACTCACAAGAATAGGTACATGAGACACAGCAGCAGCTGTCCCAGAAATGTGACGTTCCGCCATAAAGGGAATGAGGTGTATCATGATTGATCATTCTTCACATCGCCACTATTGAAGTGAAAGAGCTAGTCACCCATGTCAGGAACAGCTCCCAGATGTGTGAGCATCTCTCTCTCAGTCTCTCCATCAGGTCTCTGAAGCTTTCCCAAAATTCTCTTATGCAACAATAAAAATCACATCACGCTAATAATGCATTTAAGACTCATCTGCACTCAAGGGAACAGCTGGTTGCGATGATCCGCTGAAATGTTTCTCACCATGTTTCTCAAGGTCAGCAAAACTATTTTTGCCTCGTTCGTTGCATAATGATTCTCTTTTGATCTGTAATGTTTGCTAATAATATGTTTTCTTGGCAGTGCAGCCATTAGGGTGGAACAAAAGAGACGTGGCTTATATCACGTGGACATATGCGTTTCCCCAGAGGTCATGCCCTTGAGTAGCAGTTTCATTTAAAACGCTATTCACTGATTCACAGAATACAGTTAGACATGGACTGTTCGGACAGCATGGGGAGAAGGACTCATGGGTGACCATTCTGTTATAGTGGTTTAAGGTGAGTTTCTTTGTCATTAGCAGCATCACAATGGCAAAAATACGAACTGTTGACAAACATTCTAATCAGCTTAAGTTAAGTTTCCGAACCATACATGATGATAAAACAAATATTTCAGTTTCATCTGGTGCAGAAATTCTAAACTATACTAATGTTTTGTGCTGGTAACTGAAAGGTTGTAGGTTCAAACTCCAATAATAGGCAATACATAAACAATTAATCAAGGCCCTTAAAGTTAATGAAATGACATTTGCAACACTTATTGCAACACAATTAACTTCTGTATTTTTACATATTTCTATGGAAGCTTGTTTCTGCCATGGAATAAAAAAAAAAGTAGCATTCAGATCAATTAAGGATTTTTTCCCTCACAATATTAAGTGTATGTCTCACAATTCAGACTTTTTTTCTAAATTGTGCAATTTTTGAATTTTGTAAACTCAGATTTGCAGGATATAAACTTAGAATTATGAAATATCAACAGAATTGCGAGATATAAACTATAGATATAAAAGAGGGAAAAACAGAATTGCATGTGTAAACTCGGAATTCTGAGTTGCAAGATTTAAACATGCAATTCACAAGAAACATATATCATAAATTTTGAGATATCAACTCTTTCTGAGATTTTGAGATGTGCACTAAGAATTGTGAGTAAAAGTTTATACCTCCCAATTCTTACTTTATATCATGAAATTCTGTCCGAAACTGTAGGTGTTACAAAAAATAAAAGGGACATTTTTCGTCGTCTGAGAGTTAGAGTAAGTTATTATATATAACTTTATATATATATATATATATATTATATATAATTTTCAATAACAAAGTTGAATACACTTACATTAGTTTGGAATATTAACAAAATATTATAAATATTTATTTATGATTCAAAATAATTAATGTTAAATATATTAATATACATACTAGGAAAATTACGTTATGCATAAATTAACATTATTAAATGTATTTTGGATGAATATGAATTACAATGAACAACAGTTTATTTATAAATTAACATTAATCACAAATAATAAATGTTTTAAAAATTGTTGTTCATTAATGCATTAACTAATATTAATTATTTGAACCTGCACTGAAAATATGGTGTGATTTACATTCAGAAATGGCTAGTAATGTTCACAAATGATTACAAATAAATGGCAAGTGACTCATTAAATTACATAGAAAAACTGAAATTGTATTTTCTTGTAAAAAATACTCCAATAATATTTTAATAAACGTTTTATTTACAACTTACATCCACAAGTCTCATTTTAGATACAGGAGAAGATTAAACTAAACCCAATGAAGAGACAATGTGATGGTAAAAGGTCTCATGGCTTGGCTCCAGCTCTGTAGGACATCTGAGGATAGACTCCTTTTGCTTGGATGCTTTATCAAAAGGCTTTCTGAGCAAGCTAATGAGGCTAGCAAGACTAACAACAACAAAGCAAAAAACAAAGACATAAAGAGATCTTCCCTTAGGCATGAGGGTGCAAAGCATTACCAAAGAGATCTTCTGGCCTTTCCATTTTTGAGGCCTGGAGGAAACGCACTGAACCATACGCAGAGGATTCTGCTAGCACGTTAGATGTTTATTAGATCCTGTTTTGATGTCAGTGAACATACAAAACTGTACACTCTTTTTGGCATATCCATTACGTTTAGAACATAAGTTGTGGTATGTATATGTATGTTTGATTGCCTAGCCTGTTTAATAGAAATTATGATGAACAATAAAAATTAGGTGAGATAATAATATGCCAAATTAGCAACTTGGCATCTAGTAGATATTCTTCATTCAATTCAAGATATGCCAAGTTTTAGGATGGTCCCGCTGGAAATACCTGAAGTTAAGTGATTTACTCAAGAGTAAAAAAGCGCAAGATAGTAATCTTCAGTTTCGTTGGCACCTCTACATGGGCTGAAGTGTTTTGCAATGTTTTTTCATTGTTAGGCTAAAACCATAGCCTGTAATTTTAGTCTATATATTTTTATATACAAAACAGTTCAAAAATTTGAGAAAAATAGAGTAAAAGTTGTTATTTTGATACAAAAACATTCTATGTCAAATAAATGCTATTCTTTTGAACTTTCTATTGATGAAAGAATCATGAAAAAATATTACACTTATATTAAATATTACAAAAAATATTCCACAAAAATATATAAGTAGTACAGCTGTTTTCAACATTAATAATATCAAGAAGTGTTTCTTGAGCAGCATATTAGAATGTTTTCTGAAGGAGCAATGATGCTGAAAATTCAACTTTGCATCACAGGCATAAATTATATTTTAATATGTATTAAATATGAAAGCGGTTATTTTAAATTGTAATAATATTTCACATTATCACTGTTTTTACTATCATTTTGATCAAATAAATGAAGCCCAGGTGAGCTTCAAATATTCGAACGGTAGTTGAACGGTGAAGTGAATGGAAATGCTAATAGTAAGCTTTCTTCAGGTACGATAGACATTTTTGAGCTTGAATCACGATTGCATGGACTGACATAATGGCCAACTCTTATTTTTGGAATTTATTGTGGAATTATTGTGAATTTGGAGAGAGTTATTGAAGAATTTGTCTCATTTTAGATGCTGCATCCTTGAAATTAAAATGATTTTACACTGTATCCTGACCAGGTGTGATGCTTGATAAAAAAAATTTAAAAATTGCTAAAATTCTCTTCCTTGTTAATAAAATGATTTTATACTGTATCCTGAGCAGGTGTGATGCTTGTTAAAAAAAATTAAAAAATTAAAAAATTGCTAAAATTCTCTTCCTTGTTAATTTAGATTTTATATAACTGATTCTGTAACAAGCAATGTTATTATTTATCCAAATTCCAAAATAAACGTCAAATATTAGTAGATTTACTTCTATTTGTTTTGTTTTTTTTGCTATATCAGATCTGCATGCTGCATCTTTCTTTTGAGATATTACAATAGGACAGCCGTATTATTTCATCGTGGATAAAGCAGCTTTGTGTTTGTGTTTACTAAGGTGAGCGTGAGGGCAGACCCTGGCATGGGCTGGGCTGGTTGGATTACCATGTGCCCGGTTTCATTGTTACCAAGCTGGGATGTGTTTACACGCAACTGAAACACAAGCCACCTCACCTGCCTCTCACATACAACCACAGGGTTTGACTTACCAGGGTCCCGTCTCTGCAAACAACGACGTTCTGCTTCCTGTGTTGAAGTGTGATTAAGATTTTCTCAAGATGGTCCATTATTTGCATTATTTCATTTTCACGTGCGTACTCTGAGCAGTCAAACAACTGTGGAGATAAACGTGTTGGGGAAAACAACAGCGTCAATCAACAAAGCTGAATCTACCACCAGGGTGGATCCGAATAAGCATAATAATTTCTGTCTGAACTACAAGAGGCAATCGCATTAATTAATAAATATGCTCTCCACAAAATCAAACATACACAAAAAAACCACACTGTTGCCATGGAGATGAGAATAAAACCTCACATGGAATGATGACTTCCTGTGGAGAGACAGAAACTGGGGCATCGGAGGGTACGGCAGACTAGCTGGTAAAGTTGGTTTTGTTGAATGTGCAGATTTTCAAACTACGCACAAACGGCATGACGCCTCTATATGATTGATGATGTAGTTATCTAGACTCTGGCGGATACATCACCCATTGAATTATGGCCTCGCTGCTTATGACGACAAAATCGTGTAAGACAACATATATGGGCCAGAGAAAACAAATGAGCCGACTACTCAAAGACTTAATACAACACTGTATGTGCTATAAGACAGCATGCAAAGAATTTGTAGCTCTCTCAAGCGTTCTGTCCTGTTTTTACAGGAAAAAAAAAAAAAAAGCTCTGTGACCAACATAGTTTATGATTCTTACACATTTTCTTCACAACTTTTATGATTTTTGAAGTTTAATGCACCTGACAACCTCTGTAGTCCCATTGTTAACAACCACCATTTTAAGACAAGTAAAAAAAAAATTGTAAAAAAATTATTACTGGTGTATTTTATGTTGTAGAATAAAATGTGAAAATATCTGACAAAAAAGTGAAGAAAAAAGCTTTGAAAGACTCACTGACTTTGTCAAAATGCTAACTCGTTTCCGGGTTTTGGCCAATAAAAGTATGTCACGTGGCAGCAGGTCGTAGTCTGAAAGCATAGACATGCTTGACCAGTGTTTTAATTCATCTCTCTTCTCCACTTTCAACTACTTTCATGATTTCTTTGACGGGAGAGGGTATATGGTCGGATGTATGTATGGGCTTTTTCTGATCTTTCGATCCAATATTGCAAAATAAGCTTGTGCTATTTACATATGAACATGACAGGAGACAACGGAAAACAATACAGAGAGAAAAAAAACAGTAAAAAAAAAAAAAACCAAACAGTAAGAGAAACAAGAAGTAGCCGCAAAGCAGAGCTGATTGTAATCCGTTTCAGATTTCAAATTACATGACAAAAATTGTAGTTAGTAACGTAATCCATTACAGTACACATTTTATGTATAAATCAGTCTACTTTTTGATTACTTGATTACATTGATTTAAATAGGATAGTTTTACCATATTGATATAAAAATGCAAAGACCAAGAAAATATATTCAATTCATTTAAACATTACATTATGTCAGTTATCATTTATAGCTGACAGCCCATCACTGTAAAAAATAATTGTAATTTTAACTGTAAAATTTTGTACAAACGCTACGGAAAAAAACTGTTAACAGTAAGTTCCCGTACTATACAGGTGCTGGTCATATAATTAGAATATCATCAAAAAGTTGATTTATTTCACTAATTCCATTCAAAAAGTGAAACTTGTATATTATATTCATTTATTACACACAGACTGATATATTTCAAATGTTTATTTCTTTTAATTTTGATGATTAGAGCTAACAGCTCATGAAAGTCAAAAATTAGTATCTCGAAATATTAGAATATTTACATTTGATTTTGAATAAATGACCATCCCTACAGTATAAATTCTGGGTATCTCTTGTTCTTTGATACCACAATAATGGGAAAGACTGCTGACTTGGCAATGATCCAGAAGATGAACATTGACACCCTCCACAAAGAGGGTAAGTCACAGAGGGTCATTACTGAAAGGTGTGGCTGTTTACAGAGTGCTGTATCAAAGCATATTAAATGCAAAGTTGACTGGAAGGAGGAATTTGGGTAGGAAAAGGTGCACAAGCAACAGGGATGACCGCAAGCTTGAGATTACAGTCAAGCAAAGCCGATTCAAACACTTGGGAGAGCTTCACAAGGAGAGAACTGAAGCTGGAGTCAGTGCATCAAGAGTCACCACGCTCAGACGTCTTCAGGAAAAGGGCTACCAAGCCACTTCTGAACCAGAGAAAACGTCAGAGGCATCTTAACTGGGCTGTGGAGAAAAAGAACTGGACTATTGCTCAGTGATCCAAAGTCCTCTTTTCAGATGAAAGTAGATTTTACATTTCATTTGGAAATCAAGGTCCCAGAGTCTGGAGGAAGAGTGGAGAGGCACAGAATCCATGTTGCTTGAAGTCCCGTGTGAAGTTTCCACAGTCAGTGATGATTTGGGTTGCCATGTCATCTGCTGGTGTTGGTCCACTGTGTTTTCTGATGTCCACAGTCAACGCAGCCATCTACTAGGAAATTTTAGAGCACTGCATGCTTCCTTCTGTTGACAAGCTTTATGGAGATGCTGATTTCATTTTCCAGCAGGACTTGGCACCTGCCCACACTGCCAAAGGTACCAAAAGCTGGTTCAATGACCATAGTGTTACTGTGCTTGATTGGCCAGCAAACTCGCCTGACCTGAACCCCAGTACTGTCAAGGGGTACTGTCAAGAAGAAGATGCGATATGCCAGACCCAACAATGCAGATGAGCTGAAGGCCACTATCAGAGCAACCTGGGCTTTCATAACACCTGAGCAGTGCCACAGACTGATCGACTCCATTCCACGCCGCATTGCTGCAGTAATTCAGGCAAAAGGAGCCCCAAATAAGTATTGAGTGCTGTACATGCTCATACTTTTCATGTTCATACTTTTCAGTTGGCCAAGATTTCTAAAAATCCTTTCTTTGTATTAGTCTTAAGTAATATTCTAATATTTTGAGATACTGGATTTGGGATTTTCCTTAGTTGTCAGTTATAATCATCAAAATTAAAAGAAATAAACATTTGAAATATATCAGTCTGTGTGTAATGAATGAATATAATATACAAGTTTCACTTTTTGAATGGAATTACTGAAATAAATAAACTTTTTGATGATATTCTAATTATATGACCAGCACCTGTATACAGGGAAAAACTGTAAAAGATCTAACCAGATATTTAATGTAGTTTTACAGTAAAATGCTGTTAATTGTACAGTTTTTAGAAGTAAAAAAGAACAAATCAATGTATAATTTACAGTCAAAAACTGTAAACCGATATTCCCAGAATTCCCTGCGTGACAATCCACATTTGAAAGTATTTTGTTTAAATAGTCATGTTTTTTTTAATAGTTGTTGTTATCAGTTATGTACATTTGGGCTTTATGTTACATCTTCTGTTGTTTTATGAAAGTTTATTGCATTATTTAAGTATCATGTGTGTTACCATGATGGTGTTTTGTGTTTGCATGAATGACTCTGTGCACCTTCTATATATTAGTATATATTTCTGATTGTGGTGAAGCTTTATGTGATGATCTTTGATTCTTCGTGTGGCTTTCTCTTTTACCACCTGCATTATTATGGTGGTTGCCAGTATGTTAAAGGTACAAAACAGATTTTAATAGCAGTGTGCGTTGTTGAATTTACTGGTTTACATTCAAATTTTCTTGTTTGTAAATTACAGTTTTGTACTGTACAATTTACAGTTTTGGGCTGTAAATGTGTTTACAGTTTTTCTGGCAACCACAGTTACCAAAATTATTTTGTAAAAAGTACAGAATTTTTTTTACAGTGCAGCTATAAATTCCAGCTTTGTGAATCTTACAACATCTTTGGTGAGAAAGAATCATAGAATCAATTCTGATGTATTACTTTCGAACCCCCACCCTAAAATTCACAAATAATACCTTTAATGACAATCCAGTTCCAGTTTGAGAAGATTTGTGGCTAAGAGTTTTCAGAGGAACAGATATTATGGCCAGACAAGCTCCTGAAACCTGGGCATTTAAAAGTGGCTCTGTTTGTTTCTCTCTCTGATGACTAAGCGACAGGGAGTCGATGTCCACAGAGATTATGTGTCATTCTCAGACATTATCACAAAGTACAGAACACAGTGTCATCCTTTCAGGTTTCTTACAGAGCAAACACAGACACACACATATGCTGTTCTATTAAGTTCAATTGTTTTTATACAATCAAAAATCAATATTATCTCCCTTAAACCATCAAACCACTAGTGGAACATTTTCAAATGGTGTTTTGGTTGTGGCAATGTTTTTTAAATGAATCTTTTAAGGGATGAATCTTTCTAATTTAATCTCATGCATTTGTAAATCACTGTGTAATTATTCAACAAATCAGCGAACAAATCTTTTAGTGAACAGATTCCAAATTGTAGTGTTCATTTCATTCAAGCAAATGATTCGAGTCTTATATTCTTTCAGTAAGCTTGTAGAATTGCTGACATTTTCTCTGGACATTAAACTGTGGGATAAATTAACAAAAAACATTGAATAAAATGACATTCTTCACCTTTAAACTAATTGAATCATTTATCAGAGTAACAGTGCTTGAAGTGAGAGCTCTGTTTTAAATATCAGGTCACTGTATTTATTGGAAGACATTTTCTGAAATGTTTGCCTCACTGAATTGCAGTCAGACAGGGGTTTTAATATTCCTGTGACTGTTTTTCTCAGTGCTCTCTCATAAAATGCCTTCTATGATTTAATGATCATAATGCTCAGTCAGCAGCAGCATCCTTTCATCCTGGTACTTTCCCAGCTACCTTTCTATGAGGGGATATATACATGGCCACTATGCCTTTTTATTGATCAGATCAATAAAATCTAATCATGAAAGGATGGGGTCGGCAATATTTTATGTGTTTGAAAGAAGTGTTTTATGCCGTCCAAGGCAATTATTAAAAATACAGTAAAAACTGTAATATTGTGAAATATTATTACAGTTTAAAATAACTAAGTTTCTCATTTAATATATTTTAAAATGTAATTTATTCCTACACTGTAAAAAGTGATAAGTTGACTTATCTTATGAAAATTGAGGAAACCCGTTGCATTAAAATTTTTAAGTAAATGATAATTTAAAAAAAAAAATAAGTTAATTGAATTGTCAAGTTATAATAATTTTAAGGCAACGGGTTTCCTCAATGTTTTTTAGTTAAGTCAACTTATCACTTTTTACAGTGTAGTAAAGCTGGATTTTCAGCAGCCATTACTCTATTCTTCAGTGTCACATGCCTCTTCGGAAATCATTCTAATATGCTGATTTGTGCTCAAGAAACATTTATTATTATCAATGTTGAAAACAGTTAATTTTTTGTGCACTGTAAAAAGTGATAAGTTGACTTAACTTAAAAAAAATTGACGAAACCCATTGCCTTAAAATGTTTAAGTAAAGGATAATTTAAAAAATAAGTATTATGTACTTAATAATTTTAAGGCAACGGGTTTCCTCAATTTTTTTAAGTTAGGTCAACTTTCACTTTTTATGAAAAAAGTGTGGAAACTGTGATACTTTTTTCTTTGATGAATATAAAGTTACTACATTTTTTAAACAGAATTTAATTAACATGTCTTTACAGTCACTTTTAATGAAATGCATTCTTGCCGAATAAAAGTAGTGTTCAGTAAAAGCACAAATAGGCTTCTGCGGATTGTTGTTTTGCATATAGAGAATATGTATATCTGTAAATGTTTGTATTTATGAGCAACTCTGACCTTCTGCTGTTTCTAAATAACCCTGCCAGCCTGAACCCCAACATTAATATATTTTTTGGTCTTATAATCTCTGTCCTATCCACACATCATTGCAGCAGATGGGAATCACCAGATGTTCGTGATTACCAAGAATGCAAAATGATTCCGGATAAAAAGCGAGTGGGCACTATAAAACAGACACGGATGCCCTTCATGTTCGGTTGTCATTTAATCACAGATGATTATATGGAGAAATCAAACCTCAGTTCAGCAGATGTTGCATAAAGCTGGATTGTGGGATAGAGTGGTGCGGTTTCCTGGGGCTAGACTACAGGAGTGGGCGATTTTATCCACGATTGGTCATTACCTGGAAGAACAGGTTGAAAGCCAGAAACAAGACAGGCAGAGAGAGAGTGGCAGATGGACACACTATAAATTATGTATGTGTTTGTCTGAGTAATGCACCTTCAGACCAAGGTCAGAAATCTATCTGGATCTGTCAAAGAAATCTGTTTGTTTGAGTCTAAAAACTTTTACATAACTAACCTGAGGGCAGTAGATGAAAGCCTCCTTTGCAATCATATCTGACCACAGGAGCTCTCTGGGTAAAGTGACTAGTGCTTTGACTGTGTAAAACCCTTCAGATCAGAGCGGATAGATTAAGACCTTCATTTTAAGAGCCTAAAACTGCTCTTGAGCCCTTAATGTTCGAGTTTTTCCACTGTGAAACATGCTTTGATTGTGATTTTTCTTTTCAGACATTTTTATTATAGGATAGCCCACCTGTTTAAATTAATGAAATAATTTACTTTTAAATTTGGTTAACGTTGATTTTAAAAAAAATTAAATGCCAGAGATTTGTCATGTAGCAGATCATAAAGCATTTTCATAAAGAAAAGTGTCTTTTTTGCATCCAGTTCATGATACTTTTAAACCCTATTTATTGTGTTATTATAAACACACACACACACACACACACACACACACACACACACACACACACACACACACACACACACACACATACACATACACACACACTACCATTCAAAATGGTCAGAAAGGGTCAATGGCAGCTGTTTTTTGTTGTTGTTGTTGTTGTTGTTTTTAGAAATTAATACTTCTATTCAGCAAGGAATCAAAAAAGTATCAAAATGTTACAAAAGATTTCTTTTCAAATATCATTTCACATTTCACTTTTTTTTCTTCTTCTTTTTTTTTTAAATTTTCTATTAATCAAGGAATCCTGAAAAGATGAAAGTGTCACAGTTTCCACATAAATATTAAGCGGCACAACTGTTTTCAACATTGATTGTTATAAGAAATGTTTTTGAGCAGAAAATCAGCATATTAGAATAATTTCTGAAGGGTCATGTGACACTGAAGACTAGAGTAATGATACTGAAAATTACATTTTAAAATATATTCAAATAGAAACCAGTTATTCTGAATTGTAATAATAGTAGTTATTATATAGTTTGTTTTAAATACTTTACAATTTAATTTAATTATTTTCTATTTTTATTTATAATTTGATTTAATTACAAACCAAAAGATTATTAATAAGAAATGAGTGGCATCAGTGCAAAAAAAATAAATAAATAAATAAAAAAACAGCTGTACTGTAGGATCAAGTTCCTTGCTCAAGGGCACAAGAGAAACCATACTTTCCAATTCATGGATCAACCCTTCTGTGACTTGACTGACAGCTTATAACTTTAGTAACACCCTAGGAGGTTGTTTTTGCATTATATGAATTGAGACTGGGATTGTGAGAGATTTCTACCATTGTTAGTGTGATAATACAACAAAACAGACACAAATACACAATCATTTACAACGATATGTTGTCTGGTCTTCCAGGCGGGGATGTCACATTGATGTGAAAGAGACACATGATTGACAGTCACCTACAGCCAAAACATCCAGCTCTGAAACACTAGAAGACATCATGCTGTTTAAACAAATTACTTTCTCATACACAAACTCATGCCATGAAATAAATACAGAAATGAGCCATTCACTTAACCACTTAGCTACTAGAAAAGGTATAGATAGATAGGTAGATAGATAGATAGATAGATAGATAGATAGATAGATAGATAGATAGATAGATAGATAGATAGATAGATAGATAGATAGATAGATAGATAGATAGATAGATAGATAGATAGATAGATAGATAGATAGATGCTAAATGAAGGGCATATAAACACACAAATACTCAGTCTCTGGTTCCCACACTTGCCCTTGTCGGTCAAAACGTCTTGACCTGGTCCGATTAAAGTCTAGAATGACTGTCTAACTGATTTGGGTAGAGATCAGGTGACCTGTCTCTCTCTCACACACACTTCTTGTAGCAGACACCTGTGAGACTATGTGAGTCTCGAACTGCAGGGGCCAATGAAAAATTCAGAATGGTGTGAGCAGTCACTTATTCCAGTGCAATGGGGCCTGTGAGAGGACACATCAGAGAAAACACGCCGAGGACATGCTATTCCGTCTTACGAAACCAACACCTCTGACATTTTCCAAACAGCTGCATCCAAACAGCACTAAAACACATGTGCATCGCAGGGCAATTTATGATCTTTAATGATTCAAAATACTTTTTTAGCGTTTGTTGAGAGAAAATCTTGGCTTTTTATGGAAAGTCATTCTCTTACTAGAACTGCATTTAACATATGTTACATTTACATTTTAATAATTGCTGATTGTGTCTGTGTGTGTTAAATTGTGTTAAATTGATTAAAGTTTGTAAAGTCACAATTCTGAGAAATAAAGAAAAAATCTGAGAAGAAAAAAGCTACAATTACCATTTTTTAAATATTTTGTTCCATGGTAGAAGAAAAAAAAAATTCTTTCTTTCTTTCATTCTTTTAGTAAGTTAATTAGTTAGACAAAACTAATTAACTAGTTTAAAATGAACATAAACATAAAAACATAAAAATAGTACTCACCCAATTATTTTCAATATATTTTTAACATTTATTGATATAAAAAAATTAACTGTTTATTAATTGTGATAACTGCTGATTTTGTGGTGAATGATGAAATTCATTTTAAGATTTTTTTTTAAAGGTTACTCTTATTTCCAGCATTGTATCAAAATTTATTTAGTTAGTTATTATTTCCAGCATTACATTGAAAAGCTTGTCAAATCTAATTAATTAATTACATTTATTTATTTATTTATAACTTTTTATTTTTATTATTATTATTACAAAACATACAAATGATACAAGTTCTCACTCAATTTATTCTAAATGCATTTTTATTTTTTTATTTTTTTTATTTTATTTTATTTTATTTTATTTTATTTTATTTTATTTTATTTTATTTATTTATTTTTTTTAGGCTAATGTTATTTCCAGCATTGCATTGAAAAGCATGTTGTTGAAAATGTATTTATTTCTTTATTAAGATCTTTATTGTTGCTATTTGTTAGTATTAGACAAAGTATACAAATAATATATTAAACATATTATATTATATTATATTATATTATATTATATTATATTATATTATATTATATTATATTATATTATATTATATTATATTATATTATATAGATATTTGTAAATTATTTGTCAATCTGAAATAGTTGTAATTTTATTAATGTGTTGTTTTAGCATGCCCTACAGCATCATTCTAACATATTTCTGTCTTGTGTTAGAGAATCAAGAATTGCATGCGCTTCAGGGAACAAGAGATTTTCACAGCACTGATGTCGGCAGCTGAACATCTCTGAAGATCAGTTTTGCATAAAGCTGATGGAAAAAATGCTTATACAATGGCAGTTGATTCTTTTCAGATGTCTTGCACTGTGCACAATAAAAGTTTAAATCAGGTCATAATTTTTCAGAACAGCACAATATATGTTTCATAAAATGTCCACAACACATTGCCGCACATCTTGCGAACATATGTCACATTGAAGTGCCGCTATGTGTGGTTAATCGATACACCGAGTTCCTGTAGAAACACTACAGCCTTGACTGAAGGGGATTATGGGATTTCTCAAGTGTATTATGTCCTTTGTCTGTCATAGGTGAGCTGTCATATGCCCATTCTTACATCTAGCAGAAGCGTAGCTGTCCACAAGAAGCCTTTGTGCTGAGAACGTGGTAGACGTGGGCGCAAAAGCTTCTGTTTTTCTGTCGCTCTAGTCTGGTCAGGATGTGACTACAAGGTGTTTCATTTTCTCTCCGGGAGCTGTTAAATTTCCTGAGGACAAAACACAGGAGAACCAGCTTTCAATTTTGTGTTGCATAAGGTAAAAATGTTCAATCAGAGAGACCGACGGTTGTCGCGGGTTAACAGCAACACTTAACCCCTTTATTCTGGAGACAGAGCGTTCAACGATAATCCATAATTGTACTGCCAGGGTGCAAATTACCCACTGATCCCACTGAAGGATGTCAAAACAGGATGTTAGAGAGGTTGTAGAAAGTAGCATGCTTATAATATGAATATAGGTGTGAATGATTTTGAATAGTAATTTTGAAATGTAATGGGTTGTACCACTGACATTACCTGAGATGTTAAAGTAAATAAGCCAAAATCTCTCCACTTTATTGGACACAGATTTTTTATGGAAGCTCGTTTCCACCATGGGATAAGAAAATGAAGGTAATTTAAAAAAAAAAAAAAAAATTCACAATAAGGGCTATTTTCTCACAATTCAGTTTATATATCAAAATTCAGACTTTTTTCCCTTGCAATTTCAAATGCAGAATTGTGATAAAAAAGTCCCAATTTTGCGATTAAAAAACAAAAAAGCCAGTATTATGAGAGGTTAATTCACAATGGTGTGATATTAACTCATAATTCTGAGAAGAAAAGACTGAATTATGATAAATAAACTTAATAAAAATAAACAAGAAAAACATTGTAATTAACTTTATTTTCTATTCTGTGGAAAAAAAATGGAATTGCGAGCTTTAACTCAGAATTCTGAAGGGGAGGGGGAGGGGGAGGGGTCACAATCGCGAGATGTAAACTCAGAACTGTAAGATGTATAAATTCAAAAATTAGAGATGTAAACACAGAATTGTGTGGAAAAAAGAACCAACTGTCAAAATTGCAGTATGTTAACTCTCAATTGTAAATTTATAACTCGCAATTGACATAAACTTGCAATTATAAAGAATTTTAAAAATTCTGAGATATGAACGCGCAGTTGCGAGAAAAAAGTCGCAGTTACCTTTTTTATATTTCATTCTATGCAAGAAATAATAGAATTGCAAGATGTAAACTCAGAATTCTGAGAAAAACTGTCAGAATTGCGAGATACATACACAAAGTCAGAATTCTGAGTTTACATTACGATTCTGAATTTTTTTCCTCAGTATTGTAAGTAATCTCACAATTCTAACTTTTTTCTAAGAATTGTAAGAAAAAAAAGTCTGAACTGTGAGATATAAACTCAGAATTGTGAGGAAAATGTCTGAATTGTGAGATAAAAAGTCGCAATTAACTTTTTTTTATTTTTTATTCCATGGCTGAATCAGTTTATCTGTCAATTGGATCTGCATGAAAACCAGTCGAGAGAATAACAAAAGAATAGAGAACGTTAGTGTTAGAGGGTCATTTTTTCATAAAAAGAAAACAAGTAGGTAAAAAAAAGAAATTGAATAGAGAGTCCTACTGTTAGAGGGTCAAGTGTAGATGGAAGAGATGTGTTTTAGCCATTTCTTGAAGATGGGCAGGTCATTATTATTATTAATAAATAACAATATTAAGTTATACAGCACCATTAAGAACTAACATGACTTAACAATTGGAAAAAATAATTTATAAATAACCAAGATGAATAAAAAATATAATCAATTTACGATGCCTAATTAAATTAAATTCATGTTATATTTGCAAATGGTAATGTATTCAACATAAGCCCCATTTTAGAGCTGACAGAAAACTCACAACCTGCAAGTAATCACTATAATTCGTTTTACATGCAAAGCCTGCTTAATTCAAAGCATCAAAGCAAATATGGAAAATGCTTTTGGGAAACTCAATTACGACCTTGTATAACATTAATAAAATGATAAAAATCCATGGTATGACCACAGCCAAATAATGTGATGTACTGAAGCCACTGACATGAGCCAACAGCGTGGTGTTGCAGCTGTCCTGAAGGAATCAATCTCAGCTTGGTGTCACTGATTCATTAAGCTGTAGGCGTGCAGTGTACACTCTTACTGCACTTAATTAAACAGACGTAAGAAACACAGGCAGTCAATATACTCCAAGACGTCTCCCTCAGTGCATGTACTCATCCCTGAGATGAAGATGTCAGCTTCAGGCTGAGAGGGTGGGCAGGACGTTTGCTCCGGGGCCAATCGGAGCCTCTGTTATTTTGAGACATGACATTTAAGGAACTATAAAGGCAATGCAAAAGAGACAGAGAGAGAGACAAGAGATATTTATGATTTAATTGCATTAGGGAAAAACATTCATAAATTCAAATGTTCATCAATTTTTGAAAGTCAAATGATTCGCAAATATACATTTTCTTTACATTGCAGCGAGCAATCCATTTAAAGGGATAGTCCACCCAAAAAGGAAAATTCTTTTATTAATTTCTCACCTTCATGTTGGTCTAAACCTGTAAGACTTTCATTCATCTTCAGAACACAAATGAAGATATTCATAATGAAATCTGAGAGGTTTCTGTCCCTTCATTGACAGCCTACACAACTACCACTGTCAAGGCCCAGAAAAGTAGTACAGACATCATTGAAGTAGTCCATGTGACTCCATTGGTTCAACCTCAATTTTATAAGGTGATGGTAATGATAAAGACTTTCAACAGTTTCTTCTGCATCAATCTCCAACATGCATTTACAAGAGTATCTCATCTGAGAATGTAACATTCATTCAAGCATTGACAAAATGGAGCATACTGCACTGGCATACTTACAGAATATTTCATATGCAAGCATTATATAATCATAGAATTTTACATTTCTTCTTGTTTTGCCAATGGGAGAGAAAAGCCATAGAATGGATCCGATTTGATAAAAATGGTTAAAAGCCATTTTGGTGTAATTATAAAGGAAGAGACTTACAGATATGCAGTAAGGTATATTGATTGGGGTCAGATGGAAAGGTCGCTGCTGTCTATTATAATGCAGATTAGTTATTCAGATGTGTTCAGCGGCTCTATATGGATATTTAATGATCTCTAATGCTGTGACTGAATCAATGATTCATTTACATTTGCTGAATGTCAGTGGTTGTTCTGGACAGTTTTAACCTGCTAACACTCTTCTCGTGGCTTCAAGGCTTCACAGAAGGATTGAGTTTGTGATTTTTAAGCTTTTTGTCCCCCTCAATAACTCTTTGGTTAAAATTCAAGTGGATGTAAATGAAGTAATTGATTATAATTAATATTTGGGAACTTAAGTCACTCCGAAAAGTAATACACATACAGAGTATGGGTTGTTACCCTCTGGTAGACGGTAAAGTAAGTTGCCAGATTTATAAATCCTTTATATTTAATTATTCTATTCTTCATTTAAAATATTCAATAACAGCTTGCAGATGTAAAATGGATATATTTTGGGAAAATCATTTTTATTTAGAAATTTGATTGGACTTTATATCAGTATATTAGAAAAGGCTAGTTTGTTTGCAAAAGCCACTTGGTTGAATATTTTGTTATAATGCAGTGAAATTAATTTGACATCTTTTCTACACCCTCATAGCTTTAAATAGCTCATATTACAATTTACATAACCATTTGTCTTATCAGGCCTGTCGACGAGACAGTGACAGCAGCTCCCCGTGGACTGCAGCCAGAGGACAGCAGGTCTGATGCCGTCCGGTGTGCTCAGGTGGAGACACTGTGTCTGGAGTTACACAAGAACTGTACAAGCGGTGTCATCTTACCTGCACACTCTCATCACTCACTCATGTTTTTTGTTTTTTTTCTCTGCATGATGCTGCAGTTCTAGAAGGAACTAACTGAAATTAACCAGCCAGACCATGACCACCACAGAGAGACCTATAGGTAATTTTGTGGCTATGTTTGGAATGCAGTACTAGCGTCCTGCATAAACACACACACACACACACACACACACACACACACACGGCATCATGGTCATTTGCATGGGCAAATACCACTATATGCATAATATAATAATAAAATATAATAAAATGCACACTTCAAAATGTGCTTTTTTGGTTCTTTAGTTGTAAACAATTAACATTCATTCATTGTGGGCGATGACTGTATTTACATGTAGGCCTATACATTTTTACAAACATACATAAATAAAATACCACAACAATAAAGAGCAAGCACCGTGCACCGCCTCTCTTCAGGTGGTCAGGCAGACTGCTGGTTTATGTGTGCATGGGTTTGCAGTATTCGTCTGAAGCTATGGCACTGTGGGACATTCCTGTATTCTAGCTGACAGGTGCCTGTCTGATAGTGATGGATGCTGATGTTATGACAGCCTCCATTTGCTATGACTGCACCGTGTAGTGCTATAGCTTAGAGTATGAACTGTGAGAGAGGAGAAGAGAAGCTGGCATCTGTACAGACAGACGCTGTAAACAGATTATGATGGCTGCACTGCAGCTCTCGCTCTCCGCTTATCCCACAATTCCTTGCACCGTCCTCTCTCAGCTGCAATGCTTTCCAAGGCTGTATCTGAAACCGAAGGCTGTCTTGCTGCTTCGTTACCCAGAAAGTCAATGAATTGCCATGCAGCTGTTTTGTATGACGTTTGTCTACCTTCTAAGGCATAATATCATCATAATCTTAAACTCAAGTAAGCTTTAGAGACATATAAGTAAAAATGTAATGACTAATGTTTATTTCTCAGTAGATACTACTGTTAAGTCGCTAAGATTTTTAATGTTTTAGAAAAAAAGCTTACCACAACTGCATTTATTTGATTAAAAATACAGTAAAAATGTAAAATACTGTGAAATATTATTACAATTCAAAAGTACTGATTTTAAAATGTAATTTATTCCTGTGATGCAAAACTGAATTTTCAACATCATTACTCTAGTCTTCAGTGATCCTCCAGAAATCATTCTAATACTGATTTGCTGCTCAAGAATAATCGGTGTTGAAAACCATGATACATATTTGTTTGATTCTTAAGGCAGATTCTTGAATTTGCATGAATAGAAAGTTGACGAACATTTATTTGAATGTAATTTTTTATCAGTTTAATGCATCCTTGCTTTAAAAATAATAATAATAAGATAAATAAATTATGACCCCCAAAATCTTAAACAGTAGGGTATATAATAAATTTAAAAATATCCATCCATCCATCTATTCTCCATAATGTTTGAAATTGCAGGTATATTAATTAACATATATAGTCATTTTAGTATTAATATTTAGTATTTATATTTATGTTACTGCTTTGAAAGCAGTGTTATACAGCCCAAAATTATACATTTTGGGGCTGAAATAAACAATATATTAGCCTAAGGTGGAGAGGTGAGAAGAGGAGAAAACGCACTGTGTTGAAAGAGAAAAAACTGCTGAAAACTGAGGAAAATAAAGTGATAGATAAGGGAAAAGATGAAATCAAGGAGCGGGAAAATGGAACAGAAGGGTGAATTGAGAAAGAGACATTAGTTTGGCCAAGTGTGTGTCCAGGAGTCAGCATGGTGCTCCTCTGTGGTTGATGTGCCAGGCGTTGTGTAATCACCTTATGCCCACCACAGAGAATCTTCCCTGCCTGTGGGCCCAATGCTCAGGCAAGGTAATATGTGACCGAAAATGTCTTTGTCCCTCAAAATGGAGAGGAAAAAAGAAGAAAATATAAAGGGGGACAACAAAAGTGGTGCACAGGATCCTTTAATGGGATATGTGCTGCCACATCTGTAGGCTTGACCCTAGGATACACATGGAAACTGCAGATACGATCAAACAATAGCCCTGGTGCTGGATTACAAGATTTATTCCACTAAATGAAAATACTTATTAGCTTGTTAGAAGATTGCATGCATTTTTTGGAGCTGTGGCCTAGTAGCTCTGACGCATTGAGCAGTGGGGCTCATTAAGGCGTTCTGAATTTGAATCCAGCTTGTGGCATTTCCAGATCTCATTCTCCCCTTTCGCTCCCCATCTTTTCCAGTCTTTTCTCTGCTTAACTGAAATCCGTATTGGAGCAAGTTTGTTCACTTGGCAGCCATCTTGGCGAAACCCCCTGGCAGCTATTTTCTAGTCATGCAAGCACAGCTTCTGCTTGAATGGGGAAGGACCACAATCTCCAAAACGGTTTGTCATGCTGTCCAGTATGCACTGCATATTTTAATGCTATATTAGTGTATAACATTAATATATCAATGTTACAGTATATAAATTTAAAAAATGTTAGGTTTTCGTAATCTTTATTTTCATTTCCAGGTTTAAATGGGCTTTTAAGTCCATGGAAGCCTGTTTCGGCCATGGAATAATACAAATATTAATTGACTTTTTATCTCTCAACTTAGACTTTTTCTCACAATTAAGATTTGTTTTTCCGCAATATAAAATATTGCGCAATATAAACTCGCAGTTCTGAAGATAAAATGGATCTGACTTTCTTTCTCGCAATTCTGAGTTTAAATCTCGATATTCTGACTTTTTTCTTTAGAATTTTGAGTTTACATCTCAGAATTCAGACTTTTTCACAATTCTAAGAAAATAATCTAAACTCACAATTCTGAGGGGAAAAGTCCGAATTGCGAGATGTAAACAAATCTGACTTTCTCGCAATTCTGAGTTTAAATCCTGATATTCTGAGGAGGGTTTTTTTCTCAGAATTCAGACTTTTCTTCTCAAAATTCTGAGTTCATATTTCACAGATGATTTGAGATGGTTTTCTTGCAATATCGCAAGATATGAACTTGCAATTTTGAGAACATTATCAGAATTGCAAGATAAACTCACAATTGTAAGTTTTAAACTCAGAATTGAGAGAAATAAAACAAATTGTGAGATATAACCTCAGAAATGAAAGAAAAAAAGAGTCAAGAGTATTGAGATAAAAAGTCGCAATTACTTTCATATTCTTATTCTCTGGCAGAAACGCCCTGCTGAAAAACAACTAAAACCAGCCTAAGATGGTTGGCTGGTTTTAGCTGGTCATAGCTGGTCAGCAGGCTGGTTTTAGAGGGGTTTTAGCCACTTCTTTGGCTGGTCCGGCTGTGAGACCAGCTGGCCAACTAGTTAAAACCAGCTAGACCAGTGTGGAGACCAGCTAAAACCAGGTAATTCCAGCTTAACCAGCTAAGACCAGCTAAGCAGCTTGGGCTGGTTTTAGCTGTTTTTCTTTTGTTTTTTGGGGGTTTTTTTCAGCACGGCGGGCTTCCATAGAAATTTCATATTTTTAAAAGTCAAATAAAATCTGACAACAATAAATGATAAATTCCTCTTCTTTAAAGGTGCTATAGAATGTAAAACTGTATTTACCTTGGCATAGTTGAATAATAAGAGTTATGTACATGGAAATGACATACCGTGAGCCTCAAGCACCATTGTTTCCTCCTTCTTATGTAAATATTGTGAATAAAAAAGACCACTGAAAAATAGGCGAATCAGAACGGTGTGACTGTGACGCAACAGTCGGGATCACTAATAGTTACGCCTCCAACATTTCCATATACCCGCCCATGTTCTAGGCCAGCCGCCAGCCGAACCATCAGAAGTTGTGCAGGTATTTTGAAGAAACAAGCGAAGACAACAGCAAAAATGGCAGATCATGGAAATGAATGTTATGTTCCAGGCTGTGCAGTGGATGTGAAGTGCAGGGATGGGTTGGTGTCTGTATTCAGAAAGGCACGGAAAGCAAATAACGTGTTCTAATAAAATAAAGCGAACTTCTAAAGGGACATGGTTAGCTCCTTGCTAGCAGTAGCCTGTTACATTGCAGTACATAAGATTTCACTTACCACATAAACAGAGTAAGTAGAGGTGACTGAGGATGATGGCGAATGATTTACAGATCCTGAGCACCACGGACAAGCATCTGATCTTGTAAAACGTGCGGTAAGTACTGCCGCTCCATAGTATAAACAGCGTTCGTGCGATAGCGAATCTCGAAAGTGAAAGTAAAAAGCGATTGTGCATTTGAAAGCAGCTTCAGTGCCCACATATTAATAGCTGCTCCCTGATTCCCGCCTTTTATATACAGTATAATTACCCGACGATATAACTGGGAGAGAAAGTATTGAATATATTTTTCTCCCTGTGTTTCCTTCTTGCTGTGTGAGCTACTGTGAAACAGCCAATCAGAGCAGAGCTCAACATTATTATTCATGACCCTTCCAAATAAGCCAATAACATATCATTTCATTCTAGGGAGAAATCCTAGGGTTGTAAATGCACATGTAAAACCGTTTCTGGAGAATTTTTGCCCTTACCTAAGCCACATAGGCTACCTTCTATGTGGATATCAGAGAACAATTTAAAATATTGTATCAATGCATTCTATGGCACCTTTAAGTATAAAATAAAGAGCTCATTCAAGTTGGTCCAGCTAATGTGTTCTTTTTTTAAACTAATGCAACAACACAACAAGAAATGACTTGTGTGAAACATTTTACCTCTACCCCAGTAAAATGCTTCGCTTCTTTAAGGCTGGCTGTGTGAAGGATGTTTGCACCTGGAGACATAATGACCCTGCTCTCTCTATCTATTTATCTATCATCCCTTTTCCTCCTCTCTGCTGAGCCATCAAAACTGCAGAAACTTAAATGGCACAGCAGGCACCCTCCCTAGTCGTGACGCACCCCGGTATTTATAACACTGGTCATCCATTTTGTTTACGATGACGGTGTGCAGCCCTACACTGGAGTTGAAGAGTCATCTAGCGGTCAGCTGCGGTACTACAACTGCAGATTCTGTCTCGTTATTGTGGTTCAGAGCTTTTCAGAGATGCCCTGTGCCCCTATACAAGCATTGAGAACAATAAGAGGTAATAATAATACTGATCTCACATGATAAAGTGCACATATATGACAGGATGAGCATTTTAATCCAAAATGACTTGCTATAGCGACTTGAAAAGACCGGACAGTGAGAGTTAATCTTGGTTCACAGATTTAGTGTCCAGGCAGGTCATGTGAGGTAGAAAATCCGACAGACTGCAAATCTCAAGATTTTCATCTGTCTCTGTGTGTGTGTTCCAGCGCATAATGTGCTAAATATAAATCGTAGGTTTCGTCCTGACTGCAGATTGTGTTGTTGATGTAGCCTAGAGCGGTAGTAATCCCACAACTTCATTTTCTGTTGTCAGACATTTTCAAATAGATTCAAAATCCAGAGCTGTATTCTTCATGTGTCAACTATCTATCTAGCTGAAGAGAGAAAGGGAAGGAGAAAAAATAACAGCAGTGCCCCGGATGACCTTGATTATGGACCATTGATTTGGGTGACCCAGAGGTCAGCATGGTAAATTCTTCCTGTTCTCACGCACTAAATACACACATGTAAATGTCATTATCACAAGAAGCTATACCGTCATACCAAAACACAGACAATTCTCCCTTTGCGTAAAGAAAAATAGCACAGGTCTTAAACCCAATCATTCATATAAACAGGTTTAGGAAAAAGCAATCATTTTAGATTCATGTAAACATTTGGCTACAAAAAAGTATTTGGATATTTATATCACATTTAATGTCTGAATTCAATACATTAGATACAAAATATCTAAAGTAAATATTGCAGAAGCTTTTCTCAGAAGTAACTTAACTTTTCTGTGATAGGCTATTTTTAAAATGACTGGGCATCATAATATAAACTGCCTTTTCACGACTAAGGTTACAAATATTTTCATTTATATGTTTGAAACACTATTTGAAATAGATTGTAACAATGTACAAGTCTTTTCAGTCACTTTGTATCAATTTAATGCATTCTTGCTGAATAAAAATATGAATTTATTTTTAAAAAATCGAAGGTAAGTGTACAAAACCTCTGCTTGAGAAAACACGTTTGTGTAATTGACTTTTGGCTCAAAACATTATAGTGACTGTACAATGAAGCAAATCATTTTTCCTAGGAACTAAAA
Organism: Acrossocheilus fasciatus; assembly: GCA_036784905.1. Taxonomy (NCBI): domain Eukaryota; kingdom Metazoa; phylum Chordata; class Actinopteri; order Cypriniformes; family Cyprinidae; genus Acrossocheilus; species Acrossocheilus fasciatus. The sequence goes on from CM071958.1 coordinate 7,546,938, forward strand.
ACTTTAAATCCATTACACACACACACACACACACACACACACACACACACACACACACACACACACACACACACACACACATATACACACACACAAAAAAACAGACCTGTTTCGCCCCAGCTGCAAATATATGCATGTACCATTGACTTTAAAATATTTGTAAGGCTTTTAAAGTGCACATTATCCAGTTTTTACACTGCTCAAGTTGACCTATTTCTTATGCCTTAATTAAAAACAAAACTTGCAAGCATGCTCGTTCTCATTAGCACATATTTGTATCATTTCGAATTCGGCTGACTCATAACACTGTATCAAAACAGTTCATTTTTATGTAAATGAGACCTTACGGAGCACAGGGATTGTTATCTTATCACTAATGCAGTCCTGTTACACTGAATTATTTTATCATATCTGTTTGATTAGGAGTAATATTCTTAAAAGAGCAGGTGTTCTCTGTCTGAAAACAATTCATTTGTTCTGTTTACTTGTTCTGTTCGGTGTTTGTGTGTTTGAATAGCATAACATGAATTATGCAACCACCTTAGAAAAAAATATCATAAAAACAGCTGGACAGAATTTGAAAACAAATGCCGGGTCAGTGAAATTTAAAATGTAATATCGCAATCATACTGTGATAAGAAATCATGGTTAAGGACAGTTTTTTTTTTTTTTTTTTTTTTTTTTTTTTTTGCAACTAATAGGGATCATTTTGATCTAAAAAGGATTAGAATAATTTATTTACGTTCTTTTTTTAAGAGGAAAAAAAAAGAGTGAACTTTTGATACTTAGTTTAAAGTCTCCATAAAGTCTAGACATTGGCTCTGATGACATCAACCTTGTGTCTTAAATCTGAAGCTTGGATTGCAATGAAAGTGTTGAAGGAAAAAGACAAGCAGGGTTTCTCACTACAAAAAACAAGGCATGAAAACTAATCTCAGCCAAGATTCATCAGCAGGATCATGCAAACAGCTCCATGGAAACACGTCCTTTTGGAGGCAGATCATTTATCTGGGCTTCCAAGCACTTGAGATCGACACCGTCTGATATGTTTAGAGTTGCTTATTCATGAGAGATGGTTCCCAATCTCATGAGATGTGAGATTAGTCATCAGGAAGGTTTGCTGGCGAGGGCGTCTTCATTTCATCAGATGGTTGGGGATGGAGACTGCAAACAAGAAACAGCTGCTGTTTTGTCAGCCACTAGAGGGCAAAACTTTCAGTAAGTCTCCTCAGTTCATCAGTGCCACAACTAAAATAGTTCTATCAGTCACAAGGGTATCCATAGCACTAAAATAAAAATAACTATAACATTCAATACATGTACTATTAGCTTAATTCTTTTTGTGAAAATTGTCCCCTGGCCTTATGGGACATTTGGGTCCCTTAACAGCTTACATAGCAGTCAGAGGTCAAGGATGAGGAATTGGTGCAAACAGTCCCTGTTGTGAGGGAATCAGTTAACCAACACAGTCTCATTTGCCTAGTTTAACCTTAGAGGACAATCAGTGTGAGAGCTTTAAATCATGTCATTGTCATGATAGGGCATATATTTATTTTATAATTTCATATTTTCAAAATTTTCTAGATTCATTATTTCACAGATAAAAAAAAAATTAAAAAAATTAAATAACATTACATTTGCGCTGCCAATGTACAGATTTTTTTAAGAACTATACATGGGGAGGTTAAATGTCAACTACTTTGTCAACCATCTGGCCTATCTGTTAGGCTTTTTTCTATTCTATACTAAATATTATACATGCAATTTTTATTATCTAATTAATTGAGAGACACATGTTTGTTTAACGTATTAGCACACATTTATGACTCCAGCTGTGTCCTTAAGTAGTTAAAATAAAATTTGTTTACTCAATAAATGAATAAATGTACAATGTTGAAAAAAATTGAAACTGTAAATAAAAGAAAGACTGTAAAAGTAAGTTTTACAAGAAAATACAATTTCAGTTTTTCTACATGAAAATTTCACCTTCAATTTAATGTGCTACTTGCTGTTTCTTTGTATTTTTTTATTATTTCTACACCATTTTTTTTCAGCACACATATTATCATACATTTATATATGACTTTAGCTGTGTCCTTAAATAGTTAAATGTATAATAATAACAAAAATTAATGAATGAATGAATGAATAATTAAATAAATAAATAAATATGGTATAAAATGTTTTTATGTAGCCTATTATAATATAATATTTCAGTTTTACTACATGAACATTTCACCTTTAATGTGTTACTTGCTGTTTCTTTGTCATTTTTTGTGCAATTTCTGATTGAAATTTATTTCTACACCATTTTTTCAGCACACATATTATCATACATTTATATATGACTTATAAGCTATAAGCTGTGTCCTTGAATAGTTAAATGTATAATAATAACAAACAAATAAATAAATAAATTTGGTATCTAAGTGTTTTTTTGTTTTTTTTATACGTAGCCTATTATAATATGATATTTAACTCAAACCTCACACACAAGGATTTCGCCCCAGGAATATCTTTAATGTTTACATGTGGCAGTTATTAAATATTAAATTCATAACTTGCTTTCCTGAACCTATGGAAGTTGATCAAGTGCGGGAGTAGGAGGGGCTGGTGGGAATCTGCGCGTGGGGCTTCGCAGGAGGTAACCAATCAATACTCTCTCAATTCCTCAAAGTAACGCTGAACTTCAAGACGCTGGCTTTAAACGGACAAATATCTTTTTCTTTTTTTTTTGTAGCATCTCAGAGTGTCTGAAATGAGCTACACGGGCAGAGGAACTCCTCTCAGACTTGCTGTGCTGGTAATGCTGTTCTCATCGGGAACGCCGTGGACTTTCCGAGAGGAGAAGGAGGATGTGGACAGGTAAAGTGTCTGTGCAGTGCGCGCGCTGTCAGCTCGCTGTTTACAAGAACTCAGAGGATTGAAAGTTTGTTTCTTCTGCGTGAGGCAGATTTGTTTACGTAAAAAGAAACAGCTGACGGCTCCTTTGTCTTACAGAGAAGTGTGTTCAGAGAACAAAATCGCAACTACGAAATACCCGTGCGTAAAATCCACAGGAGAGGTGACTACATGCTACAGGTAAGAGACTGTTTACTTCTCCATATCAACATTCTGTAGGTTCTTGTGTATGATAATGTTTATATATTGGCTTTTGTAATGTAGTATGTAATATAATAAAATCGTTTTGTATTTATTGAATTGGACGTCACCACTTCCCATATGGGATAAATAAAGAGTCCTGATTGTCTGTCTATCTATCTGTCTATCATGATTGTTTATTTTACATTTTTATGCGATGAAATCTGTTTTGCCTGAAGTTTTTCTGAAAATCTTGTTTGCAGGTAGGCTGCCAAGAAATTATGTTTAGTTGTTTTATGATTAAGTTTGAAATGGTACCACTGGCTCTATTTCTGAAGGCAGCCAGTTTTTAATGTACCATGGTATTCTACATCACTAACAATACACAGACGCCAGCTGTGCTTTATGCATTTCTTATGTGGCGAGGGAGAAAACGTATTAAGTTTATATTTAGAAAATGAGACCCATATTTTTTTCCTTTTAAATTTAAAATGACTCAAATTTGTTTACTCAATTACTATTCTTTTTCACAGACACAGACACGCGCACACACACACACACACACACACACACACACATATATATATATATATATATATATATAGGGAGAGAGAGAGAGAGAGAGAGATTAAAATAGACTTTTAAAAATGCCAGATTATCACTTGCTTATTAAGTGTTTCCTCGAGAGTGACCTGTACTGTTTCTGTTCCCAAAGTGGCCAGGGTTTCCTTTCATTGGGTTAGCTGCGTTGGTGTCTTGTGTGGGGCATGTAAAATAATCCTGTTTTCATTCCTGTGACCGTTTAGAATTAGTGAAAGAAAGCAAGGAGATATTATTCTTTGAAGGTTAGGGATTATGATGCTGGAACTTTAAGCCGGCTCCGGATGCAAAGCAGAGCCAGACTCCTCAGCTTTACGGTGGTAACTTGACTTACTCTCAAAACCAACTGACTTTCCTATGTTCAACACAAAAGTTTTTTATGAATGTACTTGTATCCAAGTTAACAAGGATACAGGTTGTTGAGCTCCAAAAGACAGAAAGCACCATAAACTTGGTCCCTATAGTTTGTCCTCCAAACAAGTCAAGTCAATGGAATACTTTTATTCTTCAACATTTCTCCTTTGTTCCATGGAAGACAATTTTTATTTTAGGAATGAATTATTGTGAATTATTCCTTATCTAGAATAAAAATCAAGCAATAGAAACCGTATATGAAGAGATTTTATTCTCTCTCTTGCATCACTTCTTAGTCGTCACCCTTTCTCTTCTATGGTGGTGCATTTCATTCCACCTGCATGCTGGAAGTAGCAAGTTAAAGCACAAACTACTACAAGCTTTTTATTTCAGCAGGCGTTGATGTGCACTGCTTTGAAACGCTTGCCAAAATTGTCGTTAAGCTTGTCCTTGTAAATTCTTGGCGTGTGTGGTGCACCAACACTGGTGACCTGTGGAGTCCCTGAGTCTCTCAAGCGTGCATGGAGAGTATTTGCGCACTGGGTTTCATGGGAGCAAGCTTGCTATTACCATTTGCTCATATTCAGATGACTAAAATGACTCAATCGCAGTGTTGATATGAGCTCATTGTAAATTAACAGGTGCAGTTAAGCCACCACACCTCTTTTCGTTTGTGGCTTGGCGGCTCTTTAACTCATGATGTGAGGAAATATTTAACTGATGCTTCTGATCTGATCTGATCTGATCTTCCGTGCATCTGTTCTTGTGTTAGACACATGCCTGCAAGGCAGGGTTTGTCTCTTGTATAGATCATATAATGTCAAATAGAGGAGAACATTTAAGCATTGCAGTGTGACATTTTCTTTGATTGTGATCCATCCTGGAGTTGGATAGTTGAAAAAATTGGGCAAGGATGTAGCGCTAAAACGTTTTGTCCATCATTGAGTGTTATTTTTTTTTTTTTTTTTTTTTGAGTTCTTATGGGCTTTGTCTCAGAAAATATCTATGCATGTGTGTAAAAGTATTTTGGCGTTATTTTGTACTAATGTGCATGTGGCTAATGGATAACACTTGTATCTGAATAAGGGCTGTCAGTTGATTAAATTTTAAATTAAACTACATTATTTGCTTTTTTCATCAAATTAAACTGCATGTTTATGAAAATGGTCCACAGGTTTTCACATTTTTATTTTGCTAATTATAATAATTATCAACACAAAATTCTTTTAAACACCATTTATATAAGTTATCACACAAAAGAAATAAACTGACAGCTCTGATCTGAATGCTTTCATGTTGCTAAAATGTGGGCCAAAGATTAATTAATGGTAAGTTTTATTGGGAGGAAACCATTTTACAAAGGAAAGCAGTGTATTCTGAAAGTCTGCTGTGCAGTTGTTGATATTGTGCCATGGAATTTATAGGTCTTAGTTTTAAATGAACTGCAGCATACAAAGTGAGTTAGTACTGTAGTCTTGGATTAATAGACGTATTTTTTCTCAGGACTGGGATCAGGGACAACATTGTGAAGCCAGATCAGAATGAATCAGAACGGCCCTTTCCAGAACATACTGAAGGTGTTTCTGGAGAACTTGGTTCTTGGTTGTTCTTCCAAATGTTTCTGGTGGTTTCAGGCCTGTTTCTACACTCTTGAAGCATTCCAGGCCAAAAGGCAAAGGGAACCAAACAGACAAAGGCCATATCATATTAACCTCTCGTTTTTTCCCCTCTCACTAACTCCTCTAGGGCTGAAAACCAGCCATGAACTTAAACATAAAGTTCATCTGACCACAAGCACTTGTTCGTCGCCAGAAGAAAGCTTTTTAATTATCGGCTGAACCTTTATACAAACTGGGAAGCCTCTAGAGGCCAGTCGCATGTCTTTCACGACCCTCTAGTTCATCTTTAATCTCCACTGGTGTCGAGGGAGTTTATTTCCAGAAGTGTCCATTAAAAGAAACAAGATCATATTGGGTTTTTCAACCTAGACATGTCTAAAAGCTCTCTTGAGCAAATGCAGATGTGTCTGGCATATGCACAGTAAGCTAAAACCTGTAGCATGACTTTACAAGGGCACTGGTTGCCTACCACTGAACAGCTCCAGGTCTGATTGTTGAAGTACTATGAGATTTGGGACTGAAAGCAGAAGGACAAAGGTTTTCCAAAATACTTTATCTCTAGTTCCATTGTTTGGACAAACAGGTTACAGTAGCCCCATCCCATACTCTTTGGTTTAACCAGAAGGTGAACTACAGGAATCCATAATTGCACTACAACATTGTCCTTCACAAATGTGAGGTTTAGTACTTTTTTGTTTTTTTGTTTATGACCATGAGGCAAGGAAATGTCTTTTTTTTTTTCATCTTTTTTGTCAGAGATTCTTCAACTTCAATTGTCTTCTCCTCAATACAATCCTGTCAGTGTCCTGTTTCTTTTGTATTTGTAACAGACTTATTGTTTGTTCTCTTGAATACACGTGGGAATATTTGAGTTATTTTTATTCTGTTCATCAGTTTTGTGAGTCCACAGGCATGTAGACAAACTGCTATCTATGGAAACTTGTTTCTACCACAGAAAAAGAAGGTATTTCTGACATTTAATCTCAGTTCTTGTGGTTCTGAGTTCATATCTTACAGTTCTGACTCCTCAGAATTGGAAGATATAATCTCAGAATAGTGAAATGAACTCGCAATTCTGAGAAGAAAACTGTGAATTTGCAAGATGTTAACTCACAAATGCGAGAAAATTGCACGATATAAACTCATAATTCTCAGAAAGTCAGAACTGTGACATATAAACTTATAAAAACTTAAAAAATTATATTACTTTTATTCATGGTTTTATTCAACAAGTTTCTATAATGGTCAGAGCACGGTGGTGAGGAGAAAAATGTAGCACAGATTTAAAAAAAAAGGTTGACTTGTTTCTTACTAATTGTCTTAATTAAACTCGCATTATTTGTTAGAAAAAATCATGTGTTCTCATACAAGGTTGTTTGCAATTGTTTTTGTGTTTGGATTTTTGAAGTCCATCACTTTTAATTGATTTAGACTTTGTGTTCATATTTCGTCAGGAACAGTTTATCTAAACTGTTTTTTATGAGCATGAACTCTGTCTTCTAGATTAACACTTATGAAATATGGAACAAATCTCATTTAACGGCAACACATGTGCAGCTGAAGACGTAAGAGACCTCTGCTACTTAATTGCAAAAATATTTAAGTGTGATTTATTTCCAACAAACATTTTATGAAGGGTTTGTACATCCCTTTAATATTCAATAGACACAAGGAAGTAATTGATGCGAATCACTCTCAGAGCATCTGCCCTTTGGGATTCCAGTGCATTTAATTTCATGACTTAGGCAGAAATATTACGCAATTTTAAAATGATTAATGCTCTTCTTGGTTAAGTTAACCAGATGGTTCATATCAGTGAAAGTCTTCATCAATCAGCTCAAAGTGCTCATCAGGCCGAACACGCTGTCAAACAAACCGTTTTGTCCACCAGCTCGTGAAATTCCCGGGGAATCGGATATTGGCGTTGTTGACCCATGAAACGAAAAGGGTGATTTAACAGGAAATCCTTTGCATTGTTCTCTGTTGTGTCTTTACGATGACCGTGGGGATTAATGGCAGCAGATCAAACAGTGGTCAATGTGCCATTCTTTTGTTTGTGGTATTGTTTTTTTGAATATCATACGAATTCCTTCTTGTTTGCTCATACAGAGCTCTGGTTATAGTCTCTGTTATGGGGTGTTTTTATAGCCACAATGATTTTACGCAGGGGTTACGATTCCATCTGAATGTGTATCTTTTTAAAGCACAAGTGAGTCATGAGTTCAGATGCTTAAATCAAATGGACCACTGACCACCAAGTCAACACCACTCAAGCTGATTTATAAGCTTTTCAACTGGCCGGTATTTATGACAGGGATGACCCTCATTGTCCTCTCCAAAAACCAAAAAGTTAATGAATGTCCACATTTTCAGGCAGCTCAGGAACGTGCTAGATCGAGTGACTGATTCTAGTTGGGACGCAGCCAGAGTTTATTTGGGATCAGTTGAGCCAAGCTAGTCAAAGCATGGAGAAAACTCAATGCATTACCCAACAACCTCTGGAATTTACACAAGTCCCTGATGGATTCTGTGATAATTCCGTTGAAAATAGCGGTGGTGGAAAATGGCGTTTGTTTTCTAGCACTCTCCTTTAATATTTTCTCTCTTTGCTTTCCACATCTTGTCATGGCGCTGTTTCTTTCAACGCAGGTCTGGTTGGTGATGCCGTTTTGCTGTGTGTACACAGCTGTAAGCCATGAATTCAGATGTGTTCATGAACTTTCTTCGAAATATCAGTCTTGAAGAAATTATCCAAGGTGAAAATTGTAACGCCCCATTGACATCTAAACAAATTACGTCAACTTCAGACAGATTTGCTCGTGTATTTTTATGAATATAATGAAACCATTATGATATTGATCTATAAAGTAGATCATTAGCTATGATTTTTATTTGAAAAATCTCCAGTGAATTTCTCATATAAAATGCTATGAATGGCTCCGAAAGTAGCTAGAAGGGAAGCTTAATGACTAAAGAAACAACTAGTCAATACTAAAGAATATAAATTATGCAACCATGTTTTTACTAGCGTACTTATATAAGCTTGTGAAACTGTTTTTAAATCATATTTCAGACATATACAGTACCTCATAAATGATCAAAGCAATACCGTGTTATTGTGAAGTGACATTATGGTGTCACATACAAATGATGGCCATCCCTCTCACTGTCTTATGTTCACAAAGGTTAATTTCCTGACCACAGTTTTACATAGTTTTGCTATTAATCGCCAATTTTCTTGCAGTAATTAGAAGCAATGGTGGACTGTTTTGTCTCACTAGTCAAAACGATACAGACTCATGGTTAGGCCGGTAATGGTTTGCTCATGCAATTAGAAGGTCAAAGGGCAACAACCTGAATAATTGGGGCCTGATGTGGTAAATCCAGTAAACCATGTTGCTGTTTAACCAGTTCCCATTACTTCATTTCTTCATTGTAAAAACATCATGTTTAAGCTAGTAATAGTTAAGAAGTGCAAATTTAATAAATTAAGATTTTTTTTGTGTAAAGTTTTAAACTTGCACTACTGTACACAAATTGTTGGGGTCGGTAATATTTTGAATTGTTTGATTTATTTTTTATTTTTTTAAATGCTCACCAAATGCTCATCAAAAATACAGTAAAAACGGTAATATTGTGAATTATTATTATTATTACAATTTAGAATAACGGTTTTCTATTGTAATATATGTTAAAAAGTATTTTATTCCTGTGTTGGTAAATCTGAATTTTCAATAGTCAGCTTAATATTTTTGTGGTAACGGTGATTCATTTTATTTTTTGATAATAAGACAGAATTTCAAAACACAATAGAATATATTAAAATTTAAGTCTTTTGTAACATTATAAGTGTATTTACTGTTGCTTTTGATAAATTTAATGCATTCTTATACTGAATAAATGCAATTCTTAAAAAAAAAAACTAAATATGTTAGTGTAAATGTATAACTTTTTTATACTGTTTGCATTTGCGTAATATAAAGCATACAGTCACTTTAGTTGTCAAAAAACACAATTTTATTTTACAGTATAAACAGTAAGGGAGTTGCCACTGTTGAAATCCCATGACCAATCAACTACTACTCCCTTTATAGCAGTAACCCAATATTTATGCAGTTTTGATTGTGGAGTAAATTGATATAGGTGATTATACACTTGGAAAAAGGGTGTGTTACATATCCCAAATAAATCTCTATCTCAGGTGTCTTGCAGCACATACTGTATGTCACACATACAGTACATCATCAGTTCATTTCAGTGCTTTGTGAATGGAAAACACATATACTAAGTGCAACTGATGTCATGTGATCTAGAACTAGTTGTCTGGTACCTTTTGGCTCTGTTTCCAAGGTCAAATTCATTTGAAATACGCTTGTTGTAGGATGAATTTGCTTGTATAACTGGTGAATCTCAACCCTGAGAGACATTGCCAGTTGGCAGAACCTTCCCTGCTTGAGTTCTGCCAGTCGTTGAGGATAAATAAGTCAATGCCTCAGCTCATTGAGAAACCTCTCGGCTGAAGTGAATGTAAAATGAGTCTCTCTCCATCCTGGCTTCAGAGAGACCTGGGAAATTTGATATTTAAGGCCCATTTTTTCCAGTAGTTGACTGAAAAAAGAAGACCTCATTTCGGCACAATCTGAGAGCACAGTTGAGCAACAGGGAGTCTGCAGCGCTGTTTGGGATATCTTGGCAGGCGTGCGGGGGAGAGGACGTGTTGTTTTTGTTGTGTTGCATTCCTCAGTGATGTATGAATTGCCTTGGATCTCTGGTCTTGCTCTCGTTCACGTTTGCTGATTGCATATCATTATATCCTGTTATCCATCCTAAAGTTATCACATCTCTGTTTCTCATCATTATTTAAAGTTGGGACGGTGGTGTCATGTCCCTAGTACTTTGACATCTCTGGTTCTTCGGCCGAAATTTGTATGTGCTATAATGTGTGGCGATCTGCTGGAATTCTGTAACTTGTTTGCTGCATTATAGTTGCATGTGTCACCAGTGGAGTACAGCGGCCTTGTTTTCTACCACACACAGCTGTGCGCTCTATACTGCCCTTTTGCTTTTCTGCGGTTCACTGTCCGTTCCAGTGAAATCACAAATCAAAATGCAAACAAATGTGTTCCCACTGCTGATATACATCTACTGTAGCACAGCTGCAATTTTGGCTTATTAAAATCAAAAATTATTTTAAGGCAGGTTGGAACCTTGAATGTCTTGTATTTTAAGCGAAAAACATTTCCACGTCATCCATCCAGTTTTTGACACAACTAGCACTACCACTTAAAAGACACAAGGGAAACAATGAAGCATCATTCTTACAAACGCAGAAGTTTTAGGTGAAATTTTCATGTCATCCATGATGATTTACATCTTGGCAAGTGTTTTGATCCACCTGTAAGCAATTGCAGTGGGTGTAGATTGATATCTTCCATTAATGTAGTTTTCTTACTGTTCTCATGTCAGTCTTTTTAAAAACAATGCAGAGCAGATGCAGTTAACTAAAACACTTTGTCACCAGAGCAACCTGACGTTTTTGTCAGAGGTCTTCAGCTGTCTGTAATTGACGGCCAATCACAAGAGAAGAAATTGTTAATACGAATCAAGTGTTTTGTTGTATGATAAAGTCATTGCATAAGCTGAAGATTGTGAAAGTGTTTTGTGCAAGAACTCATTTTCCTTGCACTTTCAAGGCTGTAAAGATTCAAAGTGCCTTTTATCAGAGCTGTAAATAAAAGTGAAAATTTCCTTGTCGTTTCTTTTGGATAGTCTTCAGTAATTTCTCTCCACTGTTTGGAGAAACAGAAAAATTATAGTCTCTTTCTCCCCAGAGCCATTTTTATTGAGTTAGCCATGTTAACAAAGTATGTTGTTACAGTTATGAAGGATAGGCAGACATAATTTGCTTTTATCTAGAAATATCTACTGGAGTTATTGACTAATTTTTAAATTAAAAACTATATTTCTGCATAACACATTCTTTGCTATGTTATTCAGCTCATTTCAGATGATGTCAAGCAGTAGTTATTTGAGGCATAGAGGCATTGATTGATGTTCTCTGAATTTAATTACTTATGTTTTCCACCCAGAAAGAACCCGAGGCAAAGCCAATGTGAGCAGTTATTAGATTAGAGAGTTTGGATGAATATAGCATTTGACAGGTAGCTCTAAACAAACCCAAATTAATAGGTTTAATATTCAATGTATATAGCAGTCTTAAATCTCAACCAGCGGATAGTGCTGGCTTTCTTCCTAGGCTCGTGATATGTAATGAAGTACACTGGTATAGGAGTATCACAGCAGGATATCTTGTGATATGCCAGAGCACTGGCAAACAAGCTCTATAAATGTCACATATATCTGTTAAGTCTCATATATCATCATGAGCACGCTTGGTAAGAATTCTTCTGCTTCTCAGAGTCAGCCATAAACCAAAGCTGTAGGCAGTCTTTATTTTATTTGCAGTATTATACCGTTGCGTGACTTTTTACAATAAACCAGTACTGAGTTCAATATGAAATCATTTGATTCAGTTCATTTCACGTCTTTGTATTTGTGGATTCCTCAGTGTGTACTAAAGGGAAAACATGTCCTATTTATAGATACTGTGTTTTATGCCACGCTTGAAAGGTTGCGGTATTTATAGATGTATTCATGCAGAAATCTAAGTGAGATGTGCAGTAGTTTCCCATTCCTTTTCCTGATGTCTTTCTGGTCTCACCAGGCCAAACGAACTTGTATTTTACTGTTATATAATGCATTATAATTTAGTGCGGTTGTTTATTAGTACAAACACAGTTTTTGGATGGCTTTGAATTCCTTTTTTTGTCTTGAAAGCTCTCTGTGGATTGTCTTTCCTTCCTGATTTTCTTTGTGTTTGAGTGCCAAACTTTAAGAATCTCTCCTCTTTGCAGCATGATGTCCCAGGCAATACACAAGGCCAATGAAGTGAATTACAGTAAAAGGTCATTCTCTTAGATTGTAATTCATTTGTGAAGTGCTCTCTGCAAGATGCATAGATCACCTGAGACTATTCTTGGTGACTTTTGTGTCCCTCGTAGTGTGTAAATATGATGCATAGTTAATAGACTTTTAAAAATGAATTATGGCCTTTTGGAAACGCAAGTATCATTATATAGGCCTAAATGGAATTTACTTTTATATAAATAAAATGTAAATAAAACATCCATATGCTTGTAATGTAAATATTATAAAACTAAACATTTATTTATTTATTTAAAGGTGCTATAGAATGGAAACCTGTATTTACCTTGGCATAGTTCGTTAGTTAATAATAAGAGTTATGTACATGGAAATGACATACCGTGAGCCTCAAACACCATTGTTTCCTCCTCCTTATGTAAATCTCGTGAATAAAAAAGACCACTGAAAAATAGGCAAATCAGAACATAACATCGACTGTGACATAACATTCAGGATCACTAATTGTTACGCCCCCAACATTTGCATATACCTGCCCATGTTCTAGGCCAGCCGAACCTACACAGCCGAATCATCAGAAGTTGTGCAGGTATTGTGAAGAAACAAGTGAGGACAACCGCGAAAATGGCAGATCAAGGAAATGAATGTTATGTTTCAGGCTGTGCAGGGGATGTGAAGTGCAGGGATGGGTTGGTGTCTGTATTCAGAAAGGCACGGAAAGCAAATAACGTGTTCTAATAAAATAAAGCGAACTTCTAAAGGGACATGGTTAGCTTCTTGCTACTGGTAGCCTGTTACATTGCAGTACATAAGATTTCACTTATCGCATAAACAGAGTAAGTAGAGGTGACTGAGGATGATGGCGAATGATTTACAGATCCTGAGCACCACTGACAAGCATCTGATCTTGTAAAATGCGTGGTAAGTACTGCCGCTCCATAGTATAAACAGAGGTTATGCAATCGCAAATCTCGAAAGTGAAAGTAAAGAGCGATCGTGCATTTATTAATAACCACTCCCTGATGCCCGCATTTTATATGCAGTATAATTACCCAACGATATAACTGTGAGAGAGAGTATTTAAATATACAGGTGCATCTCAATAAATTAGAATATCGTGGAAAAGTTCATTTATTTCAGTAATTCCACTCAAATTGTGACACTCGTGTATTAAATAAATTCAGTGCACACAGACTGAAGTAGTTCAAGTCTTTGGTTCTTTTAATTGTTTAATACACAAGTTTCACAATTTGAGTTGAATTACTGAAATAAATTTTCCACAACATTCTAATTTATTGAGATGCACCTGTATATTTTCCACCCTGTGTTTCCTTCCTGCTGTGAGCTACTGAAATAAGCAGCACTGTGAAACAGCCAATCAGAGCAGAGCCGCACTGTGAAACAGCCAATCAGAGCAGAGCTCAACATTATTATTCATGACCCTTCCAAATAAGCCAATAACAGACCATTTCATTCTAGGGAGATGTCCTAGGGTTGTAAATGCACATGTAAAACCGTTTCTGGAGATTGTTTGCCCTTACCTAAGCCACATACCTTCTATGTAGTTATCAGAGAACAATTTAAAATATTGTATCAACGCATTCTATGGCACCTTTAAGGAAATTAGCTGCAAGTAAGTTTATCACTTTAAGTGATTTTATATTGTATAAGTTATTGATCTTACATGGTCAACCCTGTTAGGGTGGTTTTGTACTTTGTAGAAATATCTAAAACTGTCAATCATGTTACTTCTCATAAGGTAGATTAACATTGATTACTGTAGTTAAAGCCAGGCACACATTTCAAATGATAAACAATTTTATTTGGACACAAACACGGAACTTGCAAAGTGATCAGAGTAATAATTAGTTAAAATTAGTCAAAAAATTATGGATTTAAATATTGTCCTGAACATGGCCATACAGTATATTGCTTTTACTCCTAAATTATTCTGTTGATGATGAGAGTTATCCTAATTATTTTACTTTATTTTATTTCACAATTTTATTGTGAAAAACTATAGCGTCTCCTAATCTTTTTATATAAACCTGGTCTTGGAATGTCTCCTTTTTTCATAGCCTTGAGTCTTATTTACATAGCTTATGTTTCCATAACATGCTCATTGTTCTCATTTACTGTTCATTACATTGAATATAGCTGCCATGGTTGTTGCATTTCTTTGCCAGGGTTGTTTTATCAAAATGATAGTAATGACCTTCATGATCCTTCATAAGTGCTCCAGTTCCCATTGGTTTCCTCTTCTGAGATCAAGTTTCAGCACTACAAAAACTACCAACACAGAAGAGCTTAAAGAAAAACAGACCTTCAACCAAAAGGGATCTAACTTGTTTAGGCTTGGATAATTATCTCTCTTTGCATCTTTGTTTGGGGCTGTGAATATAAATCTTGATTTTTTTTTTTCCCAAGATGATAACCTATAATTTATATTAATAATGTTTTATTTACTTTTGTTAATGGCAGAAATGGCAGATGATGAGCTGGGTATAATTAAAGATGAAGTAATTTGGCACAAAAACAGTACAACTGGGCGTTAGTATTATTTTATTTTGATCCAGACTTACAGTAATACTAGCTGTCCAGACCTGTAAGTTGGGCACTGAAACGTCTTGTAATCCATGTGTTTTAGGTGATCAGGTCAAATAGAATGTGACTGAGCATGTTGGTAGCTAAAAATGTTGACATGCTTGCCAAAAAAATGGGGAGTTTGATCCATGTCTCTCTTTGCTGTGGATTAGCCTCAAGGTTTTGGCTTGGCGGAGGTCCACTCATCCTGTCTACGTGTTTACCACAAACTTCCAAGCTTCTGTTAATCACGGGTGAAGTCTTAGATGATTTGTTTCTTGGTCATTATTTGCTATTATGAATGGCATGTGTTTCTATAAACTAGTCTCATTTGCACAATTAAACTAAACTTTAACTTTTTACTGTGGTTTCATAGAATATTGAATTCATGGAATTATTACATTGACTTTATTGTAGTGCTGGACAATCGCATCCAAAATAAAAGTTTTTGTTTATATGATATACAATATGTGTGTGTACTGTGTATATTTATTATTTATATATAAAGACACATACATACATATACATATATATACATACATACATACATATATATATATATATAATATTATTATTATTATTATTATTATTAAAATATTTACATGTATTTACATGTATATATTTATATTCATATAATTTATATTATATGTAAATATATTTAATATATAAACATAACATTTTTTCTTAAATATATAAATGCATGTGTGTGTATTTATATAAATATACACAGTACACACACATATATTATGTACACAAAAACTTTTATTTTGGATGTGATTAATCACGATTAATCATTGCCCAGCACTACTTAGTTTAGCATGGCAATACTGTATGCATGGCAATGTTAATGCTTGCTACTGCCATTATATCCACAGACTGATGTGAGCATGTAAGAATTACTGCTGCTGTACATATATATGAAATAACCTCCATATATTACATACATGAAATCACCGCATAACAGATCTAGACAGGTGGAGCTGGGGAAGGTGGAGGGTTACTGAAGTGCACTGCAACTACCGCAAGTACTAACCAAGTATGAGCAGATATTGAATGTTGAGCAGCAAGCTTATTAGCTGCTGATGTGAAAAGAAACCAATCAGCTGCACCATGTGAGTAATGATGCGATTATCAGATTGAGTTAAAACCTATAGGCCTAGAGTCTCATGACAGAACAAATGAAGAGTTCAGATGCAAAAGCCTCTAAATGCCATCTGAAATTTTCTTCTAAAATGAGCATTTTTCTCAAGCTCCTATATTTATGTTTAGTTATTTCATTTTAATTGTATAGAAAAGGACCTATATATTGCCATTAGAGTAAAATAACTGAACCTAAACATAGCAGCCTGATAAAAATGCTAATTTTAGATGAAAATTCTAGATGGCACTTAGAGGCTTTTACATCTGATCTCTTTAAATGTTACAGTACATTTATGCTGCTTTTTGGAAAACTATCATGCATTTTTTTTTAAATGAATGTTTATGTAAAAAGGTTCAAAAGGACAGCATTTATTTAAAATGATTAATTTTCCCATTTTACCTTGTCAGGACAATACCATAACAGACTCCCATGTGAGGATGAGTCTGGTCATCACTGAACATAGCCGGCGTTCTAAATGTTTCAGTCCCTGCAGTACTGACAAACTCTTGGCTCTTTCTAACTGCATGAAAAATAGCGCTGTCACTCTGCCTTTGCCGCACACTTATCCTTTTTAAGCGTAATTTTGACAATATTCATTTGCCCCTGCCATGGTTTCAGGGGGGTTTTGTGTTGAATAGGTGCCATAAGCTTGAATGCAGACTACTGAGGATTTGGCTTCCTAAAGAGAAACAGATGTTAGCTTTGGCCAGAATTAAAGCAGGATGGTCAAAACACAGGTTGATGATGTATAGGGCTTTGTACTGTGTCAATGTGTGTGTGTGTGTGTGTGTGTGTGTGTGTGTGTGTGTGTGTGTGTGTGTGTGTGCGCGCACACCTTTATCCTGTTAAGTATGTTCTAATGGAACTACTACCGTGGGCCTAATGATTATTTAAGAGGAATATAAGAGTGGGACTACATTTTGCATCAACATGACCCCTGTGTGTACACCCTGGGCAGGGTGTAAAAATGTGGTTTCCGGATTTGAATCCGCGGCATTACGTTTAAAACTCGAGTTGTAAAATTTCTTTGAATTATGATGCTGGATAAATTCTTAAAATTTATTTTAAAAATGTAAATAAATAAAGCAAATAAGTGCTTTTGTATTATTATTATTATTATTATCATTATTATTGGAAAAAAAACTCAATAAAATTGCTAGGTAGTTTCACAAATAATTACAAAGAAACTGCTAGTAAAACATTAAATTAAGCATGAAATTTTGAAGTAGACCGACTGAAATATTATTTTCTTCAAAAAATCATTTCAGTAGTAACAGTAGTTTTATTTATTTTGCAGCTTTTAAAACTCAAGATTGCTTTAAAGAAAACAAAGCATGTGATTTTTTTTTTTTTTTTTTTTTTTTTTTTTTTAATGAAGCTGAGAGATTTTCATACATCATAAGGGATCTGTTGGATTTGAAGACTTTTTCCCACCAATGCTATAAATTCCCAGCATGGCTAAATTGTGCTTATTTTAATTCTTTATTTTTATGGAAAGACATTAAATGTGTTAAACTGCGTGACTGATGTGTAGTGGATAATGAAGTCAAGCACGGATTGTCAAGAAACTGTTTATGTGGGTTTGCATAGGAAATTGTACGTGGTTCCGCAAAACCACAGTCTGGGTTTTTTCCTCCTTTAGGTGGTTAACCATTTGCCTGTTTTGGGATTTTCAACACATATTTTACTGCAAAGCATTTCGTTTCTGTTTTGCTGTCTTGCTTTGTGGTCATTTTAACTCTTAATTTATTCTCCCATTAGGAGAAGAGACGATAATTTATCAGACCTCTAGGTTTTTAGCTAGCGAAAGGAAATGTGCTACAGTACCAATCATTTTATATTGCTAACAGCTGGATTTTCAAGCATTTGGATGCCAGTCCTCTTTTCTTTTTTTTCAGCACATTTTGACATTGTACCACCATTATAATATGTGCTTCTGAATTTTAATATTTTTGTCAGTCAGATGGACTTTCCAGGTCATACATAAGTCACTTAGACACACTGCTTTCAGTTCAGGACATGCAAATTGTACCCACTCTGTTTTCTTGCTAAATCGCAGGGAAAAACCTGGTCATCTGATACCCCATAAGCCTTTGACTCTCCAACAAATTGGATGTGAAAGAGAAAACCTCTTTGTCTGAGAATACTTTAACTACAGCTATCGTTAAAATCGCCTTGTTGACATATATAATATATTTTCCGCTTAACTGAAACATTTGTTCCCAAGCAACAACTCTTTGTCCTGATTTGGTGTTTTTGTAAACCTTTTTTCAGAGGTCAGTGCCTCCAGGATTGATTTTTTTCAGAAACGATGGACGTGTTCATTCATTCATCCCATCATTCTTTCGTGTCCTTCGGCAGTAAACGTGTCACTGTTTAAGAAGCGGCTCAAGTGGTCAGTCCATGCACTTGACATTTTCCTGGAAAAAACTCCCGTTACTGTGCAAATATTCCGTCTGTTGAGGATTCCAGTAGTCGAAGCCCTTTCTTCATCGTTGATCTGGCCCAAGGCCAGCGGTGTAGTATGGTTCGAGTTAAGGGAGTATAATGTGAAGAAAGGACGTCCGTAAACGTGGATTCTGTATAACAACTTATGGATGGGCATGTTCTCTGTAATTTCCGGGGTTGTCAGGGTGAGAGACATCACACCGGTTAAATTCAGTGCCAGTCCTCCTTAACACGCTTCTAAAGATACCTTGACTTCCTCCGCCTGCTGTATATTGAAGCCAGACGTTGCAGATTTCTTGGTTGTTCAAGGGTTTGTGTTTGTGTATCTGAGACGACGCACATCTTTTCTTTGTTTGGTTTAATTAACCTTATCGCTTACAGGCTCAAAAGACATATTTAGATGGTCCAGATAAAGAAACCGGTTACTGAGTGTGGAGAGAGAGAGAGATGAAGATGAGGATAGAGATTGTTCCACATGTGATTACTGGCCAAAAGGAGACAGAACTGCGTCTAACCACAACCACATGGGCTTTGGGGGGTCTTTTCTAGAACCCTCCGACTGTTGTCAGGAAAACAAAGAAGTCGGCAATTTCTAATGTCAGTGAGCATGTGCAACAACAAAAACCGAGACGTTCACATGTGCGTCTCAGGTCGGGAATTTAGAATGTGATGGAAAAACAGGACCTCACACGATAATGATATAAATATTCTGCAACAGGTCGCCTCATGTGATTTGGGTTCAAAATGATTATCGAAGCAGTTTTAGTTTTGCTTTTCACTGATGTTTCATGTTATCAAGTAAAATGTTGGCCAGTGTGTCAGACTACCTGCACATTCACACTCTGAAACGTGGCGACTGATTTAAATTTTCCAAACCACTGATGATGCTTCAGCTGGGAATGCGTTACTAAGTGTGAAGTGAACATTATTAAATTAAGCAAACCATTCATGCGGGTTTGATATATACATTATTTGTTTAGGATAAGACCAGGCTTGACAGGGGGTTTTGGAGAAACTGTCTCACTCACACACACACACACACACACACACACACACACACACACACACACACACACACACACACACTACCATGGAAAAGGTTGGGGTCATTGAGTGTTTTTGTTAGGGTGCTCTGAATGGTTGGCAGGGGATTTTGGGAGGTTGTCTTGTCTAGTGCCTCCTTTATTATCTGCCAGGTGAAAATTGTTAATTTCTCCTCTCCTCAAAAAGCTCTATGGGTGCTGCGTGAAATAGATAAGGTGTTTTGGAAAGATGGGATAGGTCGGAGACAGCATTTGATTAAATAACGGTAATTCTGTAATGCAAATGCAAAATGCAGTTCATTAGTTTGAAGACACTTTAGAGTGTAAATTCCTCTCTTGTATGCTTTTGAGACAGCATAACCAATAAGTCCCTCAAGTGTTCTTGAATTTCATATTGCTTTACACAACTGCTTTTTCCTTGGCTTGTGTGTGACCACTGTAAACCGCACCATGGAGACTACCTAAACTTTGGCTGGTTAACATTGAGATGACTAGACAGTTCAGGAGCTTAAAGATTTGATCCAGAATTATTCTCTTACAGAAACGTTGCCCGGTCAGAGCGAGTCACAGACACTGACCCGCACACAGCACGTCTTTAGAGTAATATCCTTTTTCAAGACAAATTGCCTTGTCCTCTGTACCTAGTGCAATTATATAATAAACGCCAAAGTCAATTCAGGCTTTTATGTTTACAGTATTTTAGAGTCCCAAGGCAGCTGTACTGGCTGAAATTGGGAAGTGAATCAAAGAAGTGAACGTAACAGGAAAAACATTTTACTCCAGTCAAAAAAAAAAAGACAAGACGAACTGTACCATTTATGAAAAAGTGCAGTTCCTTCTGCAATTCGTGATAAACGGCACTTTTCTCAGGTCTGCAAAGCATCCTGTGGTTTGACAGAGATATTTTTAGCAGAGGTAGGAAGTTCCTCCAAATATGACGTTTGGAAGAAGAAATATGAAAAAAAGAAGGACATAAAATATTGAGAACAAAAAGATATCCAAGCACTTTTCAGAGGTAACTGTTCTTTGTAATTTATGCCTTCCTGTAACTGTATTCCCAGGAGGCAAAGTGTTTTGGAGACATAACACTAGTATTTTCCGACAGCCGTTCTCCTCTCTTGAACTTTCTGGCGAAGCCTTTCATTCTCACTGCTTGCTTGAGTAACCAGCGCACCATGACGGACATTTGGTTCACCCCTGCGCCGATGAACGGTTTATACATAAGTGCGTGTTTTGACCAATAACTTGCCACGGTGTTGCCATAGATTACATAAAGTGAGTTACATAAAGTGAGCACATCGCCCAAACATCAGTTTTATTATAACACATGGGGCTTGAGATTGTTTGCGGACCCCAGGTGTTGATATTTGAAGGACTCGGAGAACCGCAGATGACTGTGATGGATGTCAAACTGCTGTTATTGAAAATTTTGGTGATTCCTAAATATTGCAACATAATATGCTCAGGGGTTTAATACAGCCTTCAAGAAAATGGCTGTAATGTGAGGTATCATGTTATAAATAAAACTTTGAATGATTGTTGGAATAGTAGTGTTTGATCACTGTTTCATATTTTGCATAGACTGTATGTTGCACAACTTCCAAATAATTCCCCATGTTGATCCCATGTGTCTGCTTCCAGTTCTTGGCTGGTCTATGGCGAGAGACTACGAAGCAGTTTCTGATCACATATCGTAACATAAACACTGGATAGACAAAACCAACAAGGCATTTTTTTTTAAACAGTGGAGTAGACAGATCCAGTCAACGCATGCTTCCACAGAATGACATTAGGCTGTCCGTAAGTGATTTCTGTTCTAAAGTTGGCCAGCTCCAGATCTAGATTCCACTCTCGAGCTGTTTATTACAAACAGGAGTGACGCGAAAACAACAGAGGGAGAGCGAGGGCAGAGTGACAGAGAAGGAAGATTTGCCAAAGCAACAACTCAACACAGAGATTATATTTCTTGAATATCTCAGGTTTCCTGAAACTTTTCCAGCTTGCCAGTCTTGCTCAGGAATTTTCTTGGACTTGAGTTACTTATAAGCATTGATTTCCATCATAGATGTGGCCGATATACCAGTTGAAACTGTGAACCCATACAAATTTGTGAACTGGTATATATATATATTTACTTCACGGTTGTGCAAAACAGCACTGCATTGTTGGGAAATCTAATCATTGTACGAATACCGTGAAGGAGAAAATGGGAAAATGAGAGGGCTTGCAACTCAACAGTGTGGAAATTTGTGTATATTATATTATATTATATTGTATTATATTATATTAATATTTCTGTTCTATAAAATGTGCTTTTGATAGCTGTTCAAATTGTGATATTATTAATTTATTATTTCAAACAGAATTTAATGTGTGTATATTAATATATATATAGGCAGCGGCTATTTGCACTAAGTGTAAATAGCGATAGATGTTAGATTTACACTAGGGATGGGTATCGTTTACATTTTATCAATACTGATACTGATACTGATACCGATACTTTTGTGATCGCGAATAAGTGCAGTGTCTCGTGAGTGTAACTATACCGCTGAATCAGCATTTGTGAATGTGTCTTGCGAGTTGCAGTTGGAG
This sequence comes from Acrossocheilus fasciatus, assembly GCA_036784905.1. Lineage (NCBI taxonomy): Eukaryota > Metazoa > Chordata > Actinopteri > Cypriniformes > Cyprinidae > Acrossocheilus > Acrossocheilus fasciatus. Next base: position 7,569,344 of record CM071958.1, read on the forward strand.
CTGGAGCCGGGAGATATGGTAAATACAACGCATTGCTTGAGGTAGATGTTGTGTTTTGTTAGTAAATGTTTCATTATATTATAGTGTTGCCTCCTTTGTTCACTATTACACTACTGCATATATTGCATCTGACACTGGTGTCGCTTAGTTTTGTAACATGAGCCCACACTTTCACTCTTGCCGCCACTGACTGCATGCAAACACACACCGCGCATGCGCATGGATATCACATGCACGTCGAGCAAACAACAGCCACATCATTCAGTGAAGAAAAATGACAAGCAGCAGCTTCTAATTCGTCATTAACATTGAAGTATACGGAGATAAAACAACGCAAGTATCGATAACAGTATCGTTTGTCCTGAAGCTAATTGGTAGTCCGGTACTGACCCAATTACGTACCGGTTCTCAGTACCCATCCCTAATTTACACTAAGTGCAAATAGCACATTTTCTTAGCGAGAGAAAATATTACAAACAGTGGGGTTTTTTTACGATATGCTATTTACACTAAGTGCAAATAGCTATAGATTCTATTTACACTATGTTAAAATAGCAAGATTTTCTGCTATTTATACTACTAATTGCAAATTATCTGCACCTCAGTATTGTAGTACATTATAAAACAGTACGCAATAATAACGTATTGAGGGTAAATTATAGTTTTAATTCAAATTAGGCTATTAAATGGATGCCACCTTATTGGGACAATAAAGCCCTCTCTACACCTACCCCAACCCTACCCGAGACTTTATTTTCAACTTTTTGATTATTTCCTTCATTTTTATTGAAAATAAATGCCTTTCTGATGTGATATGAGATTTGAAAAGGGAGAAAAAATTGTTTGGCAAAAGGTGGATTCGAACCACCATCTACGCCACTGAAACTGATGTTCAGCTGGTGTCTTTTTTGCAGTCTTGACTATCCCAACCACACGTTGATGGGTGGAGTTAGTGTAAATAGCCTTTGCCAACCAGGCGGGCTATTTGCACTTAGTGTAAATAGACACTCCGATATATATTAATGTCCACTTTAGTTTTATTTAATGGTAACACTTTAAAAGCTTTTTAATGCATTAATTATGCCTTGTAAAACACCTTATAATGCAAAAAAAAAAAAATAACTTTATGATCTCATCATGAATAAATGTTATAATGCATTATAATACTTAGCTATTCATTTTTACACCTTTATAAGATATATGAAGCATTAAAACATGATAAACAAACATTCATATATTATAATGCATTTTAACTTTGGTTAAAATTAATAATGAAAAGATATAATGCACTACAATGTACATTATGAATAGCTTAATGCATTATACATCAAGGCTTTAAGTGTTACTATTTTATTAGTATTTATTTTATCACCCACCACATTCCCACCCATAACTTTAATTTGACATTTAGTTTTTAATAATACAGCTTCATCAGCAGTTTGTAGGTTGAATTAATTGACAAGCACTCTTTAAATTCGACTGAAATGTGGACTTTAATTGTCAAATGCCCTGCCATATGAATTACTTTATATATGAATGACTTTAATCAGCACAGTAAAGGAAAAAAGTATCTAACAATAACTGGATTACATGGTGCCAATGCCAGCGTAGGGTTTCCAGACAAACTAAATGCCCATTACAACATCAATCTGAATTCATTTCAGTTTCTCATCAGCTCAGCTTGTCTGAAATGTTGACAGGCAGATCTTTGCATTGGCAGGCTGGTTCTGTCAGGCCCCATTCCAAGCAGCTACACCTAAACAAGCACCAGCACTTCTGTGATTTAATTATGGCGTCAAATCTGTGCCATTAATAACAGAGCGCACCACTTATGCTGGCGCGCGCGGTAAATCACTTCCGCGAGAGGAAAACAGATCTACACGCGAGGAAACGGGAGCACGCGAGCTAATTTCAAACACTCGCGCGCGCGTCACTTGTCCTCTGCGCGCAATACAAGCCCTCGCGCGCGCGTCATCATCCCCCACATCCTCGCGCTCAATCTTCTCTCACCTGCTCGCGCGAACACTTCTATTTTTGTCAGTCGTGGGGCGGGGCTTGCTGTTTTAATTGTTATCTCTAACGCCATTGGTTACTTCCCCTTTTCCGGAAGTCAGCTGTGATTGGACGCCTGTGAAAAGGTCTATCAAAAGGTCTATCTGTCTATCAACAGACCAGATGCAAGTTGTCATTTTATTTTTTTTATAAATATAAGTAGGGTAAAGTGCAGAACCCTCTTACAATGAAAGAATATATTACCATCAACCCCTAAACTTTGACATAGTAATACAAAATGTATTAAAAAGTTTATACAGCAACTCTTGCTTATTTATATGAACAAATAATTTGTTCATCCAAAGGTCCTTTGAACCAATTTGGGATTTACAGTCATGTACATTTACAATTTACATTTATGCATTTAGCAGACGCTTTAAAAGAAACTTACAGTGCATTCAGGTTGTACATTATTGTTATTTTTTTATCAGTATGTGTGTTCCCTGGGAATTGCACCCATGGCCTTTTGCGCTACTAACACAATGCTCTACCACTGAGCCACAGGAACACTTATTATTATTATTATTTACAATTATTTAATTGACACTTCTCACATTTTTGAGGTTGTATATAAATATGGTTGGGTAAGCATATAGTGGTGAACTACAACTAATTCAGCATATAGCAACAAGTTGACTATTAGCTTTATTTTATTTTATTTTATTTTCATTTTGCAAAGTTAATATAGCCCAAGCTTTATGTTGTATGAAAATTTCAAATATAACCTTTTTGGTAGATTTACCATGCTAAAAACCATGGAAACGTGTCATTAAAATCTATAAAAAAGGGTTTATGCAGATTGAGGCTGATGTATGGGAGGAGAGCCTCAGTAGGATTCGATCTTGCTCTATTAGTTCTAGGCATCAGTTAATTCAATTTAAGGTGATGCATAGACTGCACTATTCAAAATCTAAATTGCACAGAATTTTTCCTACTATCTCTCCTATTTGTGACAGGTGTAAATCTGCAGAAGGCTCTCTGACCCATCTCTTTTAGACAGGGACGTGCACAGGGGGGTTGCTCAGGTTGCCCGGGCAACTGCCCATATACCCTTCTCGACTCACGTTGCCCTTCCGAGGTGGAAAAAAATAAATAAAAAAATCGTACAATGGATGCAGAATTTCACGTAAGCCTAGATAAAAAAAAAAAAAAAAACGCAAAGCCTCGTTCACTTCCATATTCGGGAAAGTGAAAGTCAGTAGGGAAAGGGCAAACTCTGTTTACGTGGCTGCAGCGCTGCACGCGACCGGCACCTGAGCTGAGCCTGCATGAGCGGCACTAGGAGATTGTCGCGGTTGTCGGGTGACTTAACGTTGTCGGAAAGGTATAACAAAGGGACGATCATCATCAAGTTTTATGAAATGAATTTTTTGGGAGGGGGGGGGGGGGGGTGTTGGTAGGCGAGTGCCCTTTTTTTAGGTCAGAGCAACTGCCCCTCAAAATTCCTGTGCACGTCCCTGCTTTTAGACATGTCCAAAACTATATGATTTCTGGTGTGACATATTTAAATGGTTCTCGGATATGTATGGTAGTGTTTTTACACCTGATCCAGAAATTGCATTATTTGGTTATTCTATTTCTCTGTTAGATCATAATGTGTCTGCACAAAGTACAATAATTTACGGAATGATTATTGCGGGGCTTGCTGTTTTAATTGTTATCTCTAATGCAATTGGTTACTTCCCCTTTTCCAGAAGTCAGCTGTGATTGGACGCCTGTGAAAAGGCGATCCATAATTCACATGTGACCTGAGACATGGCTTCATCAACAGACCAGATGCAAGTTGTCATTTATTTTTTTTATAAATATAACATGGCTGTTTTAATGAAAATGAATTGCATGCACTGTCAGTAGAATACATCATTATAATAAAAGTTTATTAACATAAATTAACATAAATTCTTCCGTTTACTAGTGATTACTAGTGATTACAGTCTTGTGATGTTACAAAGATAAAACAGGACCATAAACCTTTTTTTATAAGTATTTTTATTAGTTTTATATTGCACAATAAACAACAACAATAAAAGAACAAAATACATAAAATAATAATGATTAAAAAATAAATCAATAAATAAAGTAAAATAAAAAAAAAAACAGACTTCTTTAAAAAACATTTAAAAAACAATCAGGGCATACAAGCAGTTTCAATGGAAAAATGACTAGGCACTCAATAGGGGGCAGACAAGATACTAAGCATTACGTCGCTGGTCAGAGTCAGCATTACATTGGTCCAAATGATCTAGAAATGGTTGCCATATACTGTAAAACTTATTAAGATTACCAATAACTCCATACCAGACTCTTTCCATATGCAATATTCCAGTAAGATAGTTCAACCAGGTCTTAAACTGAGGAACAGTGTCCGATTTCCACAGCCTCAGAATGACACTCTTAGCAATAATCATTCCGTAAATGATTGTACTTTGTGCAGACACATTATGATCTAACAGAGAAATAGAATAACCAAATAATGCAATTTCTGGATCAGGTGTAAAAACACTACCATACATATCCGAGAACCATTTAAATATGTCACACCAGAAATCGTATAGTTTTGGACATGTCTAAAAGAGATGGGTCAGAGAGCCTTCTGCAGATTTACACCTGTCACAAATAGGAGAGATAGTAGGAAAAATTCTGTGCAATTTAGATTTTGGATAGTGCAGTCTATGCATCACCTTAAATTGAATTAACTGATGCCTAGAACTAATAGAGCAAGATCGAATCCTACTGAGGCTCTCCTCCCATACATCAGCCTCAATCTGCATAAACCCTTTTTTATAGATTTTAATGACACGTTTCCACGGTTTTTAGCATGGTAAATCTACCAAAAAGGTTATATTTGAAATTTTCATACAACATAAAGCTTGGGCTATATTAACTTTGCAAAATGAAAATAAAATAAAATAAAATAAAGCTAATAGTCAACTTGTTGCTATATGCTGAATTAGTTGTAGTTCACCACTATATGCTTACCCAACCATATTTATATACAACCTCAAAAATGTGAGAAGTGTCAATTAAATAATTGTAAATAATAATAATAATAAGTGTTCCTGTGGCTCAGTGGTAGAGCATTGTGTTAGTAGCGCAAAAGGCCATGGGTGCAATTCCCAGGGAACACACATACTGATAAAAAAATAACAATAATGTATAACCTGAATGCACTGTAAGTTTCTTTTAAAGCGTCTGCTAAATGCATAAATGTAAATTGTAAATGTAAATGACTGTAAATCCCAAATTGGTTCAAAGGACCTTTGGATGAACAAATTATTTGTTCATATAAATAAGCAAGAGTTGCTGTATATACTTTTTAATACATTTTGTATTACTATGTCAAATTTTAGGGGTTGATGGTAATATATTCTTTCATTGTAAGAGGGTTCTGCACTTTACCCTACTTATATTTATTAAAAAAATAAAATAAAATAAAATAAAATGACAACTTGCATCTGGTCTGTTGATAGACAGATAGACCTTTTGATAGACCTTTTCACAGGCGTCCAATCACAGCTGAAAAGGGGAAGTAACCAATGGCCTTAGAGATAACAATTAAAACAGCAAGCCCCGCCCCACGACTGACAAAAATAGAAGTGTTCGCGCGAGCAGTTGAGAGAAGATTGAGCGCGAGGATGTGGGGGATGATGAGCGCGCGCGAGGGCTTGTATTGCGCGCAGAGGACAAGTGACGCGCGCGCGAGTGTTTGAAATTAGCTCGCGTGCTCCCGTTTCCTCGCGTGTAGATCTGTTTTCCTCTCGCGGAAGTGATTTACCGCGCGCGCCAGCATAAGTGGTGCGCTCGGTTATTAATGGCACAGATTTGACGCCATATTTAATGTGAACGTTAAAGCACAGGGGGAAAAATTCAGTCCAGTGGGTTACCAGAGGTACACAGACTCATAAAAGACCTGTGGGTGGTGTTACAGTATGCACAGAGAGAGAAGACAAGAAAAACGAGGAGCCACATCTGGGGCCAGTGTGGAGGAATGTAGAGTTTTTGTCTGTGTGGGTTTCAGGCTCTTGATCTGTGCCACATTATCAAGATTCTTCTAAGCGTTAAAGCAGAGAAGGTGAAGTGGCCCTCTACGTCAGAGCACCATCAAAACAATTAAACCCCCCTGAACACGCATACACACACTTGGCACAAAAGCACCAAGATCAAATCAGTTTTAGAGGCCCAACTCGAGCGAGGGGCATTTACTGACATGCAAGATACATAAGATACAATGAGATCTAGGCTCTAATAAGACCCTTACATGTGTAAAACTGAAACTTCAAACAACCACACATGTACATAAAGCCTGCATTGAGTTATACACTCATTATATATCACCAAACGATAATGGAGGTCTGTGTAATTTACAGTTTCCAGCTGTAGAGGTTTTTGCTCGTGGGAGAGAGATGCCCGCCATGAATTCATGATATAATATGACCGCCCTCCTTACGCAGCTGATAATGGCTTAGGCTCCTGGCCAATTATGTGGATGTTAATTATGAAGGAAATTGAGATTTTTGTTATGCGTTTGTTAGCCTGTGATTTCCAGCTGTGATCGTTGATGACTCTTTGTGCTGTGCTTGGCTTGATAGTCTGGAAAATTGATCTGTGAATATTAAATATGGGGTATCAAGTTCAAATGCTATGCTAATCTTAAAGTCATCATGGGTTTGAAATGCACCCAATTTATTTAAATTCACATTCCTGGACTTATTGTGCATGATTCTTTAGTGCCTTTGAAAGTATACCTTCCTTGTCAGGTGAGGATACACGAAATCTGAACAGATTTTCAAGCACTGGGCATCATACACTCGTTATCATTCACTAAACGACAGCGGATCACACACTACCAGTCTCTGGTTCTCTGCCCATTATATATTACACAATTTTCTGTGAAGTATGTGAACTCTGTCCAAAACCTGATGACTGGCTCTGACTTTTGGCAACTGGTGTTGACTTCTTCCAAACTGTAAACCGTGACACAAATCTGTGCAAATTCATGTAGTGTATTCCACCAGTTCTATCAATGGATCAATCATTCTTTAATTCACTTTTTAACAGTCTATCATACTTTGTATTGTATATTTTGTATTCTATCTATCATTCATTCTATATTGTTCTGTCCTTCTATTGTTTTTGTCTTTCATTCTATGTTGTTCGCTCATTCATTCTATCATTCCTTCTATCATTCTTTACCTCCATCTTTGTTCTATCATTCTATCTATTGTTTGTTCTATCTATCATTTCTTTGTTGTATTGCTATATCTGTCTGTAGTTTGTTCAATCATTCATTCTGTTGTTCTATGTGTCGGTTTGTTCTATAGTTCCATCTGTCGTTCATTCTGTTGTTCATTTTCTCGTTCTGTCGTTCTATCATTTGTTCTATTGTTTATTCTATCTATTGTTCTATCTGTTGTTTTTGTTATATCTATCATTTTTTCTGTTGTTGTATCTATTGTTTTTTCTGTCATTATATGTATCTACTGTTCGTTCTGTCGTTCTATGTATCGTTCATTCTAGCTAACGTTTGTTGTATTCATTCTGTCGTTCATTTATTCCATTCCCTTCCTTTTTATTCATTCTATTTAATTATGCTGTATTACTTGGAAATGTTGCATTATGAAATTTAAAAAGCTTGCATTTGCTGCTTTATGTAGTTATTAATGTTCTTGATTTAATATTATCACAGAACTCTTTTAGCGATTTCATTTTATTCGTGCAAAGCAGAGCTGCTTTAGAACAATGTGTTTGAATTTGAATAAAATTTATTTTGAATTCTGAACATTCATTGAGACCTTAACATCTGAGAACAATAGGATATGTGAGTTATCTTATGACGTCATAGGACCTTAAAATATTTTTATATGGCATCATAGGAACTTCATAATCTCTTTTTTATTTTGGAACCTTTATTTAGAGCCTTAAAATTCAAATAGTATTTGATTTGAACTGAACCAACGTTGCTCATAGACTTTCCATGGTAAATTTCTCAGTGTAGCCAGAATGTAATGTTATTTCCTCCATGTGCACTGTCTGTGAGTGTGTTTACTCCAGGTCTCTGCTCAGTTTGTTTATAAGGTAATTAGAGATCTCTCAAAGCCCAGCGAGTGGGCCTGAGGTCACGTTAATCCAGACCTGATTTTCTCCTGGTAACCGGATCCCCATCAGCGTGGGAAATTAAATAAACACAACATTAGGAAAGCACAGGTGCTACCGTACCCACTAATAACGTCTGACAAGTCAAGTAAAAGCTCTGCTTAAAAGTGAATGTGACTCAGTGTTAATGCACCTGTTTTTGTTTGGACATGGTACTGGAGTCTCACCGCTCATTCATAGAGTTCCCATAATTCACATCTATCATTTAGCAGAGGCTGAAGAAAAACAACACATTTCCTTTTCTGCACTATTGCATCTAAACAAAACACTCCCAGCTCATTTTTTACTGACTTGTTTTAAGCTTTTTTAACGTGCCAGAAAAACTAACCCTTTCCTTATTAACCTGCAAATAAATACACCTGCTCTATGAGGACTGAAACACTCTCAGAAGTCGAAATCATGTGCTTAAGTGAGTGAAAAGGGCTCATTTTTCTAAATGAATTATCAATAAGTGATATTGCATAAATATGATGAGACATCTCTTCCAGTCACTTATTACACTGTATTGAACCATGTGTCACTGCATGCAAATTCCTTTGCTTTCTCTTTTTCTCTCTTACGTAACGAGGATTTGGTTAGAAGTCTGGTTGTTTCTGAATGACTCAGCCTGAACTAATCCATTTCATCCCGTTTTAAACCTCCCGAGGTTGGGTTCACATCTGGATCCTCCCCTCTTGAGACGCGCACACCATCAGAGCAATCGGGCCACACTACAATGCCCCACATCCTCTTCTGCTCTTCAATGTGATCTTATCATTGCAATCTGGCCCCAAGAGGATGTTAAAAAGTAAATGATGTAACGGCCTGCAGTCGCATGGTATTCTGGAATAATAATCTACTACATGAAAACATCTGTTTGACAGAAGGTCCCCAAAATATTCAAATCAAATTTAGTTGCTTATCCTAATCCATAGAAATACTGCTTCACTCCCAGTTCATCAGCTTCAGTGCGGAAATGAATTAAGTTTATTAAACTTTTTGGTGGATTTCTGAGGAGGAATGCATATTAGTTTAATCTGTTGTATTTTGTTGAATTGTTTATTAAGAGGAACCATTAAAAATTGAGTTGTTCTTCCTTTCAGTCCAGAAAGATCATTTTATTTTTAAACTAAACATTAAAAATTACTGTAACCCTATATTTTTTCAGACGGATCTCACATCAGTGCTGTCGTGTTTAGAAACTAGATGTGCTCAAACCATGTGTAATTCCTGTATTTTTGTAGCACCTGCTGTTCTTAATATGCTTTTTACAGATTTCCAGTGTTAGGAAGAATTCCCTTAAATTCATGTTATAGTCTTCAGTCTAAACTGTTTTATAGTATTTGATATTTAGTGCTATATTTATTTTTCAAATTAATGTAGAAACAACATAAAGACAGTATATTTTTAATATTTGTTTAAACTGGAAAAATTAATCGCCTGTGTTAATGTGCTAATTTTGACAGCACTCGTATTTTTGCGTAATATTTTGTAGTATTTGTTGCATGTGTAGGAGCATAATGTTGCAAAGCCTATGTTAGCAGTATGTATCTAACGGCATTCATGAAGACTGAAGAAACTCTCAGAGGTCCTGTCATGAGAAATGGTCATCAGGGAAACTGATTCTGAAGATTCTGGCCTTCATCAAACTGTCAAGCTTTAAGAACACTGACAAGCACTCCACTATGGGGAGTGATTCAAATGTTTCACATTAATATGTGTCATGTTTTAAACGCTAATGCCGTTGACCTTAACTTTAGAAAAACCTTCTTCCTTTTTTCCACTGATTTTGTAATTTGCTGTTCATCTGTATAGTGCATTTTATTTAGAAGAAACAGGCTTGAACATTTACCAAGCACAGACTCATGATTAGTTTTGTATTTTCAAGTTTCTCAGATTAAACCAGTGCTGTGTCACACAGATAATATGAATCGGTGTAAGTAGCCATAGTCTATATAAGACCTCAGCACAGAACATCTGGGGTCGCTCAAGGCAAAATATTATAGCTCTTGTGAAGTTTCGTATATTTACATAGTTTTGGATTGTGTGATGTATACAGTATAGTTTGATTCCGTGTTTGAACATTTCTGGCTCTGTTTAGGTCATTACGGGATTTGGTCCAGCTGGATTTCATGTTCTCCTATCCATTAAGCCAGTATAATTTTTCATATTAATGATGCACACACTAATAAATACTTTTGTGCAGTGCAGATTTAGTTCCTAAAATTCCTATTTGCATGCTTCATGCTGCATCACATCCAATATATAACTAAATTACCCTTTATTTCGAGGTTATATAAAGACGTTATGTTTACAATATAAAAAAGCTAAATCTAATAATTTGTATTATACAATACTCATGATAGATTTCAAAGTTTGGGTTTTATGTGTTTTTATTGTCATTTTTCAAAAATTAAATGAAAAGTCAAACCCTCAAACTATGAATATTTGTGAAGGCACCAGATGGATGGAAACCTGAGCATAAACAGCTCTGAGAGTCAATAAACAAAGCTTTAAAAATATTTTTGGAAAGCTTACCCTGGCAGACACAGGTCCAGGGTCAGTTGTGGCTGTTCTCTCTGTGCGTTCTTCTCTCTGAGTGTTGCATGTTTGTTAAGATAGGGGCATATCAGAGTTTGTGTATTTGTGGAGGATCAGGGTGGCTTTGGTGTCAACATACCAAGAAAAACAGAGATTTTCTCTTTTGGATCTCATTGTACTTAAACCTACCATCCTTACTATCCCCCTGGATGTGTTTGTGGAAGTTCTTTGATTTTTAATTACAGACTTTAGTTACTATCCTGAGCACTGGTTGAGACATTGTTGAGATATGTGAGTTTAATACAGATTTTCCCATTTGTTTTAAAGGAAATATGCAAGAAGCAAGAGACTTGCTTAATGTCTCTCATTTGCACTTAATTTAATCTGAAACAGTTGAGATCTCATTTGCATACGTTGCAAATTGACAGCTGTATTGTAATCCAGGCCATGTGTTGTTTATGTTTCTATAGCGGCGGTGTGCATATGCATTTGTGATTTTTCTTTGGTAGAGTGAATGTGACCCTGAGTGTCTGTGTGTACATGAATGCAAACATGTGTCAAAGTGTGAAAATCACCTCCACCTCGTTCTGCTCTCACACCCATCATCACCTCCCACAGCAGGAGATTTGTGCCTCTTCTGTCCTCTTCTTCCACTTCTCAGTGCTTCCTCCGCGTGGTCTCTCTCAGTTTCTGATGTTTTTCACCATATAAATGCGGGTTACGGCGCTTGTGTGGCACTGCATAGTTATTTTTACAGCTCTGCTTTTTAGCATGGGTCTTATTGAATTCAGAATTTGAGATTTTTTACTGGGTAAGAAGGCAGACCATCCTACCCTGATCTCTCTTATACACTCTTAAATATTTATTATTTATTTATTATTATTTTTTAAAAGTCCTAAAAAGTTATTTGTAAAAAACAAAATGAAGCTTCTTCGGAAAAAAATTAATAAAACTTGATTTTATTTATTTATTTATACATACTATATATTATTTTGGAATTTTTATTCTAAAATATTTTTAGATTTATAGGTTCATAAGAAAGTAAAAATGAATCGTTTTTGCCCAAAAAAAATAGCATTTACAGTCATGGCCAAAAATATCGGCACCCTTGGTAAATATGCCGGTATTTTTGGCCATGACTGTATTTATTGCTACATAGAGTTCTTTGAAGCATTAACACATAAGCTGCGTTTCATTTCGGAGGCTGCATCCTCCGGATGTCGCATTTAAAGTCTTATTTAAGAAAAGTAACTGTAATAAAATTGACTCTTATTCCTTGTGAGGTGTAAAATACTGTAATTTCTTTTTTACTTTGCAATTTAATGGTCACTTTTCTTAAATGAGACTGCTCCGATGACGTATGCAGCCTTCAAATGCGACCTCTGGAGGACGCAGCCTCCAAAATGAGACGCAGCAATAGATAAACAACCACTAAAAGGTTAAAGGTTCTCCTATGGCATCATAAGAACTAGGGCTGCACGATATATCGAAGTGAAAGGCAGAAGTTGCGATTGTCATGCATATCTTTCATTGAAGCACGGTTCTGTGATCAGTAGTAAATCTCTATCCAAAGGCCAGAGGGAACTCTCACATGGAAAATCCAAATACTCCCCGCAGAAGAAATCCAGGAAATGCCAATTGCTGCAGCTGAATAAACAGAAAATTTAACTGCTTTCATTGATTCAGCGTGACTAATAAACAGACGACTATGACAATATATAGTTTATCTGAGTTCTTATTAATATAATTTTCATTATAATAAAGTATATTTATAATGCAATGCCTTTATCACTGCTTAGAATACTATGAAATATGTTGCATGCATTATTCTGTGTAAGAAGCCAGATCATCTCACAGAAAGATTTATTTCAGAAATAAATGTGGTATTTTCACATGCTTTCAGACAGAGCAGCATTTACTACACAGAGCCTAAGTTCACTGAAAATAGCTGAAATAGCTGACAAATAGCTGTCAATATCGCAACCGATTTCTTCGATTTCATAGTCACGCAGTAATATCATCTGCGATTTTGTTTTTTTGTTTTTGTTGTTTTTTGCGTTACCTGTCAGTGAACTAGGGCTCTGTGTAAATGCTGCTCCATCTGAGAGCAGGTGATGGAGATTTACTGCTGATTACAGAACCGGCTTTACTGACAAAATGCGCATGGAAATCGCATTCGCTTAATCGTGCATCCCTAATAAGAACATTCAGAGGTTCTATTATTTCATCATAGTTCTAATTCTATAGCATCATAACTTCAAAAGGTTCTCCTTTTACATCAAGATTTTTATTTTTTTGTGATCAACAAAACATCCACTCACACAAACAACAGGGAGGGGGGGACAACAGAAACACCATCAACAATTTCAATTTCAATTTCAATTAGTAGTAAAAAAGACAAAACAGAATTCACATGAGTTCATATATTGACAACATTGGACATTCCCAAAACATGTGGAGAAAAGTACCTGCTGATACAGTGTTCCAGATATGACAGTTATAGGTCGATTGCAGTTTCATTTTAAACCTCTTGTAAGGTTTAAACCTCTAGTTATGTATGCTCAATGGATGACTTTGAAATGGATAAGACAATGAGCCAAGTTTTTAGAAGTTCAGATTAGACTAGACCACACCCTCTCCCAGTCGACCGATAAATCAAAATCTGTTAATTCACGATTCCAGATAGATTTAATAGAAAGAGACTTTGCAGTGTGATCATTAAGTTTACTATATATTAAAGAAATAGATGGCCGACCAGAGGCTGGTGCGATCCAATCCCATATAGGATGAGAGGAAATAGGGGATGCCCAGGGAACTCCATAGGCCTTGAGAGCAGAACGTAACTGAAAAAAGACAAAATATGATGATGTTGGTAAACAAAACTTAGTTCTTAGTTCTTGAAGTGAGCAGAGTCCCTGGTTATCATATTAGTCACCACATGTGTTATGCCCAATGTAGACCAAGAGGGCTGGACAAATGGCCGATTTCAACATAAAAAATTAAAGTTGTGCCATAAGGGTGTGTTGTTACAAAATTTGAAAGGTCCTCCCATCAGACGTTCCACCCTTTTTAGAAAAAAGAATGAAGTCCTTAGATGTAGTATTCTGGATTCTCCAAAGATCGATTACATTAAGATCAGTGATAAATTTATTCAATAACTTAAAGGATGGTCCTTTTACATCAAGATTGAAAATGTATTCTTATGGAATCCAACTTTAAAATCACTTTTGAAACCTTCATTAGGAGTGAATGCTGCAGGTTCTTGTTAGCGTGGGAAAATTCTTTATCTTGGAGGGAACTCCAAAGACACCCATTAGTTCTGGGCAACATACAGCAGGAAAAAAGAATAGTGTGGTATGGAAAGACTGCAAGTCTCTCTGAAAACAAGCTAGTTTAGTCAGTATTTCAAGTCTATTAAGTTCAATGCCAAGTTGTGGTTCTTGATTATTCTTTAATTATCAGTGATTTCTCCACTCCTTACTCAAAATGTTCAATATTTACATCTTGCAGTTTCATTGCCGTGAAGGAATTACATATGGTTCCATGTAGCTGAAGTCTATGTTATGTGTATTTTATTATTTTTTCAAGATATCAAGATACAGATGGTGCCCCTTAATATTGGGAGGGTTTGCTGTGTTTTGGTTTTAGGTTTGTGTGTGTTAGAGAGATTTGTAAGTAATTGTAGTTCCCGATATTTTCATCTCGAACATCAAACAAACCAATAAAGTTTTCCTGTGTGATTCAGACCACCTGAACAGCTCCCATGATTCAAACCATACCAGCCCGCCATAGCCCAGCTCAGACCCCTTACTTAGTCTGTGACTGTAAAAGTGATTGCATGGAAATATATTAGCTGTTTATGATCTTATTAACTTGTAAACCAGTGAATTTAATTGTTTGACATGATGATATGCTTTTTTAATATGCGCCATTTAAGCATTGTTGATCAGTTTGCTTCCAGATTAGACCAACAGAGCTTACTCTGGCAGACTAGACTAAACAGTTCCACAAAATTTGTGAGTAATACTGTTGGAAAGGATATCACCATTACTTAATATCCAAATTCCATTTCCCCCCGTTGTATTTTTAGTTTTTCTTTTTTTGAGTGTTGAAACATTTGGGAATCATTGTAGCATAGTGTTGAAATGAATCATTTCTGTTAGTGCTTGTGAGTTGTTCCTTTGTCATTCCGAAAGAGGAACATCTCAACGATGACCACTTAGTGCGGGAAAAGTTTGGGGGAATATTACTGTCTTACCTTGGAGGTGAGTTTTCCATCACTGTCCAGAAAAAACACCTTTTTTCCCTTTGGACCTTCACTTTGTCTGTCTCGTATTGTGGACATGGATTTCAAATTAAATACGATTAGGAAAATCGCAAAAACAGAAGAGTCACATTAATAATTCATGCAAATTTGTTTCAGACTGGATTGAGGCCACAGTTCTGACGTTTCTTAGGCAAGCATCACTATTATTATTGCTTATCCGTTCAGTTGGCGGTTTGAATGAACCCAAAAAACCTGAGTATTAAACTTCTGTGCGTGACTCGTCCCAGTTTGCTTGTGCTACAGATATAGATGATACCTCAAAACATGAAGCTTGTTGAAGATAGATTAGCTTTGATACTTTTCTAAGCACTTCTGATTTTCCTGGCAGATGATAAAACAGGTGGGGAAAAAATATGATTAGACTGTAAGAAATGGGCCTGTATGCAACTACCGCAACTACCCAGGAATCACATCCAACTTACAATGCTGTTCAAAAAAGGTTGTTTTTTTTTTTTTCCCCCTCTTTTGTCTTATGCTCACCAAGGCTGCATTTAAATTTTTAAAGAGTAGTATATGCTAAAAACTGTAAGATTATTACAATTTCAAATATTATTTTTGTATTTTAACATTTTTAAAAATGTGTTGGCAAAGCTTGAATTTTCAGCATCATTACGACAGTCTTTAGTGTCACATGATCCTTCAGAAACCATTCTAATGAGCTGATTTGGAGGACAATAAATATTTCTTCTTGATGCTTAATGCATAGTTTTGTTTTGTTTTGTTTTTTTGAAACCATGCACAACTTTATATACAACTTTTTCAGGATTTTTCAATTGATGGAAAGTTTAAAATAACATTTATCTGAAATAAACTCTTTTGTAACATCATATCTTTTCTGCAGAGCAAAAAATCTAAAAGTAATCTAAAAAGTAGTCAGAATGCATGACATAAAATGAGTAACCTAGATTACGTTACTAACTACAGTTTTCTTCATGTAATCTATAATCAGTAATGGACTACAATTTGTAAGTAATCTACCCAGCTCTGCTTTTCTGTCATTTTTGATCAATTTAATGTGTCCTTGCTGAATGAGAATATTAATTTATTGAAAAAAGTGAAAATAAATCTTAACCCCAAACTTTTGAATGGTAGTATAGCAACATCCTGACATCCATCTGTAACAGCCTAGTATCAAGTGTAACACTTAATCACAATTTTTAAAGAAAATATTAAATGTATTTCTTTCACTTCTTCTCTCTTTCAGAAAGAAGTGCTGTGAAGGTTTTAAGTTTGTGCTGGGACAGTGTATTCCAGAAGGTAAGACCTCTTTCCCTCACTCTCTTCCTCTTCCTACCCAGATTAGGCTCCTCTGGGTGCACTGATATTTCTGGACGTGTTTTCCCTCGTCTCCCATTAGCGTTCTAAACAAAATCATTCCTTTTGGAAACCGCTCAGCTGGTGCTTTTAATGTTGTTTTAACATTTCCAGCACACCTTTAAGAGCTTGGCAGAATTTCCCCACCAGTAACGATAGCTTGATTACCTTGTGTGTATTTTTATAGTGGGAACTGGTCTGTATATTAGCTTATGAATACAGTAATATACTTCTCTATCTTTGGGTGAGGGGTTCAAACCACTAACGAGTTTTTACTCGTAACTGTCAAATAAAAACATGCAATTATATTGTCTGCGTTCTGCGATTTGCCATGCCGCAATGAGAGAGTGTATAGTGGTCCCCTTTGAGACAGTCTACAGCTTGTTTTTAAAAGCTTTTTTCTGTTTCTGTGCTGTTTGTGTTCTCTGGTGTCCTTACCTGCCCTCTCTCCACTGATGAGAAACACATAAAGTACCGGCTGAGAATGGACACATATTTCCCTGACTCACATGGCGCTCCATGCTGTGTGTGAGATGGTTTGGCTCTTCTAGGAGAAACTGTGGAATAAGGAAAAGATGCGAGCATTCTTGGGCTGGAACTAGCAGTATTGGCTTCCCAGATTGCAGAGTTTTGTTTTTACTAATAAAATAAAATGAAAGGGAAAAGACTTTTGAAGTAGCACATTTGCATATGATTTTTGGAAATGACAGTTATATTGTGGGTTTTGATTTAAAGCCATATTTGTTTGTTTTATAGTTTTGTACTTTCCTTTCTTGTCATGTTTATTTCTGTTTGTTTGTGGGTGTGTTTATATATGCAGACTATGATGTGTGTGCTGGCGCCCCATGTGAACAGCAGTGTACCGATCATTTCGGCCGTGTGGTGTGCACCTGTTACCCTGGGTATCGTTATGACCGGGAACGACACAGAAACCGCGAGAAACCATACTGCCTGGGTAAGATTTTGCTCTTATTTATGTTAAGATATTGAGAACAGTGTACTTCATTAAGTATGTTGAGTACATATGCAATATATATATATTGCGGTGTTGGTCAGGGTTTGGCATTAACTGAAACATTGGAAAGAAATTCAGTTTCCACACAACAAATATGCAGCACAGGTGTGAATGTATCAATCATGAACAAGAAAAATTTATTACGATAATATAACATTTTGGTCTCCAGCATAACTGTATGCAAAGAATTTTATTTTATTTTATTATTTTTTTATTTTATTTTATTTTTTTTAATTATTTATTTATTTATTTATTTATTTATTTTGTGAGGAGTGTACATTTACCCATTTTATTTTAATTTATAAAAATATTTTTTTCCTCCTGTAAAATCACAGATAGATAGATAGATTGTTTTTTTTTTTTTATCTTTTTGGTTTTCGAAAGAACAATTTAAAACTTGTCATTTCATATATGTTTTGAAATTGGACTTGTTTGAAGTATCAGGAATATTTAACATTGTGGACATGTTAGCACCCTCTATGGGTTGTTTTTAGTTCACAGGGTTGATTTTTCAATGCCTTTTTAATGACAGCATGAGTGTTTCTTAAAGGGTCTGACCTCCCAGACTGCTAGAATGTAAAGTTGATTTGATGGGAGTCAAATATACCGCCCCAGGAGCGAATATCGCGTCTTTTGCACTTTGCCAACTTTCCGTCCCTCACACTTTCACTCTCTGTTCTTGCATCAGACATTGATGAATGTGCCAACAATAACGAGACGGTGTGCTCACAGATCTGTGTGAACACCCCCGGCAGCTACCGGTGTGAGTGCGAGAAAGGCTTCTACCAAGAGGATGATGGGAAAACATGCACCAAGGGTGAGAGAGGTGAGTGTATATTCTCTGAATCTTTGTTTGTCTTTATTAGCAACACTCTTTGTTCTTTTACTTGAGCTTGCTCGCTTTGTTTTTGGTCTTTCTTCTGTAGTTTGGAGTTTCCCGGACTTTTGTGGACATATAAACCTGTTCATGACTTGAAACTGTTCACAGATACCTCTTTCAGACTTTCAAAGTGTAATTGCTGAAATAATTACTGTAGCGAGATCCAGATAAATCGTTGTTGACATGTAAAAGGTAATGAATCAACTTGGCAGTCATGTGTTTTGGTGAAGAATTTTGTCTTAAACTCAGTTTCAGTGGTTTTAGTCAGTAGTTTTGTATTGAATAGCCATGTTTTTTATCATGTAGTTTGTAATGCTTCATGGGATTGTAGTTCATTTCCAGAGTTTTCTGTGATGTTTTTTCAGTTTGAGAGTCGCTTTCCCATTAGAAGCTGCTTTTGCAAGCCTCATAGACAGTCCTGCTTTGATTCACCCAATGCATTTCCAACAAACAGCAGAAATGGAGCACAAAAAAAGGCGAATCACATGCGTTTTGAGGTTTTAAATGGAGCACAGAGAACCAGAAATATTTATTTTCCTGTCTGGACTTGACCATCCACAGATCTCTCCATCACACAGGTGTGGAAAGGATTGAGTGAGGTCTAAATGCTCTGACAGGTCATGGATGCCTCATCCAGTTAAAGCAGTGCAAACACAAAAAAAACATGTAAAGAAAATAAGCCAAGTGGAAATGGTGGATGTTAAATTTAATATTAAGTTTATTTTTTGTATCTGAATAATTCCATTGTCTATATACAGTCATGGCCAAAAATATCATACCCTTGGTAAACTTGATCAAAGAAGGCTTTGAAAATTAATCTGCATTGTTATTCCTTTTGATCTTTTATTTAAAAAATTCACAAAAATCTAACCTTTCATTGGATAATAAGAATTTAAAATGGGGGGAAATATCATTATGAAATAAATGTTTTTCTCTAATACACGCTGGCCACAATTAACGGCATCCTTTTATTCAATCCTTTCTGAAACCTCTATTTGCCAGTTTAACAGCTCTAAATGTTCTCCTATAATGCCTGATGAGGTTAGAGACACCTGACAAGAGATCAGAGACCATTCCTTCATCCAGAATCACTCCAGACCCTTAGATTCCCAGCTCCATGTTGGTGCTTCTTCTCTTCAGTTCACACTCATTTTCTACAGGGTTCAGGTCAGAGGACTGGAATGGCCAGCGGAAGCTTGGTTTTGTGCTCAGTGACCAATTGTTGTGTTGTTTTTGAGGTTTGTGTTTGGATTATTGTACGGTTGGAAGATCCAAACATGGCCCATTATAAGATTTCTAACAGAGTCAGTCACTTATTGATTTTTTTTATCTGTTGGTATTTTATAGAATCCATGATGTCATGTGTCTAAACAAGATGTCCAAGACCTCCAGCAGAAATATAGGCACACAACATAAAAAAAAACAGCAGTATATTTCATTGTACACATTGGGTACTTTTTATCCCTGTGTTCACCAAACCCATCTTGAGTGTTTGCTGCTAAAATGCTCATTTTTTAGTTTCATCTGACTATAGAAGCCAGTCTCATTTGAAGTTCCAGTCGTGTCTGATAACTGAATATGCTGGAGTTTGTTTTTGGATGTGCTAGGATAATTTTTCTTGAAACCCTCCCAAACAACACGTGGTGATGTAGGTGCTGTTTGACAATTTATTTTAAAGGTTTTCTGACCCCGAGACTCAACTATGTTCTGCAATTCTCCAGCTGTGGTCCTGGGAGAGTCTTTAGCCACTCAAACTCTCCTTCTCACCGTGCATTAGGACGATATAGACACACGTCCTCTTCCAGGCAGTTTCGTAACATTTTGTTGATTGGAAATTCTTAATTATTGCCCTGATGGTGGAAATGGGAATTTTCACTGCTCTAGCTCTTTTCTTAAAGCCACTTCACTAATTTGTGAAGCTCAATTATCTTTTACTGCACATCAGAAATATATTCTTTGGTTTTTCTCATTGTGATGGATGTTTAAGGGAATTTGGGCTTTGCTTTCCCTCCTATTTATATTTCTGTGAAACAGGAAGCCATGGCTGGATAATTTTATTTTCATAATCACCCTTGAGTGCTGAAAATTTTGAATATGAATGGGAATATACTTCAGAGTTACTTCACTCATAAGAATATCTAAGGGTGCCAATAATTGTGTCCAACGTGTATTTGAGAAAAGGATTTATTTCATAATGATACTTCCCTCCATTTTAAGTTCTTATTATCCAATGAAAGGTTAGATTTTTGTGAATTGTTTAAATAAAATATCAAAAGTATTAACAATGCAGATTAATTTTCACAGCCTTCTTTGATCATATTTACCAAGGGTGCCAATATTTTTGGCCATGGCTGAATATATATATATATATATATATATATATATATTAGTGGTGTCAAAATTAGCACGTTAATGCAGGTGATTCATTTTTTTTCAGATTAATGCATTAAAAACTCTTCACTACACAATTCAAACGAGAGCAGAAATGGTACTGCGCTCACAGCACGTGCGGCACCTGTATCATTTCATATCAAAGCACGAAATAAACTACGTGCATGCAATGTTATGGTCAGTTAGTCATGAAGTTACCAAAAAGGTTATTAAAGCTGACTTAAAATGGTGCATGCGTGTAATATGTTATATGAGTCACATTTAAAAACATGTCTCTGAAATGGTTTTCAAAACTGTCCTGGAGCAGCCCAGCACTGTCTCACTCATCAGCTCATTAATAGAGACCTGAAGTGGGTCAGAAATGGTAAAAAGAGTTGAGAGAAAATATGATGCGTGTCAGATCCACGTCATGTTTAGCAGCGACAGCTATTAAAGAAATAACATCCAAAATAACCTAATAACCAGCTGCTGTGATGTCTATTAATCAAAGGATATACAAGTATATTTAAAAACTTTAGTGTTAGGTGGGATTAATCGTGATTAATTTCAGAAAAATGTGTGATTAATTAGTTAATTTTTTTAATCGATCATTTATATATACGTGTGTGTGTGTGTGTGTGTGTGTGTGTGTGTGTGTGTGTGTGTGTATATATATATATATATATATATATATATATATATATATATATATATATTACAATTATTAAAAACTATAAGAAAAAACTATTTATTTATTCATTTGCTTAGTATTATTAGACATGTTATATAAATATATAAGTATAAGATACATAGATATCATAATATTTAAATTCAATTATTATTATATTATTATATACATATATTAATAGAATTATGACATATTTACCGACAGACATTAAAATGTATGTATATAAAATGATACATACATATCTATTAATACAATTTTAAGGGCCATTAATTTCATGTCAGATATGGTTTTGCTCTTAGTCTCCTCACTATTTACAAAAAAATAATAATAATCCATTCTGCAGCCTCTTCTGGTGACACATTTATAAGACATTACTTCCTGTCTCCCTGCAGGAAGTCCACTGACCCATCGCGGTTAATGACATGGGACACCAGCTAGTGGTTAGCATTAGCATCAATCACTCCTTCCTCTCCACTCCTCTTTCCATCTATCTTTTAGGCTTTCTTGTGCAGCGTATCAGTCATTCAGAGTTTCCTGACTGCTGTTTCCTCTCTTTTGGGTCAATTCAAGCACAAAACAAGATGACCTTCAGGGCATTTGGGGTTGCAACAATCCAGATGTACGAAAAAGGAATTCTGGGAATTCCAGACCACTGAGATTACAGTGTGTGGATCAAATGAGGTTATCGGCTGTGAGTCAAACTAAGCTGTAGGAGTGATTGTGATATAACTCAGCAGACTTCTGGCCCGAATGACAGTAGTTAGTAGATTCTGATCAGGAGCTAGTATGTTTCTGATGATGCATGTAATGAGCCCCCATTGTGACCTTGAGCAAGACTTCAGATCCCTGTTATAAGTTTATGACACAGTTTCATGGCAATATTAGCTCTGTTCCGAAACCTAGAGAGCTGCCATGATGTCTATGGAAACTTGTAAGCTATTGATTTAGAACACTTTAAATAGGCAACAGCCATACATGCCACATATTGGAGATTCCCCTTTTGAAGTGCACTTAAGTGTATTGAATGTGCACTTGTAGTGAATTTCCAATCTTAAATGTATGTTTAATTGCTCTACTTTCAGATATAATATGAAAGAAATAAAAGGCCATGTAAGTGTATTTAAACAGTGCACTTTTAAAAAGTGAACATTGTAATTATGTCATATTAAAAGTTTTACTTAAAAGTACATTTTTCATTGTTTTAATAATCTTTTGTCATTCTTTAAAGTACATTATTTTTGATGTTGACAAACATAGTAAAGCACATGTACTTTGATAAACTGTCTGATATTGCATTTAAAGTTAATATATTTTAAATGTACTAAATTGCAACTGTGTAATTACAAATATATATTTAAAGACATGACAGTTTCAGTAGAAACTGCTTTATTTTGGTTTACAAGAAATGCTTGTCAGTAAATTTGACAGTTCGAAGGAATGCTATTGAAATTGCATACTTAAGCGAGTCAAAAAAACACTCTTAACTAATTGTTTAATATAAATTTAAACTATAATACTTTTTAACTTGATTGTAAATATGCAATTGAGTGTCTGAAAACATTAACATTCAGTTCACTCTTAAGTATACTATTTTAAAGTATATTATTACTTTTTATACTAAGTATGCTAAAATGTACTTTTTCACTGTAGTCAACACTGATTTCATTGAAATTTGATGTTAACATATTGCTAAACTAAGATGCATTACACTAAGCATAAAAATACCTAGACATAATAGGTAAAACAGTCAGGAGAACTGTTTATTGCATTAAATTGTTCTCTCAGCATTTGCCATCATGTCTCGACTTTTTTGCTTAGCAGCTGATTCGTTTTAGCATTGTCCAACAACCTTCCTTAACTTCCACATTCATGTTGTTTCTTTGCAGCTCCGCTGTTTGAGAAGTCAGACAACGTCATGAAAGAGAGAACGTGCTCGGCCACATGTGAAGACTTCCATCAGATGAAGATGACCGTTCTCCAACTTAAACAGAAGGTGCCCTATTCCAGTTCCACCTGCAGGGCTTATTCGCTAAAACAAGCAGCAGATTTCCTTTTATATGCATTTTCTCATCTGTAGACCCATGAGTCGACCCAACGAGAACCTACCTGCCAATGTTTCACGAGCAAGTAAGACTCAGGTTATACAAGTCTTCAGGGATGTGTTGGTGACTTTATAAGCTAAATAAAAAGCGATAAAGCACGGGCCGAACAGCCGAGCGATCTGGTAGTGTGACTTATGTCTGTCCTTGCTGCAGGCTAGTAAATCATGTTGAATGCAGTGATGCGGTTTAGACGGGCTGAGGGCGCAGAGTCAGTGTTCTGCAGTCAAAGCGAGACTGTCAACAAATCCACTCAGCACCCTCATGGTCACGGCGTGATATATAGCTCTCGTGTGTGTGGTCCAGCAGACTATGAGGGAAAAGATTGAGAGCAAAAAATGTGGTGTACTAGTGAGAGTGAGGCAAGGCTTATGGTTCTGTGAGAAGGTGACACAAAAACATTGATATGATTGTTACGAATCGTTTCTTTGACCGTTGTTGTAACTTCCCCCCATTGTTTTGTTTGGAAGAAGAGATATCGGCTTGCTCAAGTTTTATTTATTAAGTTATTTTTAGATTTATTAATGTTTTTGTTATTTCAGTTTAAAAATGTAATGAAATTCTTTCTTTTCTTTACCTTTTGCCTCATCAAGTTCTCTTCCAAAAACTAGCGATCTTTCAATGCAATTCGCTGTAATTATGATCATTTAGATTAGATTAGATTAGATTATTGAAATCCATTAAATAACTGTAAAATTATATTTTCTTTTAAAGATGCCTTTGTGGCAAATGTAGTTCCATAATGCAATGAGAAAAGTTCAGTAAAAATTAATCCAAGATAATAAATATATTTGATTAGAAAATGTTTTTTTTAAAAGAAATGAATAGTTTTATTCAGCAAGGATGCATTAAATTGATCAAAAGTGACTATAAAGATATAAATTAAAAAAATTAATATAAAAAAATGATAAAAGATAATAAATATACTTGATTAGTGTTTTTTTATTTTAAGAAATGAATAGTTTTATTCAGCAAGGATGCATTAAATTGATCAAATGTGATTATAAAATGATAATTATGATAATATTACAGAAGATTTCCATTTAAAATAAAATAAAACAAAATTCAAGCAAAATTAAATTAAAATTTTTAAAGTCAATTTTTAAATAGAAATTTTTAATTTTAAAATAGAAAAAAAATACAAGTATTTCAAAATGATTTTTTTTTTTTTTACAAATAAATGCAGCCTTGGTGAGCTTAAAAAGCATCTTCAACATTAAAACCTATAAAAAAAATAAATAAATAAAAAAGTTCACAAAATTTGTGGTCAGTATTCAATTCAATACTTGACAATATCATTATAAAATGTTAGTAAAATTCAAAATGAACTCTTGTAGTGTACAGAGTATTGCATTCTTACCAAATCAGTCATTTATGTGGTTTAATGACTGTTAGGATTGTGCCTTAGAAGGCAGCTTACTGTAGGCATTTGACTCCAGTGTTTACTAGGTTTTGGAACAGAACTGTAGTGTTTCAGTTCAGATAGTGCAGATCTTTTATTCAAACTGGACTGTTCTTCACGGCACATAATTCTGTTAATCTCTCACAGCATCATAAGTGGTTGACATTGGCACTCGGAGCAACATGGGATTGAAATATGTGCAGTCCAAGGAACCCGACACAAATCAAAACCAGAAACAATGACAAATGAGATTTAAATTGCTTGCAAAGGGCTGGACACAGACACTTACACAGATTTATGTGCTAGGCCTAGGGCTGTATCTACTGTGTGTGGCGAGACCTCAAAGGTCTGTGGGTGTGTGTGTGTGTGTGTACTGATGTCCAGAGCTCAGAGGTTAACAGGTAATGGATACTTCCAGTGAGTCCTTTGAAGTGAAATACTCCGAAAAGAAGGCTTGTAAAAGACAGGCACTGATCTCAGTCCATGCACCAAGTTGAATAATTCAGAGATTTCCTGTTTTTGCGAACAGCATGTACACAGATGTTATAGTTTATAGATCAGATTATGCTCACGTTACTTTGGTTTAAATTATAATTCTTTTATCTAGCCTACCTTTCATATTTTAGCCATTCCCTCCAGTCAGTTGATTAGTAACATCCTTATAAACTTTCTTAAAGGAATAGTTTAACCAAATTTACTCACTGTTATGTCACTGAATATGTCACATCTTAATGCAGTTCTTTTCCATATAAAGATCATTCATAGTGACATGTCTGTCAAAAAATTCCATAAAATGAAAAAAAGTAATATTTGGCTTGTGGTCTTTATTCCTAAATCATGAATTTTTTTTTTGTTCGTTTTTTTTTTTTTCATTTTCTTTACTTTTATTGTATTTTCATTTTCCATGTTTATTTAATTTTATTAATCATTTTATATAATTTGTCATTTTATGTGGCTATTATTTTATTATTTTATCATTTTTATTTTACTGTTCCAGTTTTTTATTGAATTTTATATTTTTATATTTTATTTTATTTTTTTATATTCTTTATTTTTTTTTTATTATTTTATTTTATATTTTGTGTTTTTTCTTTTTTTTTTCTTTTTTTTATTGCAGCATGAAGATTCTTTATTGAAGATTCTTATTGCAAAGAAATAACAACATTTTGGGTTTGGATCGGCATAAGAAGCAGCGAATAATAACATTTATTTTCATTTATGGGTTACTGTTCCTGTAAAATCGACAGTCCCTGAATGATCTGTGTGTTTTGTTTAACTCTCCTTTCATCAGATTGCCTTGTTGCCGAGCAACACAGAGGTCAATAAACAGATGACCAATGAAAAGATGATGATGACGCACTCGTTCTTACCCGGACCTTCAGGGCCACCTGGACCTCCAGGTGAGCTTTGTCAATATGCTACTTATTATTCTGTTTAATTTCTCCATTCTTTTCCCAATACCACTCTTCTGTAAACCTGTCTTTTTTTATGTCTCTCTCAGGGAGCCCAGGGCCCAAAGGTTCCCCTGGTCCCCCAGGACAAATGGGGCCACCAGGCATGCCTGGTCCTAGAGGCGACATGGGGCCCATGGGACCCTCACCGGACCTGTCGCATATCAAACAGGGACGCCGCGGCCCAGTGGTACGTATCAGTCTTCATAAGTAACCTAAACACTTATCAGCTGTAATCAGTATCTAAAGTGTCAGATTTGTAGATTAATGTTCTCTAGTTAATTTTCCAGTATCTATAATAATTAGCCTAGCATAAGCATACAATCTGATTGCACTACTTCATTAATTTTTTATGTTTCGCGTGGGACACAGTTCAGTGGTGTTGTTTTCCAATGCCGTTTGTCTCTGCCGCACCATTAAGCGCTATGAAGATAACTCGCTTTGGCTCAGCATCTATTTTGTGACATCTGGGTGGCCTGTCGTTTACATTCTTTAATATCAGTCTACATGGGTGTCCACATTTATTATGATTTACTAAAGGATGCACTAAAGCAGATTCAAGGTTCTAATGCAGGGGATGCTCTATTCTATGCCTGGAAATCTACTTTCGTGCTAAGGTTTAGTTCTAGTGCTCATATAACACACAGACTTGTCATTGTTAAATGACCCTTGAGACCTTGAGTAAAGGCCTGTTCACACCTGAAGAAGCTAAACGATAAGAAAGTAAACAGTATTTGCAGAATAATATTTTTCTTGTAATAGTCGCCTCCCTGGTGGGGGGGCTAAGACACCGTTTTATGTAAGGTGCTTTCAAAAGGATAGGCGATTACAAGGCTGATTGTTTGTGTGTGTGTGTGTGTGTGTGTGTGTGTGTGTGTGTGTGTGTGTGTGTGTGTGTGTGTGTGTGAATGTAAGCTAAAATATCAAAATAATGATGATAATAATAATAATTCATATGTTTAATTATGTGCCAATTTGTTTAGTAAAATAATATATAAAACTATAATTTAATTATTGTTATTTTAGTATTAATTGTATACTATTATAGTATTTGAATTAAGTCTTAGTAATTTTATTATGTGCTTTTGTCATTTTTATTAGTTATAATATATCTATTTATCATTTGTTTATTTCAGTTTTATTTTTAGCCATTTAATTTAACTTAACCTAATTTATATCAGTTAGTTGCCAAGGCAACATTTCTAATTTCCATTGAAGTTTACATTTCATCTTATATTTATATTTTATTTTTTATTTATATTTTTATTTTATGTAAATGACAGAATTTTTTAAATATGTATACTATATATATATAGCCTATACATTATATAGTACATTACTATTGTATTATTATTATTGTAGATTATACATAATGTGTAATATAATTAATATAATATAGTATATAATATTTTCATTTAATATTTGTATTTTGTTTTTTATATTTTTGCTTTATTTAAATTGCATAAAGCAATTTTTAATTGCACTAATTAACAATAACAACACTGAATATAATATAATATAATAATATAATATTTTTTATGCTAGACCTATCAACAGAAAGAATTTTCTCTATTCTTTGGATAAAAACATCTGGATAGCAAAATGAATAGTTCAGCATTCGAACTGTTAATATTTGACTTAGCCTTTGGCTAAAAATGACAGATTATCATAATTCAATATTTCAGAAGTGGATGTAGGAGTTAATAGAGATGCATTTTTGTGTTTGAAAACTTGTGACATGTTCTTAGTGCTGGAAATCTAGACTTGCTGGGATCCGGCATTTAGACATAACCTCTGCAGGAAGTCAGGCCTCCAGGAGTAGGATTGAGCCCCCCTGCTGTATAGAGTATAAACATCACATTACACTTACATTCTTAAGATGCTGAGTAACTTCCTAATTGTTAGTTGCACTTGATCTTCATTGTTGCACAGCGTTTGCAGATTTATTGAGCTAAGCTTCATTTTAGACACAGCATGAAGGTGTTACAGCTCGCTGACCTGTGGTTGCTTTCGACGGTGACACGCTTTACACTTCCTGTTACGGACTGTTAACCCTCATTACTCTTTCACACATTCTTCCCCAGACCGACGGGCATAATGAATTATCATCACACACACACACTTTTTTACTCGCAAATTACAAGCGCTGTGAATCACAACAGACTTTCTAACCTTTTCAGCCGAATCATCACTTTGCAGCATGTATGTATGTAGCCTCTGGAGACAATGGCTTAAGTTCACGACCGTGGATATTTGTAGATCTACTGAGCAATTCGGTATGTTGTTGACACTGGAAATGTCACTGAATGTTTTCTTTAAACACTTCAGATGCATTCGTACTTGAAATATTTTTACTCTAAGGTCATGAACGCTGAGTAAATCTGTACTGTCTGGTCTCATTTGGGACATAATCAGTTTTGAGCTCTCGTAGCCATGGAATTCTTTGTTTTTGGATGCAGTTCCACTTCATGTTTGCTTTTACGGGAGGCTCTTAGTTTCAGCAGTCTTGTAAGAGTGAAACTGGATCAGCAGGTGCAGGATCGGTTTCATTTGCACTCATATCATTTGAAGAGTCTTCGCACTTCTAGCGTATGTGGTTGTTGGCTTGTGGACCAATGAGATTGCAACAAAATATCCTGCTTCTCACGGTTGCTTGGGTCAAATCTAGATTTATGTAGAGAGATATTGTCAATTTATCACGCTGTAACACTGCAAGGCCTAATGGACTGATCCAGTATTTTGACACACACACACACACACACGTTAGACATTACCGACTGTGTTTACATTTAATGCTCTGCCAAGACACACTTATTTTTTTGACGTGAAGTACCGTTAACATTTTTGATGTTAATCATTGTGCCATATCAAAGTGACCCCGCCAAAAAAATGATATACGCAGTTTCAATTTCAAAGATTGCTTGCAGTAACATCCCATCATTCATGCAAATTATATATCATTAGAGTACAAATCAGCTACAAATGTCAGTGGCGATTGCTTGGGCATACAGCCGTCACCATGATGCCAGGGTGTGGTGGAGTGGTTGCAGGATGTTACTATACAGACTTTGCGTTCTTCTTTGCGTTGTGATGGGCACAATCACAGCCAATCAGAACAAATTTGATGTTTCATTTAGGACCACATTTAAAAGTTGCCCAAATTTAAAATGAAAAAAAACCCAAAACAATCCATCGTATTATTTTTTTCTTGTATTTCTTGTATTTTCCCAATGTCTGTGAAAGATATTATAAAATAATAATAATAATAATAATAATAAAAACAGAACTGTTTGAGTGTAAATTTGCTCTTAAATTATACATTTATTATTATTAAATATTTTAATATTTCTAAATATTAGTAAATATTAGTATTTTTAACTAAAATACATTTTAAATTTAAATAAAGTATGAAAGTGGCTTTAAGTTCAATTAATTAAACCAACATTCCTACTTTATTTTGAATTAAAATTGCATTTTAAAAGATTTAAATATTAATACATTTATTAATTTATAACATTAATATTTTAATGTATTTAAATAATTAAGTAATTGTATTATTTTTTTTAATTGTAATTTAATTGTATTAGTATTTTTATATTATTTTAATACATTTTAATATTAATGTTATCAATCAAAGAAATATATAATTTTTTCATTCATTTTTATTTAATATTTCATTTAAATAAATTAGAGATTGGAAAGTTCATAAAGTGTCATAGAAGTTTATAAAATATCACGTTAACACTTTATATAATATCACGTTTTAACATTTTATTAAATATGAATATATTTAATGTTAATGTAATAATATATAATATAATATAATGTAATAATATATTTGGTCACACTTTATTTTATGGTTGAATTATCGCCATTAACAAACCACGAACTACGACTTTTGCCTCAAACTCATAATTTGCTGCTTATTAATAGTTTGTAAGGTAGTTAAGTTTACATATTAGGTAGGATTAGGGATGTAGAATATGGTCGTGCAGAATATGTGCTTTAATAAACAGCCAATATATTAATAATAGGCATGCTAATAAGCAACTAGTTAATAGTGAGAGTTGGTCTCACTATATTGAATAATATATATAATATATATATTATTCAATAATTTTATTATTAATTTTAATAAATATATTTTAATGTTAACATTGATAAATTAATACATCTATTATTTTTTAATTTACTTTAAATTACTTAATATTTATTTAGTTAGTAGAGATTTAGTAGAGATGTGACTTTAATAGCAAGTCTAGCGGCTATAAGGCAGCAG
This sequence comes from Acrossocheilus fasciatus, assembly GCA_036784905.1. NCBI lineage: Eukaryota > Metazoa > Chordata > Actinopteri > Cypriniformes > Cyprinidae > Acrossocheilus > Acrossocheilus fasciatus. The sequence continues at coordinate 7,599,894 of CM071958.1, forward strand.
ATTCTCAGCTTTCCAGATTGTGCTATCGGCTCATGCCTAGCTGGGTCACCTCCGCCTTGGTCGGCGTTTGAACACGTGTCCCCCAAACCCCCTGACCTTCAGCTGGCTGACCTCTGACTCTCTGAAGGGGGGCGTCTTTGCAGGTGGGGTGGAAACTAGGACGGGTAACAGGAAGCACTTCTAACAGGATCTGTCCTCCCTTTATCATGTTTGATCCCCTGTTCTTTTTGATTGTTGCTTGATATATTTCCTACCAGAAAGCTGGTTGTGTGCCAAACTTTTCTTATAGTTTGTGTGTGTAGAAACAATACATTTTTCAATATACCAGAGCACAGCATTCATCCTACCTCTGGATGTTGACAAATGATAATGGCAATAACAGGGAAAAGGCTGACTGTGTTACTGCACATGGGTTGCTTTCTTTGGCCCGTGTGCTTCTCGAGGCCAACTGTTAACCCGTCTGATACAGTCGACCTTTTGCTTTTAATGCATTGGACCTCATCGCTGAAGCACGAGTCGTCAATGAAGAAAAATACTGCTGAAGTAGTGCAGTAATTTATGAATCCTAGAAACGTGAGCCCTTCAATGCTCTGGAGTCGTAGCTCATAACATGAATTTAGTTCGAGAGTGCTCAAACTTTCAGTTTTTAATTTGATAAATGAGAAGTTATGCAGTGTTCTTGCAGAACGCTGTTTAAGGAGCTGCGTCTGTGGGATCTTGTAGTGTTTTGCATGTGCATAAATACAAATCTGAAACCCAACATGTGTAGTTATGGGCCTCCCCTGTCTGTCACAAACCCGCTCTGGCCATGAACGCATGCACTCTGTGTCTTTACTAAAGGACCGTTGACGTTGCCACTGGCCCAGAACCAGCTCTCTCTAATCACCCGCATGAAGAATTCAATGCAGTATTTTTAGATTGATGAATCATGTTTTCCATTCTGGTACAAATATGGCTCAGATCTGCCCTAGAGATCCTGACAGGCATGATTTGATGTGTGAAAATATTTGAGAGTTGAATGAATAGGACCATCAAATCTATAATTCAATGAATATAAATATGTCTTTCTTGGAGAGCCGAGGGTCCTTAGTTTGGCCTTTAGCTGTCATATGGTTTTGGTCAGATAAAAAGCTATTTTATGAAGCCTTTTCAGAGATGAACCTTTAAGCATAAATTCATTCATTCAGTCATTCATTCAAAATAAAAATAAAAAATGTATTTACAATATAATATTTTTACAGCATGATAGACTTTTTAACAGTTACATGTGTTTAAACTGAACTTTTAAACATGAACTTTATATTATTTATTTATTTACTTATGACATTTCTAAAGCTGCAAGTTTCATAATTCAAGTTTCTTTAATAAATATTTTTTATATTAACAATCACATTTTTGCACAATCAAATTGCTATATTTCTAAACTGAACTTTTTAAACATGAACAACTGTATATTATTGATTGATTGATTTCAATTCTAAAACCGCAAGTTTCATTAAATAATATTTTTTAAGTGATTTCATTTTTACATCACATTTTTTAACAATCACATTACTGCATTTCAAAACTGAACTTTTTAAACATGAACAATTGAATATTTTAGGTTCTTTCTTTCTTTTCTCTTTTATTAGTTAATATTTGTACAGCATGATAAAGAATTTTTTAGCAATTATATAATGTATGTATGTTTATATAGCACAATTCTAAATCTGCAAGTTTCATTAATAAACTTTTTACAGCACAATGAAGACTTTTTAACAATAAAACAATTCATAAACTGCATTTTTCTAATGGTTTGCTTGCCGTTTCATGACCTCATATTAATTGAGAAACAATATGGAATATTTGTTTATTTTATACATTTATTTGTCACATATTGAAGGCAAACTGTTGATAAAAATTGTGATAAATAAAAGTATAATAAAGTATACATCTTTTCTTTATGCAGTCATAAAAAAATTAAACCTATATATTTGATGAGGAAAAAGTCAAGTATTTTTTAAAAGATATGTGGTTGTGTGTTTAATCAGGATGTTTTTGTGTGTGTGTTTAGGGTCCACCCGGGGCTCCAGGGAGAGATGGCATGAAGGTACGGTATGTTTTCTGTCTATCTTTATCTCTGTCCACTACTTTTCAAAGCTGTGGCCAAGGGCTGTTTTCCATGTGTGGAATGCAAATATTTGGAAAAACAGGATAAAGATGTTTAAGATCAATGGTGACCGATCACTAATGAAATAAACTCTTGGATGGCGTCAGGTCGATGACCAAAGGCCAAAATGTTCAAATATGACATCATAGATGACAGGATGAACTGCAGATATTTTAGAATGTCAAAACACCCTTATTACGTTCTTGAAATGGCAAATATGATTAGTCCAAATATTGAGGAAAATTACACAGAGGGATTTCACAATACACCACAGATAATCATGGTATTTTAAAGCTTTGATATCATATATTTATATTACCATATCATTGTATATTTTTATATATAGGCTAACTCTCAAAGTTTGTGAACTACAGATATTTTAAAGATATTAAGCATAGTACTGTACTGTCGTTCATTCTCAAGTCTAACCATTACCTGCTATCACAATATATTGCAATACAAATATGTAGCAATATGTATTGTTGATAGTGACAGTACGTATTGTGTATAGTTTACAGATTTAATTAAACATAAAGTAAGATAAACCCAGAAGGTCACACATTTTAGCTTTCATATTTATTAATTATTATTATTAAATTAAGGTTACATTTTATTTAAGGTGTAAGGTAGGTGTGTGTGTGTGTGCGTGTGCGTGTGCGTGTGCGTGTGCGTGTGCTTGTGCGTGTGCGTGTGCGTGTGCGTGTGCGTGTGTGTGTGTGTGTGTGTATATATATATATATATATATATATATATATATATATATATATATATAAGGAATATAAAATAAAAATATATAAATAAAAAATATTTAAAACTTTTAAAATGTATGTAGTCCATTCCTCGTGTACGGTAATACCAAAATGTAACTTTTTAATGACCAGTGCTTTTGTTAACTGTTTATCATAAGTTTTAGAAGGAAAAATAAAAATAAATAAATAAACTATTTAAACCATTTGAGCTTTGTTTAAAGTATTGTGAGATCAATATCATGTATCGAACTGAATCATGGCATGAGTGTATGTTACACCCCTAGTCAGTGCAAAAAAACGGATGTTATTATTCAGGTAGCTAGCAATAAATATGTCAACGGTTTAACTAACTTTAACCAGATTGATTGTCCCTTGATTGTCCGTAATTGATTTACAAGACAAAACTGGCTAGAAGTAAACTCTTCACAGCCTTCAAATCAACGCCGATAATTCAGAACATACCTGTGTTGCTTTATGAACTGCACCTTCAGACATTTCAGAGCACAACACAACCGAGCTGGCTTAGCCAGAAGCGTTTATGTTCACATATTTAGGTTTCAGGCCTACATAAGCACACTTTTCTAATGTTTTGTTTGTTTTCTGACATATGTGTGCCTGCAGAGGCTCAAGGTTGCTCTGTGTATAGTGTGTGCACTTCTGTTACATGTTTGTATAGAAAGTTTTTGTGGCTTTGTATTCACAAATCAAAAACATGTGGGCCGCTTACTACCTCTCCGTGAACCCTGACCCTACATAATCCCCACAGAGGGGTCAATATCTGTGTGGTACCTACTGCCATACCTCAGCCCAAATGAGCTAGAGACCAGCTCCAAATGGTGCGCAGAAACACTGCTAAGATAACATTTATATATACACTCAGATGCTAAATAAACTTGTTTCTGTCTTTTGGTTTTATATTGCATTGTGGGATGATTCAGATGTTGAACGATGGAGTAGAGATGGCCAGCAATGGCTTGTTTTCTCACATGTGATCGTGTTACTGAGAGATAGCGGGCAATAACTGTCCCGTTGGACTTCTCATGGCTTCTTTACTGTAATCCTGCTAACCCAAATATTTGTTTGGTTTCTCCAGGGAGAGAGAGGGGTTCCCGGCCCTTCCGGACCTCCAGTAAGAACTTCTTATCATGGCACTTTCTCTCATGGTTCTTATGTCTGAAATATATTTGTCTGTGTTAGTCTCCCTCGCCCTTACCTTTGATCACTCTTCATCTGTCTATCTGTCTGTCTCCCTCTCAGAGCACTAAAACAGACACCTTATTGTGATTATTCACAAAAGCAGGTCTAGAGGATTTATTTTTCTTGAAAACAGACCAAAAAAACTCTTCTGCCCCTTACAAACTTTGCCGTGCCTTTTTATACTTAACTGGATAAGGGCTGTGTGCCACAAGAAAAATAGATTATTAAAAAACAGTTATAAAAAAAAATCTATTTAAAATCAAATCAAATTACATTTGTTAAAAAAGTTGAGCTATATCATAATTTTATATTTATGTATGTGTTTTTTTTTTTAAATATAAAACAATTCTATTAATAATAGCAATTAATAATACTAGTAAAAATCATATTTCATTAGCACGTGTGTGATTTTTGTATTATGAATTTTATTGTGTATTTAAATAATTTGTGGCTTTTTATGTAAAAGCCGACTCTTTCTATTTTTGGTTTCTACACTTCTTTAAAAAAAAAAAATAATAATAATAATTTCTCTAACTATATGTCCATATATGTATGTGTAGTTGTTATATTTGAAATTAATTATGTATGAAAATATGTTTCTCTTCTAAAATAATATATGCAAAATCACTGAAAATATGGGAACTTTTGCAGAAGTTTTATAAGTCTTACCATTGAAATTATTATCATTCAAATTTTTCATTTATTTGTTATTCTAAGGATAATTGCATAAACTATCAAATAAAATAATAATAAATGATTCGTATTTTAATAAATAATAAATAATTATTATTTTAATAAATTCATACAAAAACTGGAAATAGGAAACTTGAAATAATGGGTAATTTTTTCCCCCTATTTTTAGTGATTTTGCATGCATTTTTTTCCTACAAAATCCTTAAAACATTCTAAATAAATAATAAATAAACCAAAAAAATATTTAAATTAATTTAAATGGAAAGACTTAATTTCTGCTAAATCAAAATGGGTAAATATTTGAATGTTATGTTTTATTATTCATGTATTTAGCTTAATTAACCATAATTGATGGCAGTGCAGACAACTGCAAGCTGCTATGGTGCAACAGCAGTCACCTCCAGTTTACACAGTGTTTAGAGAAAACTAAACTCAAACTCAAACTAAAAGTTACTGTAAATCAAGTATCTAAGCTCAACAGGAAGGGTGGAACAGCTCATACAGAAAGATATTCAGAAAGACAGACAGTATGTTGAAAATGTGACTCATCTGTATTTTACATGATTGCTTAATGCACATTTCTGTTAATCGTGTGGGTGTGGGACAACTCTTACTCCAGCGACCTGGAATTTCATATGATGATGAGTGTGTTTGTGTTTTCAGGGCCCGCCAGGATCCTTTGACTTCCTGTTACTCATGATGGCTGACATTCGTAATGACATCGCAGAGTTGCAGAACAAAGTGTTCAGCAGAGCGTTGCACTCCGTAGAGGATTTCCCATCTGCCCCGGACAATTGGAGGGACACCCAGGAAAGCCTGGACTTTGGCTCTGGAGAAGACTACAAACCCCAGATCCCACCTAAGAGCACCAGGAAAAGGAAATTGCCCCGGACCTTAAATAATCCAGATTGGCCAATTTAAGATTGCCCTCGAACAGTGCCAGAACTGAAAGAAAGAACTGATTATAGAGAGAATGAGTAGTGTAAATATCACAGAATGACTGCTATTTAACTGTATACTCGCTGAAAAAAAAGGCTGAATGTATTTCATTGTATGAAATTTCTATTTTTATAACATAAAGGATGTACATTTTGTATTTTGGGCATTTTGAACGTGTCATTTGTCAACCAAATAACTAAGAGGTTACATATACCATGGTTATCTTGTTCTGTGGCCGGATTCACGGAACATTAAGAATAAAATTATTCTTAACTGTTGTTTTCTTATTTTCTAACTAAAAACTAAAAAGAATATTTTGTAGTTCAAAAAAAAAAAAGAATCTGAAGATTAAGGTAAAACTTACCTAGAGTAGAAGAACTAAAATTCTTAAAAATAATGTTTTCCAACTTCAGTCCCTGAAAGTAAGACTAATGATTTTATTGGGTTGTTTCAAATATTAAGCATTGCAAAAATATAGAATGTGCCATACCACATGGTCCATTTTATATATATATATATTATTTGAAAGAAATTAATAGTTTTATTCTACAAGAGTGCATTAAATTAATCAAAATTGACAGTAAAAACTTTTGCACTGTTACAAAATACTGTAAATACTGTTCTATTCATTAAAGAATACTGAAAAAAATATGTATGACCGTTTCCACGAAAACTGTTTTTAACATTGATAATAATAAGAAATGGTTCCTGAGCAGCAAATCTGCATATTAGAAACATTTCTGAAGGATCATGTGACACTGAAGACTAGAATAATGATGCTGACAATTCAACGGTAGTCCATATAATACATGTAACTACAACAATATTTGATTTATAATCTAGTAGATTTGATGTGCACCATTAAACCTTGAAGATTAGAATTTCAGTACCACACATTGTATAAATTTGTTTAGCTTCTATGAACACGTAATGAAAACAAACTGTCTACATACAAAACTGATTTCAGTTCAGAAGTTTCTTTGAGTTTACTCTTTTAGTCACACTTCAAATCCATGCCAACAAATCAGCGTTATGAAAGCAGGCATTCTTCAAAACATTCAATTCAATTCACACTCATGATTCAGCCATTTTCAACAGCTCTGTTTTTCTCGGTCATCCTCAGCTATAAAGCACCTTGCCATCCTTCTCACTTCTCTCCTCATTGTATTTTCCCCTCACAGTTCATGAAGCGGTTCACAGCTATGGAACGTCATTGCCATTTGACCTGCCTGTACGCTCATTTATCCCTGAGGAAAACAAGATCATGGATAGCTGCTTCTGCATCTTCTGTAGGTTCTGTTTTCCATAGGTGTTGACATGACTAAGGAACTCTGGGATAGACTGTCTGTTAACACTCTGAGAGCCTTGTAAAACTGGAACACGAGGTAAAATAAAAGTGGGCCGAATACCGATCCCTGCGGAACACCGCTGAGTACTTGCTGCTTTCACCTTGACCTTCCACTTCCAGTGTGACACAAAAATCACAGGTAATATCTGCTATTATATCTGTTAATTTATAATTTTATTGGATTTATTAGTAAGGAGACTTTTTTATACAAAATTAAATTATATTACAATAATATATACTACCATCCAGTTTGGATCAGTACAATTTTTTTATGTTTTTAAAAAGTAGTCTCATTATATTTGCATTTTATTTCACCAAAAATACGGTAATACTGTGAAATACTGTATTATTTCAATTTAAAATAAATTATATTTCAGTGTATTTTAAAAATGTGATTTATTTCTTTGATGTCATCATTACTCCAGTTTCCAGTGTCACATAATCCTTCAGAAATCATTGTAATATGCTGATTTGCTGCTCATGAAACATTTCTTATTATAATAAATACAAGGTCAGGTGAAGTATATTGCATTGTGGGATAGTATTTCAAACATAACCTGAATATAATGTAAAATCTGTTCTATGAACATTTATCATGGTTGAGGTTGCAGTACTAAACTTGTCAATTCTTCCATTTGAAGCTTGTAAATCAGATCCAAACATGCTTGACTGACCTCTTACCCATATTCCCACCATCGGGCACCCGTCTGATTCTGACACTGTTTTCCCTTTCACATTTCATGGTTAAATTGTACTGATCCCTGTGAGAGCCGCTCAGAAATGGCCCATGAAGAGAAGCTGTCTGAAGTAACCAGCCAACAACTGCGGCCAGTTCACCCTGTAGGCCAGTTATACAGACTTCATCAAAACATCGTTTTCCAATGAGACAAGAACAACTTGAGCTGTGAGTACTCTGTGAACGCAAAGACAATATTTTGATTTGACCAAGTGAAACGATTAATATTTTAGTTTGGAAATGGCCAGTAAGTTTACATTACTTGTTATTAAAGAATGATGCATAAGGAGAATTAGATGTCTATTTTTGTGGTACTTGATCTCCTTTGCAAATTGTGAATAAAAAATAGATCCACAAAACAAAAACTATTAAAGTCAGTGTTTCCCATGCCATTTTATATTACAGTGTATTTATAATTTTATAATTCATTTTGTATATATAGCTGTAACATGAGGACCTTGATTTTTTTTGTTTGTTTGTTTGTTTTTGAAAATCAATAAAATGAAAATAATTTGAAATACAATAATAACATAAATAAAAGGACAGCCACAAATAATGTTAAAATATTCAATAGAAAGAGAATTAGAAAGTCAGACTAAATTTAACCTACATAAATAGAAGAGGAATTTAAAAATATTCTTAAATTTCAGCCTGGGTTTTGTTTTACTTTCCTTTACTTTTACTTTACTTTACAAATGTGTATATACTCAGCCTGAGTTTTATTTTACTTTACTTTACTTTACTTTACTTTACTTTACTTTACTTTACTTTACTTTACTTTACTTTACTTTACTTTACTTTACTTTACTTTACTTTACTTTACTTTACTTTACAAGTGTGTATATACTCTGCCTGCCTTTGATTTGCTTTAATTGCATTTTTTATTGCACACTCTTTGTTGTGTGGCTATTTAACCACTAGATGGCATCAGTGGTGTATTATAATGCTGTGTAATATTGCAGATAATGCTGTGAGGTTAGGGTTGTCCACAAGATGGCAGCAACAACACACAAACTTCAGACTGTGGTAGAACGGATGATTATGATAAACTTATAAATAAAAACTGGTGAAGAGTGATCATACTAATGTGTTGTGACACTGAGTAAATTTATCACCTCATTCTAATTCTGCACAGGTCACTGAGTACCATTGTTCATTGTGTCTTCATTTCCCGCCACCTAATTGAGATAAAAAATCAGGTGGAGCGTGAAGTAAACACAAACTGCCTTTTGTAAGCACTTCACTCACTCAATTAAATCTAATAAATGTAAAATAGACAATAGAGACAGCTCATGCCACCTTTCCAAACACATTCAGTCAGGTTGAACAGTTTACTTTCCTTGATTTGTTTTAGGCCTAATTCTAAAAATAAGCCAAAAACATGGAGAAATTGCTAAATAACTATTAAAGGGGGCTCTTATTTTGACATTTCAAAGCCTCTGGTTATTTTAGATGGAGATGTAGCTGACATGAACAACTAACTCCCCCTTTCCATCTCAACCCATTCACAAGGGTTATTTGGCACAGTGAAACTCATTCAGGACTGCCTTGGCTTGCTTTCCGAATGGCACAATCCCCAAAAATAAATCCATGTTCAGATCTGGTCCCAATTATCTCCTCTCAAAAGCCTGACACCCTTTCCATGTCTCTCTTTTGAGAAGTTTGCGCCCCAGTTCCCCAGGCTGTAATTAAAGTCCATCCCTGTTTAGATCTGTTTCCACTGAAGTAATTATCCCACCAATATTGCTGGGATAATGACTTGATCTGGTTCAACATGCTGAAAAACCTGAACCGAAATAAGGCGCTTTGCCGGTCTTGGCTGGTTTAAGCTGGTCTAGCTGGTCTCTGAGCTTGAACAAGCTGGTGTTTAGCTGGCTTAGCTGAATTGTACTAACATGCATGTGTTTGATCACATTGTATGAACGTATGAACATTTATATATTTATATGTATACATGTGTCTGATTTTGTGTACTGTGGTAATCTTTTAGTAGCATGATATATCAGGGAGACTGTGGCTAGTTGTCAACTTTTTTACTCCACTGAGCCTTTCTCACTTTTTTGAAAGTGAATATGTAAATTTAGTTCCAAGAAAAAAACGATAAAATATTTCCACCATTAGTTCTCAAGGGAAAATAAAGAATTTATTGACCTTTTAACCCCGTGTGTGACAACATGTCCAGCTTGATGGGGTAATTTTTTTTCCCCCCCAACTAAAATATAAAGATATTGGAGAATTTGGATAAAAATGGATAAAAATATTATTTTGACTTAAAACTTTTGAAATAAAGTCCTTCTGACAACTTCCTGTGTGACAACTAACCCCAGCCTCCCTTAAATCAAAATACTATGGAAGCCCATAAAGTTATTGTCAATTTCAACTTTTTATCTCATAATCATGAGATAAAAAGTCCAAATTATGACTTAGAAATAGAAATTATGACTCATAATTTCTATTTCTAAGTCATAATTTGGACTTTTTATCTCATGATTATGACTTTTAATGTCGTAATTTCGACTTTTTATTTCGTTAGTAGTCAAAATTTCAATTTAAATCATAATTTCAACTTTTTATCTAGTATTTATGACTTAAGTAGCCTTTGTCATAATTTCGACTTCTTAAGGCTTTTTTTTTATTATTGCAGAAATGGGCTTCCATACACGAGGATGAGAAAATGATTACAGAATTTTCATTTTTGGGTGAACTGTCCATTTAAGAGATGGAAATGCTGTGCTAATAAAGCTATTAATGTAAGTTATTCTCATACCCAATAAGTGATGTCATCAAGTTAATTTTAGGCCAGTAACATTTAACGCACTAACATTATTAACCCAAAAAGGTAATAAAAGCAGCATGAGACAAACAAGAAGCTCTTAAGATTAGAAGAAGAAGGGGCTGGGTGGGGAGGAGGTAAACAGGACATTATTCAGCTCAAAATATTCCCCGAAATCCCATCTGGAAGTAATTAATGGACAGTGTACAAGAGCCAGCCTTAAAAGATTTCAAATATTTGCTGAAGTGCCCCCTTGTTCCTAATTATATCTCACTGGCTGCCTCCCTCATTATTTAGAACTGCCCACTATGAAGGAAAAACCACAAGTGAAAGTGAATGCGGCCCCTCCCCGGGGCCCCCTGCCCAGGCCCCGTTCAAACAGCATCAAGCTAATGCTTAATGGCAGATCCTGAATGAGTCACTGTGCTGGAATAAAAGTCATTAATGAGGTAATTTTATTAACGGCGCTCGCTCGCCATGGAAGAACAGGAGGGGAAAACGTCCAGCGACGACGGAGGAAATTAGGGTTTCACTCCGCGCTAATTAATGCCTTTAAGAGATTAAATGCAAGCGCCAAATTAACTGCCCCAAAAACCTTCATTGAGGGGAAGAAATACATTGTTGCCCACCCATGTAATTACAGGACAGTGCAAATTCAATTTTAATGAGGCGAAAGCCACTCCTTCAGCTCATTTTTTCCCCCTCTTCAATCCGCCGAAAGAAAGAGAGCGCTAGTGAAAGCTTGCTCTTGTTGAGGCCTAAGTTAAAGGAAGCACCGGGAGGACAAAGGCCGATTGTGTGCAAGCCCAACGCTTTAGAAGCCGTAAACAGGTACAGGGGCTGAATAGCCCTCCTTCTGAGACTCCTGGGAGGCCTGGCTTCCCATCTCCACAACACTGGGCTCTTAGAGAGGTAGAGAAGGAGAAACAAGGTGAGGAGGGGACCTTCGGCGCTGAAAGGGCCCCGGTGCAGTGAGTGGGCCGCAGCCTCCCTCCCGCTCTCGTCCAGTTATCTTTATACAGGTTTTGTCTCTTCTAATTGGAGCTGATGGGTGACTAATTGGTAGCTTTTTTACAAAGCGCGCTACTTAAGCCACGACAGGCCGAGGGAGACAGCATGAGCAGAGTTAATGAGAGGTTTTACACAAATAAAGGTCTTAAACTAGGCCCTCCATCTTCGCGAGGGGGGCCGCAGAGGAAAGTTGAGGATATCCTTTTGTCGTAAATTTCTCTTCTTCTTCTTTTTTTCTTCCGTGCAGGTATCTGAAAAGGGGGGACATTCAAAGGTGGAGGAGATGGCGAGCACTTGTGAGGATAAAGGAATCCATTCGATATTGTTTGGAACCTTTGGTTTTCGTGTGTCGGTAAATAAGAGCAGGGCACGGCCTCTCCGGTGAATGCTCTTTAGTTCGGACAGATAATGAGAGAGCACTCTACATACACACACACACACACACACATGCAGAACTGTGTTGAGCCACTTAAAGGTAATGTTTGAGTGCTCAAAACACCACACACATGCACACACAAAGGGCACTATTGCTTTATGTAGACGCACACTCTCCAATACACTCGCATATAAAATAGGTGCCACAAGATGTTGAAGAAGTATGTACTAACACTTCATTTAATTGGATTGTATTTGAAAAAAACTTTTTTAAATTTGTATTTATGTTTAATTTTATCCTGTATATTTATTTTATAATCTCAAACAATAAATATTAAATATATAATATTTCTTACACTATATTGACTTATCACTTAACACTATGACACTTCATTTGATTGGCATATATTTTAAAATACCGTTTAAGCAATATTTATTTGCTGTTGAAATAGAAATTCGGAAATGATTTAGTATTGTTAATAATATTAGTAATATTATTTTGTAATAATATTAAGATTTTTATTATTGATTATTTTTCTATGCATGCATGTATGTGTGTGTGTGTGTGTGTGTGTGTGTGTGTGTGTGTGTGTGTGTGTGTGTGTGTGTGTGTGTGTATACATACACATACATACAAAAACATATATAATTGTGTATATATTGTAAGTAATTTATGTTACAAAAAATCCATTGCAAATAAATGCTGAATAAATTAATGTTCAGTTCATCAAAGAATCCTGAAATAAACGTCTCAGACATATTAAGCAATGAAAATTATTTTTTAGCATTGATGATAATAATAGAACCATTCATCGCCAATAACAACTGATAATAACTGAGCAGAAAATAAGCACATTAGAATGATTTCTGAAGGATCATGTGACACTGAAGACTAGAGGAATGTCTGCTGAAAATTCAGCTTTGTATCACAGATTTTTTTATTTTAAAATATATTCAAATAAAAAAAGAGTTATTTTAGATTGTAATAATATTTCACAATATTTCTGTTTAAGTGTGTTTTAAATGTCTTGCTGAGCATAACAGACTTCTTTCAAAAAAATAAAATAAAATAAAATAAAAATTGTTTCAAAAGTTTGACCAGTAGTGTTAATAATAATCATCATCATCATCATCATAGTGCATATTATATATTAAATATAACACTTATCCACAGAGATTTCACAGACTAATACAACATGTTTTATTTTATGGTCATTCAATAGGTTAACACTCAAATAAGTCAATAACAAACACATCCCTAATGATCAACCTATTCATTATTTGATCTACACCATAAGCTAGGTCCAAATAGGGGTCAAATCTTAATGTCGGTTCTACTGCAATGAATAGACCATCTAGGACTGAAGTGCTCACCATAGTGAAGTAAACTCCCTGCAGGTGAAGGATAATAAAATGCAACATGCTGCTTTTCTTCCACGCCGCTGTTATTTACTTAGGTTTTGTTGTGGAAATACTTGTTGTTTTTGTCTGTTTGCATTAGTTTGTGAATTCAATACGAAAGACACACTGAATACAAAAAAGGGAACCCAGCTGAGAGGTGAGAAGCCATGCTCAGCTGCTCTGTGTTCCTTATGACCCGAAAAGACCTTTTTATAATGCACAAAGAGCGCACACAATGAGCCCTGTTAGGAACACTCGCTGCCGTAATTCAGTTTTTCTTCCATATCAAGATTTTTTATGACTCTTCTTGCCATGCCGCTTTATTTTACACATAAAACCTGTGGCCCGTCCGCATCTGCTTTCCAAAAACAACATTTGTTTGGCTTCATAATTAGCTGACCAAATATTTGTGCTGACTAATTTGTCGAGGTATTCTCCTGATGCGTAATCCATTAGCTCCCATCAGGTGCCTTTGTCTCCAATCCAAATGAGCCATTTGCATTTCCTTTGTTATTTAAATCGTGCATTTCCTCCAAACTGTGAGAATTAACTTCCTAATGAACTTCACACAAAAGAGAAGGGACCTCAATTACAAACTCTCTCCTCAAGCTAAACTAATGATGCGAACAAGAGAGACACTTGTCATGATTAGGGGAGTATCGTGAGCCGGAGAATAGGCCACAGGAAGAGATCAGCCGGAGTGATGCTGATGCGTTACTCACGAGCAGGGATTCCAACAGCCTTTGCGTAACAAGGCGTGACATTTCAGTCTGTCTAAGGATAAAGAAAGCATTGGAAAAATGCAGCATGACGTGTTTTTTCAGGCAATGATTTTGACATCAAAAACAAAATGTTTACATGTGGGCATAAATAGAATCAGCTATTTTTCCAGTGAAGGTTATAATTATTTGATTATATAAATAATTCAAATTCAAAATAATATTATTAAATAATTTAGACAATTTTGAATCACCTATTAGTTACTTTTTTAAGTATATATATATATATATATATATATATATATATATATATATATATATATATATATATATGTATATGTATATGTGTGTGTGTGTGTTATATTTATTATTTTTAGTAGTAGTAGTATTTTTATTTTATTACTCATTTTACACTATTTTTAATAATATATTATTTATATATTAATTATTAATTATAACATTAATATATTAACATACAGTCATGGCCAAAAATATCGGCACCCTTGGTAAATATGATTCAAGAAGGCTGTGAAAATTAATCTGCATTGTTAATCCTTTTGATCTTTTATTTTAAAAATTCACAAAAACCTAACCTTTCATTGGATAATATATATTTAAAATGGGGGTAAATATCATTATGAAATAAATGTTTTGCTCTAATACACGTTGGACACAATTATTGGAACCCATATATTCCCATTCATATTCACAATTTTGAGCACTCCAGGGTGATTATGAACATGAAATTATCCAGCCATGGCTTCCTGCTTCACAGAAATATAAATAGGAGGGAAAACAAAGCCCAAATTCTTTTAATCATCCATCACAATGAGAAAAACCAAAGAATATATTTCTGATGTGCAGTAAAAGATGATTGAGCTTCACAAATTAGTGAAGTGGCTTTAAGAAAAGAGCTAGAGCAGTGAAAATTCCCATTTCCACCATCAGGGCAATAATTAAGAATTTCCAATCAACAAAATGTTACGAAACTGCCTGGAAGAGGATGTGTGTCTATATCATCCTAATGCACGGTGAGGAGAGTTTGAGTGGCTAAAGACTCTCCAAGAACCACAGCTGGAGAATTGCAGAAAACAGTTGAGTCTCGGGGTCAGAAAACCTTTAAAATAAATTGTCAAACAGCACCTACATCACCACGTGTTGTTTGGGACGGTTTCAAGAAAAATTATCCTAGCTCATCCAAAAACAAACTCCAGCATATTCAGTTATCAGACATGACTGGAACTTCAAATGAGACTGGCTTCTATAGTCAGATGAAACTAAAAAATGAGCTTTTTAGCAGCAAACACTCAAGATGGGTTTGGTGAACACAGGGATAAAAAGTACCCAATGTGTACAATGAAATATACTGCTGTATTTTTGATGTCGTGTGCCTATATTTCTGCTGGAGGTCCTGGAGATCTTGTTTAGAAACATGACATCATGGATTCTATCAAATACCAACAGATAAAAAAATCAATAAGTGATTGACTCTGTTAGAAATCTTATAATGGGCCATGTTTGGATCTTCCAACCGTACAATAATCCAAACACAAACCTCAAAAACAACACAAAAATGGGTCACTGATCACAAAACCAAGCTTCTGCTGGCCATCAGTCCTCTGACCTGAACCCTGTAGAAAATGAGTGAACTGAAGAGAAGAAGCACCAACATGGAGCTGGGAATCTAAGGGTCTGGAGTGATTCTGGATGAAGGAATGGTCTCTGATCTCTTGTCAGGTGTTCTCTAACCTCATCAGGTATTATAGGAGAAACTTTAGAGCTGTTAAACTGGCAAATGGAGGTTCCAAAAGGTATTGAATAAAAGGGTGCCGTTAATTGGCCAATGTATATTAGAGAAAAACATTTATTTCATAATGATATTTCCCCCCATTTTAAATAATTATTATCCAATGAAAGGTTAGATTTTTGTGAATTTTTTAAATAAAAGATCAAAAGGATTAACAATGCAGATTAATTTTCACAGCCGCCTTTGATCATATTTACCATTTTATATTACTAGTGTTATTAGATTTATTATTTTATTGTATTTATTTATTTATTTTTTATATTTTTACACTATTTTTAATCCCCTATTAGATGCTGTTTAATATTATTATAGAAACATAAATTGGTCTTGAACCCGAAAAATTAGATTACCACTTGGTTAACTGCTAGTAAATCAAACTAGTTCTTAAGACAGTCTTAACATGGTAACTTATGCAACTGGCCCCTGATACCAATGGTTCTTTATTCGTCAAATACACATTTATTTGTCAGACATGGTGACTCTCTCTATGCAAGTCTATGGGACGTTTTTCCAGTTTGCCAGTTACATCAGATCTCTTTTAAAATAAATAGAACTTCTCTTTTCAACAAGTCATGTGTTTTGAGGAGGTGTATCATTCATGTTTGTAGCACAAAAGGTGCAGGACAAGTTACACATATGTATACATTTGACACTTCAAATATATAATCCTTATGTAAAATAATGAACAAAAGCACATCTAAATATATAAACATGCAGTTTAAAATAGTTTTAGGTGGAGTTTAGCATGTCGCTCTGTTTGCTGTGTCAGCTATGTGCATGTCAGTGTAAATTATCCACTTTTGATCAACTACTTTTATATGCAACACAAATGATACTGCATGTAATCCATTGCAGGCCCCTCTCTCTCTCTCGCCATGTCAGGGTCAGCTGATGTTAACCTCAGAGCGAGGTCACCCCCTCATTAGCCCTCAGCTATTAGCATAGAAAGTGAATGGCAGGGGATTATAACAGTCCCCCTCATGTCCTGCTGAGGGTTTGGGACGCCCCTATGAAAAAGACACCTCAGGAGCCCCTGCTCTCCATTGGGCTCTGATCGCTTCCACACAGTGCTAGTGATGCATTAGCACTGACCTGAGAGCATTGGTCAGAATGACAGGGTGCTACCTGGTGCAGCCCACAGTGAGAGGTCACGCCAACCATGCAATCTCATAAAGATAGCACTCATTAAGACCTTAATAACAGGTTCACTAGCAGGATAAGAGGACGTGCTGAGAGTCTTTTGATCTGTCAATCAAGGTGTGTGTACTGAGAAGAAAATAGAGTCTTCTTATTCCAACATACCTTCCTGATCCTGTTGAATGCTTTGATATATAGAACTGCTAACATGTGTGTAAATTATGCATGACAGCTGTACCATTTAAAAATAAAAATAAACATCATTAAAAAACTTTGACTATAAAATTGCATAGCACTAAATGTACATTTACATATTTACTCACACACAAAAATATGTAAATACGTAAATGTATATTTAGTGTTATGCATAAATCTGTCTATCTATCTATCTAGGTATATCTATATAAATTAAATAAATATGCATTAATGTGTTTGAATGATGTGTTTGTGTGTGTGAGCGTTTTCATATATATATATGAAATATGATTAAATATTATTAATCACACCATATATATACACTGCCGCTCAAAAGTTTGGGATCAGCAAGATTTTTAATGTTTTTTAAAGAAGTTTCTTCGGCTCATCAAGGCTGTATCTACAGTATTTGATCAAAATTACAGAAAAAAACTGTTATTTTGTGAAATATTATTGCTATTTAAAATAACAGTTTTCTATTTTAATATACTTTAAAATGTAATTTATTTCTGTGATCAAAGCTGAATTTTCAGCATCATTACTCCAGTCTTCAGTGTCACATGATCCTTCAGAAATCATTCTAATATGCTGAGTTATAATCAATGTTGGAAACCGTTGTGCTGCTTCATATTTTTTTTGGTACTCGTGATATTTTTTTTAGGATTCTCTGATTAATAAAAATTTTAAAAGAACAGCATTTAAAAAAGAAAAAAGAAAGAAAGAAAGAAATTTGTGTTACAATATACAGTGCTATTCAAAAGTTTGGGGTCAGTACATTTTCCTTTCTTTTCTTTTTTTTTAAGAAATTAATACTTTTATTCAGGAGGGATGTGTTAAATGAATAAAAAGTCACAGTAAAATCTTATATTGTTTTAAAAGATTTCTATTTTGAACAAATGCTGCTCTTTTTAACTTTGTATTCATCAAAGAATCAAAGAAAAAAGTATCACATGTTCCAAACAACAATATGAAGCAGCACAACAGTTTCAACACTCATAATAAATCAGCATATTAGAATGATTTCTGAAGGATCATGTGACACTGAAGACTGGAGTAATGATGCTGAAAATTCAGCGCTGCGTCACAGAAATAAATTCTATTTTAAAGTATATTAAAATAGGAAACCAGTATTAGAAATTGCGATAAGATTTCAAATTTTTGGCTGTTTTTTCTGTATTTTTGATCAAATAAATACAGCATTGATGAGCAGAAGAGACTCCCTTAAAAACATTAAAAGTCTTACTAATCACAAACTTTTGAGCGGCAGTGTATACATGTGTGTACCTGTTTTTCTATTCAGGTGGGGACTTAAAACACAGCCTCATGTTCACAGGGTTCACAGGGTTCACAGACGCATACCTAAATTGAGGTCTCCACGGGTAAACAAGTTAATAAATCACACAGAATTAAGTTTTTTGAAAATCTAAAAATGCAGAAAGTTTCCTGTAAGGGGTAGATTTAGGTGTAGGGCAATAGAATATTATTTGTACAGTAGAAAAAAGACAGCAAACCAGACGTGTGTGTGTATTATTAATTTATTTTTATTATTAAGGCTTTAATTCAATGCCACAAGAACAAGAGGCAGCATATTACATATTCACATTATCATATTAACATTAACTGCCAGAGAGAAAAGAAAAGAAAAAAAACAACATTTGAATACTTTGAAAGCATTACGTGTTTTCAGCGCTATTTTCAGCGGTTTGTTCCAAGAGATTTACATCTGGTTTACATTAAGTCCACTTCTTCTTATGGATAGCCTATGGTGTTTTCCTAATAAAATAAACAAATGTGTACAATATTGTTATTTAGTATTCAAATTTGACATTTTCTGTCCATAAAAGCACATCAAACTATGGCAATTTACTAGTATGCTATGACACGTCTAGCACTATGTCATCAGTACCTGAAAACGAGGCTCAAAGCGGTTCGCTTATTAATGCCCCGTGTGTCAATCAAGCGCTTCAGCCAATCAGAGAGCGCCCTGTTGGCCCTTCAGCGTTTCCAGTCATCCCGCCCCTCTCTGCGCTACGTCAGCACTCAGACTCAAACATGGCGGTGCCCATAGCCAAGTGCCTGGCAGCTTATGCCTATTTATTACTAATATCTTTAATATTTCCGCACGTTTTCGCCGACAGCGTTGTCGGGGACTCGCCGCACCGGCGCTTTGAGTATAAATACAGTTTCAAAGGTCCACATCTGACACAGAGTGATGGAAGAATCCCATTCTGGATTCATACTGGGAGTAAGTTTATAGATGGGTGTCTGTCTGTCCTCTCTCATCCATCTGTATCTCTGTCTGTCATTTGTCAGTATGTTTAGTCCGTGTAGTTACGTGTAGTTTAAATTCTTCTTTAAATGTATGTGAAGTTGCACTAAAATGAAGTGAATCAGTGATGCAGTCATTATGGAATGAATGATGATAGATTGCATTGCTTTTGCATGTGGGGTTTCTTGTAATAATGCGATATAATATGATATTTTGTAACATATCTTGAAGTAAACTATGCACACGTTCTACCTCAGTTCTGATATGTTTGGTGCACTGCCAGCTGTTTTTTATGGTGTGTTGAGAAATCAGCAGAAATCAACAACAAAAAAAAGTGTCAATTTGATTAGTCATCAGATTCACATAATCATTTTTGATGCATAATCTTGCTAAAACTGTGATTAATAAATATATGCATGCAGTTGCACAGCTGACGTAGCACTGGTTTTCCTAAAGGGTTAAACAAATCTGTCTCGGCATGTAAGAAGAGCAAAGTTCTGTTTTGCAACAGTTCTGTTTCCCAAATCTCTCAAATACACTGCACATATTAGCCGGCGGGAGCAATAAATGCTGTTTACTTAGTCCTCGGATTTAATGTTGTGGTTTCTGTCATGTTGTTCTGTTTAAATAGATTTAGCCTGTCTCTCAACAGAGAAGTATGCTGTCAGGGAAGTCTCTACTCATAAACCTGGGATTGTGCCAAATATTACTGCTTTATTACCTCAGCTCTTCTTCTTATATATATATATATATATATATAAATAGTGCTGTGCAACGATGAATCACATCCAAAATAAAAGGTTTTGTGTACATAGCATATGTATGTGTACTGTGTATATTTATTATGTATATATAAATAAAGGCACGCACACATGCATGTGTATATTTAAGAAAAATGTTATATATATATATATATATATATATATATATATATATATATATATATATATATATATATATATATATATATATACATATACGTATACTTGTAAATATGTACTGTATGTTTGTGTCTTTATATATACATAATAAATATACACAGTATACACGTATTATATAAACAAAAACATTTTTTTCAGATGCGATTAATTGCAATATATATGAATAAATAAAAATAAATTGGAAAATTTGTTTACATCAAATCTGGTTTCTTAATGATTAGTATATTATGAAATAATTTATTTATGCATTTTCCCATTTCCACCTTTTCTCCAGATGCCATTCCTAGTTCAGATCAGATCCGAATCACCCCTTCTCTGAAGAGCCAGAAGGGTTCGGTATGGACAAAAAGCCCTGTAAATTTTGAACACTGGGAAGCTGAAGTGGCATTCCGTGTGTCTGGAAGAGGCCGAATGGGAGCAGATGGATTGGTAAGAAGAGGGAAAATAATTATTAAATATTTATCTAATAAATATTATATGAAATAACTATTTATATTGTATATGTGAGCCTCGTTTCTGCATTTATGGCTGTAGGCATTTGTAAACATACAGAAGCAGAGACACAAATTGTTATAGTTATGACAATGGAGGGTCATGTTGATCCTTTTAGGGGTATGACAGTCTTGAGGTAGTGTCACAGGTTAAATTTCAGATCAAGGTGATCTGTGAGCTAAAGTATTGCTGATATAACCCTTTTGAGTTCTTAAGATGAGCTTTTAACCATTGGATGCATACTTTTGTTTAAACGTTTTTAAGATTTCTTTTTTTCATATATATATATATATTATTATTTTTTTAAATAAGTATTTTATGTATTGAAGCTCATTTCTGCCACGATAAAAGGTAATTGCCTTTTTTATTTTTTTAAATTCAGAAAAGTCAGAATTGTGAGATATAAACTTGCCATTGCAAGAATTGAAATGTTGCAATTACCTTAATTTTCTTTAATTCCTTGGTAGTGAGAAGCTTCCGTACTAATACTGCATAAAAACGTGTTATTGTAAAATATTATTACAGCTTAAAATAATTTTTCTATTTTAAGATAATTCAAAATCTAATTTATTCCTGTGATGCACAGCTGAATTCAGCATCATTACTCCAGTCTTCAGTGTCACGTGATCCTTCGGAAATCATTCTAATATGCTTATTTAATGCTCAAGAAACATTTCTTATTATCAGTGTTGAAAACAGTTTTTTGTGGAAACCCAGATTCTCTGCATTTTCCTAATAAACATGTCATTTTAAACTTGTGCATGACACAAGTGCAAATCTTTAACTGACGTGTGAAGGACACAAATGTGAAACAGAAAATGTAAAACAGAGAAGCAGAATTGTAGCGTGTCTACTTCCTGTAAAGTCATATCTAGAGATCAGAAAATCACAGAGACTTGATTTTGGGAACTTTTTACTAACAGCATAGAAATAAGCTAACAGCCACTCAGAACACCTGCATAGTCGTGCCTGGGCAACCACACAGAAACACCCTAGCATTTTGGCGGCGGTTTTGCATGGGCAAACAAGTCACAATTTCTTCATAAGATGTCAAAATTTAGTTATTTGTTGCTTTCATTGATTTCCACAAACCATACAATTGTAGTTTTGCATATCAGGCTCATTATGACTAATTTTGTGTGGCTGCGTTCCTGGGTGCTATACCCTTTTAACTTGCACAAAATCTGATTTTCTTGAATTGTTAGAAGTCATTAGGTTTAGATATTTCATCTTATCACATGCACTTCTTTTTACACAGAATAAACCGTTTTATCAGGAAAAGGGTCCATAGGTCAGCCTTGATAAATTCGCGTTGTTCAGCATTTGCGGTGTAGAATGAGCAATTAAAATGTAGTGTTGTACAAGTAACATGTGCTTTCTTTGAATTGTCCCATAGTCCAGTGGAGCAGACCACACTGATCTCAAGCACCACTTACCAAATTACCCATGCTCACTGAAGAGAGCCTGATGTGTGTGTGTGTGTGTGTGTGTGTGTGTGTGTTCTGTAGGCCATATGGTTCACGGCCGGTCAAGGTCTGGAGGGTCCTGTGTACGGGGCTGCTGATCAGTGGAACGGCGTGGGAATATTCTTTGACTCTTTTGATAATGATGGAAAGGTGATTGCACACAAGTATAATTTTAAAAATTGCATTTTATTAAATATAATTTTATTTCAGATCTGTTTAT
This sequence comes from Acrossocheilus fasciatus, assembly GCA_036784905.1. Taxonomy (NCBI): domain Eukaryota; kingdom Metazoa; phylum Chordata; class Actinopteri; order Cypriniformes; family Cyprinidae; genus Acrossocheilus; species Acrossocheilus fasciatus. The sequence goes on from CM071958.1 coordinate 7,622,512, forward strand.
TTAATTTTATAATCTAAATGTATAAAAATTGTACAATTATTGCTGTATCAAATATTATTCTGAATTGTTGTTGCTTTTAAGTTAGAAATGCTCAAGTTGCATTTTTGCTGAATAATACTAATATTAAAGAGAGAATTTTTAAAATATCTTTTCGTTTGGGGCTTGTCAAAGCAAATTTAATATTTGATTAATCAGCCTAATAGAATTTGTTGTAATTATTTATTTAGAAAAAAAACAACAACACTTGTTTGTGTCTGTTAAATGCCCCAATAATGTTTGTTTTTGAATGATGTGCATTTTTCAGTCAAAACATCTTAAGGTGCAGCTAAATATATTTATCAAAGGATTATGATTGTGTGTTTTGTCTTTGCCTCAGGAACAAACACCAATGCACCTCAGTAGATTTAGCTCCTCTGTACTAAATAAGGATTATGTCTCTTTTCCGTGACCTTGCTTTTGTAGAAAAACAACCCTGCTGTCCTGGTGGTGGGTAACAATGGAAAACTTATTTATGACCATCAAAAGTAAGTAAACATATCCTCCTTGCTGACATCAGCGCTCTCATTTTTACAACTGAAAGGAGATTAGAAAATATGATTATTTATGAGAGAGAGAGAGTCTAATCCTCTGTCCATCTTAATCTGAGTGCAGTAACAGTGAAAGCATTAAATTTGATCTGTGAGCCAGCGGGGGAGAGCTGTCTGCAGCATATGTGCTAGACTACGCAAACATAACCATAGACCTTCATATTCTTGATATGTGTTTATTGATTCATGACATTAAGGAAATTTCAATAGAAGCTAATTTAATTTTTTCTTATTGACTTGAAAAGGAATTATTATAGTATTTGATAAACCATATTTTTCCTCCAGTGATGGCGCAACCCAGTCTCTGGGTACATGTCTTAGAGACTTCAGAAACAAACCTTACCCTGTACGTGCCAAAATCACCTACTACCAGAAAACTTTATTGGTAGGTCAAAGTTATATTAATTCTAAAGAACCAACCATAATTTGACCTTTTGACCCTAATAATTTATTCGATTTTTGTACGACTGGTAATTTTTTTTTTTTTTTTTTTTGCGTGTTCATGTAATTTGGGTGAATGTTTAACTTTTTAAAAATTAAGAAGTTCAAATGAAAATCTGACATTTCCAAGCTATAGTAACTTCTGAATATTCGCTATGGTTTCAGGTTTTCATCAATAACGGCTTCACTCCTGATAAAGACGATTATGAGTTCTGCACCAGAGTTGAAAACATGATCATCCCTGATACTGGTTATTTTGGCATCTCTGCGGCCACTGGAGGACTTGCAGGTATGGGATAAACGTAACAAAGTTTTCTCGTTTAGATTGAAAATCCAGCGTTTTCTTTGTTATCCTTCAGCTGGATCAAGAAAATAGTTTGCTTTCAACCATTAAAGACACATTTCAACCAAAAATGAAAGTCATCATTTACGCACCCTCGAGAACACAAAAGAAGATATTTTGAAGAATGTTGGTAACCAAACTGTTGCTGGTAGCCATTGACATCCATAATATTTTTTCTTCCATACTTTGGAAAACAATGGCTTCCGTTAACTGTTTGGTTAGCATTCTTCAAAATATCCTCTTTTGTGCTCAACAGAAGAACGAAACAACTTCAGGATGAGTAAATGATGATAGAATTTCATTTTTAGATGAACTGTCCCTTTTTAAGCCATAAAAAGTAATCTAAAGAATAGTTTATAGCATTTATAGCTAAATGAAGCAATTTTAAACTTAAAAACGTGTTTGGTGTTGTTGGTGGTACTGAAATCGCACACTGCAGCTTTAAAAATATGGCTAAACAATTTTTTGTTTTGTTTTCAACAGATGACCACGATGTTCTGTCATTTTTGCTGTTCAGACTTACAGAGCCTGGGCAGAATCTGGTACGCATTTTCCTCCCCACACAGTCGCGTACACACATTTAAGTATGATTAAAAAGAATCGGCCATACTTATTTCATAAGTGTCCACCTCTTACTCCATTCCTCTTGTTCATTATAATTGGAGTATGCGTAAGTGTGTCTATGTGCGCGAGTGGGTTTGAATGTGTGTTTTGTCTTTCTATAAAGCCTCCCCCAGAAAAAGAGATTCCCAAAGAGGAGAAGGACAAGTACCAGGAGGAATTTGAGAATTTCCAACAAGAGCTGGACAAAAGGAAAGAGGAGTTTCAGAAAGAGCACCCTGATGTCCAGGGGCAGCCCAGTGAGTTGCTCTCATTCTGTCTGAAGTTTTGACCTCAGACGCACATCCAGCTTTAGGTTTTCATGATGTTCATAGTCAAAAGAAATGTCCTGGAAACATTAAGAGAAACTGACATAAAAACACAGAAATCTAGAAAGATAATATGTTATCTTTCACATTTTGTTGCAACAGGCTAATCATTTATTTATTTTTAAAATATTATATATGTATTTTATTCATGTATATTTATTTATTTTATTTTATTTTACAACAGATTCTGTTTCCACTGTAATTCATTTGAACTTTTTGAGTTTAAAAGTGAAAACCCATATTTGTAGAAAAACATCTGTTCAGTGTTTCTTTTCTGGCAGTTGAGGACCTCTTTGAAAGCGTTAACGACCGGGAAATCCGTCAGGTGTTTGAGGGGCAGAATCGAATCCACCTGGAAATCAAGCAGCTGAACAGGCAGCTGGCCATGATTCTGGATGAACAACGCCGTTATGTGTCAGTCATCACAGAGGAGATCTCCAAACGCTCGTCACAAGCACAGTCAGGACAGGTAGGATATGACAAATGCAATTCAAATGTGGCAAAAAAATTTTAAATATATTATTTATTATTTTTTTTAATCATTGAACACTAATGTTGACCAGATTTCTCATATCAGATCCAATCAAAATCCTTCATAAGATATATTTAGATCTAGTCTGACATGTTGCTTCAGTTTATGAAGCACCAAAATTACGATTGCTTTAAATACTTAGAAGAGATTAATCAGATTTATGATCTAAACTGTCCTTGAGCCTAACTAATAGTTTGTATGCTTTATTTAGGCTCCCAGTCATGATATGGAGACCATTGTTAATACACAACAGGAGGTTTTGAGGACCCTTAATGAAATAAGGTAAGTTCCCAAGAAAAATATTGTGCTCCTGTCCAAAATAACTGAAATATTACCATATTTTCCGAAATATAAGTCATGCCTGATTTTAAGTCACACCTGGTCAAAATTGTATTGTTGAAAGAAGAAAAGCACATAAGTTGCATCAGTAAATACATTATAAGCATATTTTATTTTCCCTCACTCCACAACAAATCCTTTGCATTTAACAGTATTTAGAACGGAATAGAAATGGATAAATGTGACCCTGGACCACAAAACCAGTCTTAAGTGTAAATTTTTCAAAATTGAGATTTATACATTATCTGAAAGCTGAATAAATAAGCTTTTCATTGATGTATGGTTTGTTAGGATATGACAATATTTGGCCGAGATGCAACTATTTGAAAATCTGGAATCTGAGGGTGCAAAAAATCAAAATATTGAGAAAATCACCTTTAAAGTTGTCCAAATGAAGTTCTTAGCAATGCATGTTACTAATCAAAAATGAAGTTTTTATATATTTTCAGTAAGAAATTTACAAAATATATTCATGGAACATGATCTTTACTTAATATTCTAATAATTTTTGGCATAAAAGAAAAATCTGTTTTGATTTTTGTGGTCCAGGGTCACAAATAGAAGTATAAAACAAACATGCGTTATAGTGGCATTCATTATAAATAACATGTATTCTAATTGCTAAACTTCAACAAATTTATTTCAATCAAAATTAAAACTAACTAATAAAAAAGTCATATGGTATACTTCAGAAAATTCCAAGCCAATAAAGTGTTTTGCCGCATACAATCTCTGAGTGAATCAACTACTTACAGGCCTTAACGCATTACATGTCTTTGCAAAAGACTGAGCAACGCAACAGATTAGGTTTTGTCTGTAAACTTCTTGTTCGTTGTGTCTCTACATAAAGATCTAAAGATGTTCATTGTTTAATCCAGATTAAATACATTTGTTTGTTATTCTGTTTTGACCTCTGTAATGTCAGCATTGTTTTTTTGTTTTGTTATCGGACAGTTGTTTGTTTTCTTCCAGGTGTTTTTGAAGCGAAGTGTAGACGAACAAGGATTAAAGCACAAAGACAAAATCAAACAATAAGGCTTTGGGATTAGACACCAAAATACAGCATTTAAAACTCTTTTAACTGTGCAAGGAGAGGATTAGCCCACAAAAGACTGTTTTTACAACTCTTTAACTCGGATGTATCCAAACTATAATGATTGTTAAACCGATTTTTAGAACAACACTTACCGACGGTTTTGTTAGGGATTTAAGCAAGAGATTTGTTTGTAGCGGATGCGTTTAGATTAAGAGTTTGGCTGCAGAAGTACATTGTTTGAAACTTTTAATAACCTAATTACATCCTATATTTTATTGAAAGTGAATTTTACCACAACATAAAAAGCTTTATATCTTTATATTGTCAATATTGTTTAATCTTGTCATTTTACATTATTGACACGATTTTCCTATTTTGATATTGGAAAGTTGCTTTGACACAATCTGTATTTTTAAAAGCGCTATATAAATAAAGGTGACTTGAACCTTTTAGACAATTTTGTCTATGTCAACAATATGGCGTTTGAACGAATCTGTCATTTTTTTTAAAAACCTATAAAAGGTTCACTGTTTAGAGAATATGCTAATATTGTTACCTCTAATATTGCTATTAGCAAAACATAATACAGCGGTCTTCATCAAAATGGCAAAATCGAGGCCACGTTGTCGTCCTATTGTCAGAAGGACATCGAAAAGATCAGTAATCTGTGTCGATTGTTCATTTAGGCTAATCCTGTTGCCGCGTATTTAAACAGCATTTGGTCCGGAACAAACAAATGCTCAGTTGATCTAATTCATCTTATAGATTATGCACATATTAAGATCTTGACCTTTTCTTTTTTTATCATAATTTCATTTTACTCATCTTAGCCCTATAAAATGACTTATCTGATGGGAAAAAGCGCCTTCTTCTGACATATAGGTCATTTGAAGTGGATAAAGATTACTGAGAGGGTTACTAAATGTTCACTTTTTGCCTCAAGGGAGATTTGTGTCTAATTATTTTTTTTCTCCCATAAGAAACAAATTTGATTTCGTTTAGGCTCCTTATGGGCCTCTGTTTGATGGATTATATGCGCATCTTTAAATATATCCATCATACACCAGCGAATACACGGTCTGCTTCTGATTGCTTTCTTGTCTTTGTAATTCCCCAAGGAGACTGTACTTATGACTTACCAAACGTTTTCATTTTCACCGTCCCCTCATATTTTTTTATCCTAATAATCATCTTAGAATTTTGAAGACGATATCCAAAGAAATAGGGTTCAGGCACAGGATAATACGCGATCAGTCGAAAATGCAAGTAAAGCAGAGAAATTATCTTAAATTTTAAGATGTGTTCCTGATTAAAAGGTTAAACTATGCGCTGCTCCTTTTTTTTAATATTCTGTTCAAAAATTAAAAAAAAAAAAAATTACTATATATTTAAAAGACAGTTAAATTTTAAAAATAAATTGAATTCCCTTTCTTCAGTGTATTATAAGTAAGTATTTTCTAGATTGTTTGTTTATACTCGCAACAGTTACAAATGTATCATCTTTTTATAGATTCATGTAATATTTGTATAATATTCCATCTTTAATGACCATTTTAAGCGTACTGCTTATAGCCAAATGAAAGTGTCCCCCTGAGGAAAGCCGTGGCATGGCCTGAATGGGTATTTCTTAATCATCTGAAATATGTTTAAGAAAGGGACCATGTTTTTTAGGAAGATTAATTTAGCAATCATTGCTGCTTGAGCTGCGTGGTAATTTCATTTTTTCTATGAGGCTGAAGGATATATGGCCTTTTGGGAGAGTTAAGAGGAGGCTTAAAAGATTAGATTTGGACAATTCACTGTAATATTAAGATGAAGATTTTCTTGGCCGAAGACCTTGGGCGCAGCAGTCATTTGCCAGTGTAATCGGGGACACCAGCGTTTGCATGCAGTGCTATCAAGATACCACTAGAGGCGAGAGAGGCTCAAAACGATTAATATAATATTAATCTATTTCTCTACATGAGCGCTCAGAAAGTTGAATTCTCCATTGAAACGTATTGAAATGTCAGAATGTTGTTTGTCATTTTGGAGACAATTCTAAATCGATATTAGTCTATTAGTTCCAAGGGTTGCATGTTCCAAGTGACATGCTGCAATTTTTTAATACTTTGAGTGAAGATAGGGAATGCAAATCATCTTTTTTGCATGCTCATGTCTACAATAAAGAAATAATGTCATGAAATTCAAAGAACATGAGCTTTGTCTTAGGAATCAGATCAGATATTCTAAGCTTAATGTTTTTTTATGCATTTAAAACACAGATTAAGTCTTGTGACACTCAGTCTCAGAGGAATTGATTGTTTGATAAGATCCTGTTGTATGACATACTGTTCCCTTGTATGTAAACAGGCAGAAAACAATCTGCATCTGGAACCATCTGGCATGCAAAGTCTTTGAAAATGTTCACTTTTCTTCTTGTATAATTAATAGTGTTTTACATGTCACCTGAATCATGAATGTTTTTGAAGTATTTAAAATGCAGTTGAAGCATCGCTCTAATGTTGTGCTGTGGTTTGTAGGAACTCATTGTCAGGCTCACTTAAGCAGCTGGCAATGGGTCAGCAGCAGGGTAATGCAGGCGGACTAGGATCATATGAGACAGTCCAGCATTTCAATGACATCAAGGAGCATTTGCATGTCGTCAAGAGGAACATCGAACACATAATTCAGAAAAATTTGGTAAGTTCAAAATAAACCAGCATTTCTGATATAGACATCATGTCCTATAGCACAGCATATGTGAGGCTCGGCTGGGTTTTGATAACATGATACAATTTATCGGTTATTATAATAAACTAAAACTTTGGTTATTTGAAATTTAGGTCAAACATAAATTATACTTTGTTTTATTTCAGCTGTTGCCAAGCCAAGCTTTCTCATTTTATTTCAACTTGATGTACTAAAATACCCAAAACTAAAACTGAAATAAAAAACATAATGAAAATTGTAAACATTCGCAGCAAAATTATTGAAATTTTAAAATGAAAACAGAAATATAAAAATAAGACTAATTTGAAATAATAATAAAGATTGTAATAGTATGTCAATGATACTAAAATAACACTGATACTTATGCTGTAACAAGTTTTTTAGTTTAATATTTTTTTTAATGTTATTTTATAATTATTATAATATATTGAGATGTTGTTTTAGTTTAGTATTTATTAAAAACACTAATATAATTTATATTAGAATCTCTAGTTATTTACCAATCACCCCTTCACTTCCCCATGTGGTTTCTGCCTTGTTTTAAATTGTATGCGTCTGAAAAAAATTGCCAATAAACCCACCCACCCCTTTTTTTTTTTTTTTGTTGGTCGTGATCCTTAGAATCCTGCAGAGAAAATGAAATGTCCTGAACTTCCTCCTTTACCCACCTGCCTCTCTACCACACACTTTGTGATCTTCATCGTCGTTCAATCCCTCCTCTTCTTCGGCTACGTTATGTACAAGTGAGTGAATTGTTATGTTGCAGTGTTCATGAGAAGCTCTTTAAGTGGCATGTAAATGGTACGAGAGTTTCTGATTGGGTGCTTCATTAAGCTTCAGCTGTTGGCTTCCTACAATGGTTTCCTCAGACGTTTTGGTAGTTTAAGCACTGAAATCTCTCCCAGTGTCTTTAAATTAAAAGCTCTCTTGTTCTCTCTTGTGTGACATTTTGTATGCATGGAACAAAAATTAGGACCATTATTCATGGATTGTAAAAGATTTATTTTGTCATAGTCAAAATCGAGTGTCATGATTTATTTAGTGTTTTTATTTTTATTTTTTATTTTTTTCTACTTACAGGAGTCAGCAGGAAGCAGCAGCTAAGAAGTTTTTTTGATGATTCGTAGCTCTTGGTAAACACAGCACATGTAAATTGTCCATTTTTGTTAATTTCCAGTTTGTTTATTTTCTGTTTGCAAACTGTAAATTATTATACTTGAAAACTGAAGTTTTTTTTTTTTTTTTCTTTTTTTTTAAATAATTTTTAATTTGATCAGATTTGTACAGGAATGAATGACTGCTCTTTTCCAAGTGTGTGTGGCATTTGCAATTGAAGATTCCTGAATATGATGTAATATATTCTTAAGAGGTCTGACGTTATATTTACTGTTAAATACTGGTCCAGGAATCATTTCATAAACTCAATCACTGTACCAGGAATGTTCTGAACTGTGGTAAAAAAAAAAAAAAAGTAATTACAACAGGATCAAGTGTTTTAACTCATTCCCTTTGGTAATAACTTTACAATAAGGCAGATTTTTTTCTCCAGAAGTATTAAAGCTTTATTGTATTGGCAAAAGCAAGAACCTAAAGTTGTGAATGCTTATTTTGAATCTTTAAAAAAGAAACAAAAATGTCTTTCCTTCTCAAACAATTTACATAAAACACAAATCAAAGACTTTTTGTGTCTTGTTTTTATTAAAAAATATTGTACAAAAAAAATAAATAAATATATATATATGTATGTATGTGTAAAATAAGTGCTGAACACGTCACCATTTTTCTCATTAAATATATTTCTATAGGTGCAGTTGACCTGAAATTTTCACCAGATGTCGGTAACAACCCAAGTAATCCATACATACAAAGAAAACTAAGCAAATAAGTTCAGAAATTAAGTTCTGTGTAATAAAATGGAATGACCCAGGGAAAAAACATTGAACACGCTTACTGAAATTGATTTAATACTTCGTACAAAAGCCTTTGTTGGTAATGCCAGCTTCAAGACGCCTCCTGTATGGAGAAACTAGTCGTATGCATTGCTCAGGTGTGATTTTGGCCCATTCTTCCACACAAACAGTCTTCAAATCTTGAAGGTGCCATGGGCCTCTTCTATGAACTCTGATCTTTAGTTCTTTCCATAAATGTTCTGTTGGATTCAAGTCAGGTGATTGGCTGGCCATTCTAGCAGCTTTACTTTCTTTCTCTGAAACCAGTTGAGAGTTTCCTTGGTTGTGTGTTTGGGATCATTGTCTCGCTGAAATGTCCACCCTCATTTCATCTTCATCATCCTGGTAGATGGCAGCAGATTTTTATCAAGAATGTCTCGGTACATTTTTCCATTTAAATATATATATATATATATATATATATATATATATATATATATATATATATATATATATATATAGTATACATATATATAGTATAGTATTATATTATGTAGGGTAAACATACCTATTAAGCTCACCAAAATCTACATTTAGACATTTTTAGTGCACAAGTTATTGGTTTTGGTACAAAGTTATGTTAAAATAAAATCTTAATCTCTCACACAAAAATATTACATTTTATTTTAAATGACAAACGCATTTCAATTAAGATATACAGTATATCATTAAATTCAAAAAGTCTGGCTGTGCTTAATGGGTACATTTTTGTACCCTTTAAGCACACCCCTGTTCCCATTACGCTCACATTGTGTTTTATTAAAAATTTATGTTTATTTTAAGGAAAATCTCTAAAGAATATTTGTAAAAAATATATTTTTTTGAAGGTACAAAGTCAATCACAAAAAAAAAACCAGAACACTGAAATCAAGAAACAAGGCATTCAATTAAATCATTTATATATTTATAATGAAGTGTCATTTAAGCACATTGCAACATCTAGTCATTCAGCTAAGTAACACATTCAAAAATCAGATAAAACAAACCAATAAAACATTTCATTCATGGGGATGAACACAGAAACTAGCCTCGTTATGAAACCTCTTTTTAAATGGATGTCAACTTATTTATAGTCTCTTATGGCTGCAATACACTACACGATTTTTGCTCCGATTTTCCACATTTCCAGTCTGAAGAAGTTGATGCTAGTTGCCAAAGATCAGAGCCAGTCTGCAGATTTGAGTTGACAGAGTCCATAAAAAAAATCGATTAACTTAGTGACAACCATCAGTTAATATTTAAAGTCTGTTTATGAAGTATTTACATTAACGTTCAGTGTGGAAGAGCTTAAAGAGAGCACACTGAGCTTAATGGGAGCAACAACAATTTTTAATAAATTTCATGTAATATTTATTAAAATTACAGGATTTTTGCTAAATAAATAGTCTAGGTCATGTATTAAGTTCATACATATTTTAATAGGAACAATATCTATGAAAATTATACTTTTTCTTATTGATGTCACACTGAAGCTGTGTGATTTTCATAGTAGAGCACCCTTTAAGCTCACCTTAAAATAACATGAAATCTTTAAAAATTACATCACTGTAAAATGACAGACCAGCAATAAACTGTCAATTTATAATATTGTGGATGTAAAAGTACAAGCCAGTAATGCCTGTGAAGTAATATATTAGCGTAGCACACAATCTTATACAGCTAGTCAGCTAACTGTGTTCTGTAGCATCTGCGCTATGTTGCTAAAACTATCTTTTGGATCTAATGTAATTATTTCCCACATCCAAGTTCCAGGTTATAATATGCAAAAGTCTGAACATTAATCTCTTAATTTTACAATAAGTAGTGAAACTTACCCAAAATAAAGGCTTAAACATCTAAAAAACGCACATTTAATTGGCTCCTCTTTTGGTGAAAGTTTTTAGACCGCTTTCAAAATGGCCGCCAGACAGTGTGAACACATGGAGACCCATATCTCAGCGTGCAATTATCTGATCGACTTGAAATTGTAAGAGGTATATAGTAACAAACCTATCAATTGGTTAAGACATCAAGTACAATAATAAATTATTTTTTCTTTTTATAATCTGATCTCAAAAATGGAAGTGTGCTTAATGAGTACGTGAGCGAAATAGGTATGTTTACCCTATTATATATTATATTATATTATATTATATATACATTATATTATATTGAGAGAGAGGTGCGATTCAGACTGCGTGATTCACACAGATTGATTCCTCTCACTTCTCTTTGAACGGAAACATATACACACAAAGTTATGTTTAAAAACCCGTTTTGGCAAGTATTCTGGTAAACACAGTCGGTTATGTTTTAAGTGAACTAAAACAGCTGAGAAAGAAATGCATTGAAGGTTCACAGAAGTATGTAGCCCCCATTATACATAATGGAAGACGTTTAGAACAACCAGGACTCTTCCTAGAGCTGGCCTCCTGGCTAAACTGAGCAATTGATGGAGAAGGATATATATATATATATATATATATATATATATATATATATATATACACACATACACACACACACACACTTCATAGGTTATTTATGACTTGCCTGTTGCTAGAGTACAGTGAGGGAAAAAATTATTCGATCCCCTTCTGATTTGTACGTTTGCCCACTGACAAAGAAATGATCAGTCTATAATTTTAATAGTAGGTTTATTTGAACAGAAAATAAGTTATAAATTGATTTGCATTTTAATGAGTGAAATAAGTATTTGATCCCCTGTCAGTCAGCAAGATTTCTGGCTCCCAGGTCTCTTTTATACAGGTAAGCAGCTTAGATTAGGAGCACTCTCTTAAAGGGAGAGCTCTTAATCTCAGTTTGTTACCTGTATAAAAGACACCTGTCCACAGAAGCAATCAGAGTCCAAACTCTCCACCATGGCCAAGACCAAAGAGCTGTCCATGGATGTCAGGGACAAGATTGTAGACCTACACAAGGCTGGAAAGGGCTACAAAACCATCGCCAAGCAGCTTGGTGAGAAGGTGACAACAGTTGGTACGATTATTCACAAATGGAAGAAACACAAAATAACTTAATCTTCCTCTGTCTGGGGCTCCAAGTAAGATCTCACCTCGTGGAGTTTCAATGATCATGAGAACGGTGAGGAATCAGCCCAGAACTACACGGGAGGATCTTGTCAATGATCTCAAGGCAGCTGGGTGCATAGTCACCACGAAAACAATTGGTAACACACTACGCCGTGAAGGACTGAAATCCTGCAGCGCCCGCAAGGTCCCTCTGCTCAAGGAAGCACATGTACAGGCTGACTGAAGTTTGCCAGTGATTCAAAGGAGAACTGGGTGAAAGTGTTGAGGTCAGATGAGACCAAAATCCAGCTCTTTGGCATCAACTCAACTCGCCGTGTTTGGAGGAGGAGGAATGTCACCTATGACCCCAAGAACACCATCCCCTCCGTCAAACATGGAGGTGGAAACATTATGCTTTGGGGGTGTTTTTCTGCTAAGGGGACAGGACAACTGCACCGCATCAAAGGGACAATGGACGGGGCCATGTACCATCAGGGCATATTCCAGCATGACAATGACCCAAAACACGCGGCCAAGGCAACAAAGCAGTGGCTCAAGAAGAATCACATTAAGGTCCTGGAGTAGCCTAGCCAGTCTCCAGACCTTAGTCCCATAGAAAATCTGTGGAGGGAGCTGAAGGTTCGAGTTGCCAAATGTCAGCCTCGAAACCTTAATGACTTGGAGAGGATCTGCAAAGAGGAGTGGGACAAAATCCCTCCTGAGATGTGTGCAAACCTGGTGGCCAACTACAAGAAACGTCTGACTTCTGTGATTGCCAACAAGGGTTTTGCCACCAAGTACTAAGTCATGTTTTGCAATGGGGCAACCCGATCTCATGAAAGTGCGCATAAATAGTACGCCAAATAAAAATGAAAACTCATGGTATTGATACGCAAAAATGGACTTTGGCGTGTATATGCTACGCGATGGGTAGGATTAGGGTTGTGGGGTAGATGCGTATCATATGTACGCGAAAACTGTGTATCATATCCACGCCAGCAAATTTGGTATCATATGCACACGAAAACTGCATAACGCCAAAGTCTATTTTTGCGTATCAATACCACGAGTTTTCGTTTTTATTTGGTGTACTATATACTACTATACGCATTTTTATGAGACCGGGCTCGATGGGGTCAAATACTTATTTAACTCATTAAAATGCAAATAAATTTATAACTTTTCTGAAATGTGTTTTTCTGGATTTTTTAAAATTGATTTATTATTATTTTTATTTATTTTTTTTGTTATTTTATCTCTCATTGTTCAAATAAACCTACCATTAAAATTATAGACTGATCATTTCTTCATCAGTGGGCAAACTTATAAATCAGCAGGGGATCAAATAATTTTTTCCCTCACTTTATATGGTAATAATTGTCAGCTCAGAGTGTGTAAATGAGTAGCAGAAGTGCGGCTGGAGGCTTTGAGCTCCTGGATGCAGATGTAACACTGTCTGACAGGGCCGGCCTCATGCAGGGAATTATGTAAGAACCCCAGCCGTGAGCCATAGAGCTGCTCTATGGAAGCTTCTATGACCCGGGCCATCGTTAGGGATTAGATCAGAGACAGAGGGCTTTAACACACTTTCTCCACCTTTATTCAGCTCCAGTCATCACAAACAACTGATTGCATGTTGGTTTAAAACGATTTCGGTCAATAGTGAAAGAACAGAAGAGGTTGCAATACAGAATGTTTTGAAAAATACAGGCTGATCAGTTTATGATAGGAAATGTTAGAAATATAGCTATTTTATTATCGTTTTGTTTTATTTTTCACTGTAGTTCTTTGTAATGAAAGAACAGTATAGTGACTGCAGTCCGGAATTAAAAAAAAAAAATACAGGTTGATCAGTTTATGATGGGATAAATGTTTTATGAGAAATGGTAGAAATGTTGCTTTTTGTACTATTTTATTTTATTTAGTTGTATTTATTAGTGGTTCTCTGTAGCAAAAGAACAGAAATAATTGCAATCCAGATGTTTTGAAAAATACAGGGTGATCAGTTTATGGTGCGGTAAGTGTTTTGTTATGGGGAAAGGTAAACATATAGCTATTTTGATTTTGGTTTTGTTTGAGGATAAGTATATTGTTGTGGGAAATGTGGCTTGTTTTGTTTTATTTTATTGTATTTCTCTTTGTTTATCTGTAGTGGAAGAACAAAAACAATTGCAATCCAGAATATTTAGAAAAATACAGGCTGGTCAGTTTATGATGGCATAAATATTTTGTTATAGCGAATGTTAGAAATGTAGCTTTTTATTTTATTTTGTTTTGGGGGGGGGAATAAATATTTTGTTAGAGGAAATGTGGCTCTTTTATTTTATTTTTGTTATTTTTTTTCTCTGTGGTATTATCAAAGCATTGTTTGTTTAAGCATCCCGACCAGCCTGTTTTGGGAAGTGTTAAAAATGTAGATTTATTTTTTATTTTATTTTGTTTTGAAGGGATAAATGTTTTGTTAAGGGAATTGTGACCTATTCCATTCTGTTCCATTCCATTCTATTCTAATCTATTCTATTCTATTCTATTCATCCGGATCAGCCCGCAGACAATCACTGATATTATATCAATTGCTAGATGTTTATAGTACCACCATAACTAATCCTCAAATCCTTGTTTACATCTTTTATCGTTTACCTTATGGTTTTAAAATGTAATACAATATTAATAATTAATTATACACAGAAAGTTACCAAAGTTATGATCTGAGTGATTGTTTGGATGCTACAGGCCGTCGGTGGCCACGTTACTAGCATCCATTTGTGACGTTAGAGTATTGCGCTGGGATATGCCGATGATTCTTAGCGCTGATAATCCACCAGCCATTCCCTCCCTCTGTCTCTGTTCACTCTCAATCACTGCTCTGGCTTGATTGCGTACTCTCGCCTTCTCCCCCACCCCCCTCCGCTGTCTTTTCAGGGGATTACACAGAGACATGTCCTGTACGTTTAGCACATCTGTCACTCCATCCCACCATGCTGTGCGATCAATCCAGCATGAGCTCACTGGCCCTAACAGGAGATGCAGTCGTGAACCATTTCAAATGGCCTCCTCTACATTTTAATTACCTAGTTACTTAAGGACACTTTAGTAGTTGCGCCCTTTCAAGGCAACCATATTGTCACATGAGGTAAATTCAAATTTTAATAACTTTGTCCACAACAATTCATTCCTAAAATGACCTTCCCTTCAGGAATAATAGTTTTCAGCATATTTATGTTTCCAATAGACCCATAATTGAACAGTTCTTGGACTGTGGGGACATAATGATGTCCTTATTACTGTAAGTGTCTTCACCTTGGACAGGCATTGTCAGCTTCGGTTTTGACAGTGTCAGAGCTTTAATAGGAGATAATTGCCTCACAAAACCAGAGTTGTTTTGTTGGACAGTAGTCAAACTACAATATGAATTGACCTGAGGTACTTGTCAATACTTGCGAATACCTTTTGTTAATTACATTGCGGTTTTTTTTACAACGGTCATGGGAGTTCGTAGGAACCCTAGTTTGTAGGTACACCACCTTAAACTTGTTTCGGGTATTTTTACCATTAGACAATCAGTGTCAGAGCTGTAAAGGGAAATAATCACCTCACAAAACAATAATTGTTTTGTAGCACTGTAATTGCAACATAAATTGACTTGTAAAACGTGAATTAAAAAAATAAATGAGACCTTGCTGCAATTACGTTGAGTTTTTACAAAGGTCATGGGAGTTCGTAAGAACACGAGTTTGTAAGTGCACCACCATAGATTGTTTTAAGCTGTTTTTACCTTAGGACAAAAGGGAGATAATCGCCTCAAAAAAAATAAATAAAAAATAATAATAAAATAAAACAACACTTTTCAGTAATTGTTGAGTTTATTTACAAGGGTCATGGGAGTTTTAAGGATTGAAGATTCTTAGTATGTGTTTGTAGTGTGTATTGTACAAAGACATGTGAATGTTATGCTACATTCTAATATGCTAAAATGTTAAATGCATTAGCTGATACCTGAGCTATTCCTTGTTTGAACCATGCTAATGCTAACAAATTATGAATGTCCTGTGGTAAAAATGGCTTAACACAATATGCGGTACACCACCTTCGGCTATTTTAAGATGTTTTTACCTCAGCAAAACATAACTTCTGCGTCAGTTTAAAGGGACATATTTACATTACAAATTGAAAGTGCAAACTTCAAGAATTTTGTAGGACAATAGTTATATTACATTACATTTAGTCATTTAGCAGATGCTTTTATCCAAAGCGACTTACAAATGTGGACAATGGAAGCAATCAAAATCAACAAAAGAGCAATGATATGTAAACTATAACAAGTCTCAGTTAGCTTAATGCAGTACAGCTAGGTTTTGTTTTTAATTATATAACAAATAAAAAGAAAACAGATAGTGTTAGCAAGCTAGTGTTAATGGCTTTTTTTTTTAGTTGAACTGCAACATGAATTGACCTGGTACTTGTCAACTATGACCAATAAAATAAAACAAGACCTTTCAGTTACGTTAAGTTAATTTAACCTACAAGGATTATGGGAGTTCAAAAGTTCGAAGATGCTTATTGAGTGTTTTTGCTGTATTTGCTGCTCATGTGTAAATGTTATGCTACATACTAATATGCTAAATGGTGAATTAATTAGATAATAGCTGAGCTTCCTTGTTTAAACCATACACTTAAGTTATTATTGCCCTGTTGTAAAAAACACTTAAAACAGGTACACCACCTTGGACTGTGGTGTTTTCACCACAGGACAATCATAATTTGTAACATTGTGTCAGAGTTTTAAAAGAATGATACTGAGAGTTTGTTCAGTTCAGAAGACCATCTGTTTTAAACCAGTTTTAAAGGGTTACTCCACCCCAAAATGAAAATTTTGTCAGTAATTATTCACCCTCATGCCGTTCCAAACCCATAAGACCTCCGTTCATCTTCAGAACACAAATTAAGATATTTTTGATGCATTCTGAGAGCTGTCTGACCCTCCCATAGACAGCAATGGAATTAAAACGATTAACGTCCAGAAACATAACAAAGAGATCAGTTAAATAATCCATGTGACATCAGGGGTTCAACCGTAATTTTACGAAGCTTCTAGAATATTTTTTGTACGCAAAGAAAACAAAAATAACGACTTTATTCAACAATTGGTCTCCTCCGCATCGTCATAGCGCCATTTTGGAGAGTATCCACTGAACGTAAACACCACATGGATAAGTTTTCTACGTTTATTTACACTTTGATTTGAACGAAAACAGCGTATCCATGTGGTGCGGCTGACTCAGAACAGCATACGCTGTTTACGTTCAGTGGATACTCTCCAAAATGGAGCTATGGTGACACGGAGATGAATTGTTGAATAAAGTAATTATTTTTGTTTTCTTTGCATACAAAAAGTGTTCTCGTAGCTTCGTAAAATTACGGTTGAACCCCTGATGTCATATGGATTATTTTACCGATCTCCTTGCTACGTTTCTCAGACAGCTCTCAGAATGCATCAAAAATAGCTGAATTTGTGTTCCGAAGATAAACAGAGGTCTTACGGGTTTGGAACGACATGAGGGTGAGTAATTAATTACAAAATTTTCATTTTAGGGTGGAGTAACCCTTTAAGACCAGCAATCCATCCCTTACGAAAATTAACCATGGTTCCACTACAAATCAACCAAAAAACTATGGTTACTATAGCATGGATTTGCTACACTAACCATATTTCACCATGGTATTTGTAGTAAAACTGTGGTTATACAAATGGCAAACAATACACCAAAAAACATGGTTACTACACTTTTACTTTAGTAAAACCATGGTTAATGTTCAAGAGGGATGTTCTTTTCAGGCAGTATTTCACATCACGTTTAATAACCATTATCTGTCTCTTTTGAACCATTTCAGTGGACAACTACTGAAAACTGCTGAACATCCTGGATCTTTGCAAATAAAAAATTGAAAATTGTAGCTCCTGATCATCATCTTCACAACCTGTGGTTTGTAATCCTGTAGCTGTGCTTTCCTGAGCTCACAAAGGGTATAAATGGAAAACCTTTCTGTAGATCTTGCAGTAATTACTTTGTTTATGCTGCTCCATGTGTGAATGTTATGCTACATGCTATGCTAATAGGCAAATTTATGGCCTGAACTAAGTTATTCCTTGTTTAGTGCAAAAGTTGTCTAATAAGATGTGGTCAACAGCTTAAAAACAGTCTAAGGTGGTTTGCTGATTTTAGCTGGCTAACGGACTGATCAAGTTTAAGTTGTTAAAAGTTGTTAGTCAGCTTGGAAGATTAGCTCACTGACCAGCTAAATCAGCCGAACACCATCTTTGTTAGGCAGGGAGAACATCTAGACCACCTGAAGACCAGTTTGGTCCCATTGGGAGACCAGCTAACTGTTTTAATCCACCAGAAATCCATGGTAAGTGAAATTGTTTGTAAGTCAGTATATTTCATGTTTAGTAACCACTGTCTCTTTTTCTTTGGGTTTCTCAGCAGACAAGAATTGAAGAACTGCAGAAGCATCTCCTGTTGGCAGGTAAATACGGTGTATGAATTCATGGTTCCTGTTCTTGATCTGTGGGACACATAAACAGGTTTGTAATCCCATATCTTTGCTCCTCTGGGCTCACAAGAGGTATAAATGGAAAATCGGTAACCGTTTGGTTGCGATGCATTGGTCAGTCCCTCATTAAGTAATGTGATTAGCAGTCAGTGGGTGGATGCACCAAACATGACGTCAACAGTGGAGACTGCCCTAATCTGCATGACACAGATTTCATAGTTTTCAAGTTTTCTCCTACTATTTTTACTCTAGTTAGAGCTTTTGATTGATAAATGCATTGAGTTTTTTCACTTTTATTGTGAGGAAAAGAGAAAGCCACAGCCATCTGCCTCTCAGTGTAGATGGCCGCATCTTAATCCAGATTATGGCTGCAGCATAAACGTTTTTTTTTTTTTTTCTGGCCGCCATTACTAGTCAACAGTGTGTCCTTGATAACAGACAGGCAGGTCGTTTAGCCTAGCTCCAATTAAACCACCAGCAATCCATCTGAGGGACCTCCCTGGACTTTCTCCGAAAGATTTCAGGAAATCACAACTTGACGTCAAGCTTGAGACTCCAGCGGGTTAAAAAATAATGGCATTTCTAATCAAAAGTATGGTGGGGAACCCACTGAAGGGAATGGGATTTGGAGGAGGAGAAGAAAAGGCTGAGGAGGAGACCCCCAAGGACCCTGCAGCGGCCGCCGGTATGACTAGAGAAGAATATGAGGAGTACCAGAAACAAGTAGTGGAGGAGAAGTAAGTAAAGTTTGGGCCCCTCAGGCCCTATTTGTGCTTACAGTACATACTTAGCATTTAATGACCTTGACAAAGTAAATGAAGAATCTTGCATATGCTGTCATGCGTATTAAGTTCTGTATTTATCTCTTTGGAGATTTTTTTGCTCTTAGTGAGATTAATGCATTATTATTTTCAACTGATAGCATTTCAGTTCTGGATTCTTTTGCATCTTCCACCCTTAAAGCTGATGCTACATCACAGAAATGCTGTAATTCAAATAAAAACTGCATTTGATGTCTATTGCAAAGGGAGCTGCAGAGATTAGCAAGAGCATGATGCAGACTTAATCTTAAAGGCATCTGATATTCTCCATGATGATGTATTCATGTGAACACCTGCACATTAACTCTCTCAGGTGTAAAAATTTTTTACAAAATTATAATGTCAGCGATTAAAGATGAACAGACTCCATGTTGGTATCAGAAAGTAAGCGTCAGGTGCTAGCTGCTAATCAGTCCTAAGAGCAGAGCTTAGTGCGGGTTATCCTGGCCTTGTTGATCTGGATAATGCTATTTTTAGAAGCAATCATGGTAGAGAGTGAATAATGGAAGTATTGGAGAATGTTAGACCTCTGCATATATAAAATATGAAATTTATTGATTTATTTCCAGGCCACAGTTGGCAGCCATTTTGTCTGTTGTCAAACAGACCTAGCTGATATTTATTTATGACTAATTCATAAATTATGACTCTTGCAGTGTAACGATAGAAGTCTGATTTAATTTAGCTATCTATTTTGATAGTAATGTTGCACCTACACATCTATTAAGCCTAACTAGAGTGTTAGTAGAGTATTAGTAGACTGGTAGGGTTAGGGTTAGATTAAGTGGACATGTATTTGCAAAATTACTTACAGTCAGTAAAATATCTGTTGGGACACCATCACAATAAAGAGTTAGCAGACATTAATCAGACAGTCTACTAATACTCTAATGAGAGTTAGTTGACATGTAGACGCAGTGTTACTTAATGTTCAAAAGGGACCATCAAAATAAAGTGTTACCAGACCATCTCTGTGATCTTCTGAAATTCACAGTTATAGTTCAGTGTTGCTTACAAACAGGGAACGTGATTACAGAGAACCAGATTAACACATGAAATGATGGTGTTCACTCCGGTCATGAAATCTTTTGCATATCCTATGCAAACTAAAATACATTTTGAATAAGAAAAAATAAATACATTTCATATAGCTTTTGAAAAGAGATTTTCCAATCAGTATTTGTACAGGAAAAAGCATCTGAAACATGCTAATCCCAAGAGTTGATATTATTCATGTTCAAAAGAGATGAGATAACAACTCACATCAACAGGCTCACTTAAGTAGAAATATGCCTAGGACTGAAACAGATGATTCGTACTGTAAACATACATGTCTGCAGTGAGATTACATCTGAACATCTGAAGATCGTTGTGTTGCTTCAGATCAAACATCCACAGGATTTTATTATTTAGTTGTTGCTGGTAAACTAGCTAAGAGCTTTGCTTCAAGTATAGCCATAGTACTGCCAGAACAATGCTCTAAGCATCCTGAAGCTCTTTATCTGGAATTAAGCTGTAGTGCTAAACCCCGGAGGTTATTTTATTTTACTGCTACAGTGTTTTGTCACGCATGGATTTTAAAACAAACTGTTTGTGCAATGCATGTTTTCCACTGAATTATACATGTGTACCGTGGTATGTTTTTTTACATGAAGATCACAGATTTGTATCCACTGTATTACATAGAATTTTAAAAAAAAAAAAATAGATTAATATGCTGTGTTTTTCTTAGCACGTGATAACGTGTTGTCAAAACATTTCTGATCCACAGAATGGAAAGAGATGCAGACTTCTTGCACAAGAAAGCAGAGCGGGCGACTCTGAGGGTTTGTCTACGAGAAAAATACAGACTTCCTAAAGTAAGAGCCATTTTGCCACTTCTCAAATCCAAAAAGAATCTATTTTAACAAGGAAATGTTCTTCAGTTGGCAATTGGCATGAAGTTTTTTTCATCAGGATTAAGGTTATAACTCATACATTACCATTAAATTTTTTAGCATAGTCTCCTATGCTCACAAAGCTTGCATATTTATCAGAAACACAAAATAAATAAAAAATAAACAAAATAAATCAAAATAAATCATTGTAATAATATGCTACAATATTTCACAATTTAAAATGACAATTTTCTATTTGAATTTAAGCCGATGAAACTATTATTCCAGTCTTTAGTGTCACACAATCCTTCAGAAATCATTCTAATATTAAAATAATTAGTTGAAAGCATCTCTAGCATTCCTAATTTGCATGTGGCTCCCACACACACACACACACACACACACACACACACACACACACACACACACACACACGGATGCTTTGTTTGGCTTTGAGTTCTTGGCACTTGTGAGAAATAAACTAACCAGATTAAGAGAGTGAACTGAGGTCTGCGCAAGCCTCCCAACCATATTGGCTTTCCTCAACATCTGTTTGCTTTACAGCTTTATACTCTCTCTTAAATCCCTAATGAAATAATGCAAAAGACTAAC
Organism: Acrossocheilus fasciatus; assembly: GCA_036784905.1. NCBI lineage: Eukaryota > Metazoa > Chordata > Actinopteri > Cypriniformes > Cyprinidae > Acrossocheilus > Acrossocheilus fasciatus. The sequence goes on from CM071958.1 coordinate 7,644,256, forward strand.
ATACAGAGTCTAAAATGTTGGATATTTAAATTAGATTTGTGTATAACACCCCAAATTCATTGGCTAAGGCTAGTCGGAAGTAACTAAATTCACCAATGATCCACTTTTTTTTTTCTTTTTTTTTTTTTCTTTTTTTTTAACCATTTATGAACATGTTTGATAATAAAATGGTATGTATTTACCCCTCAGAGTGAGCAGGATGACAACATGATCCAGATGGCAGGAGATGACGTGGACGTTCCCGAGGAGCTGCTGAAGATGGTGGATGAGGATGCCACGGAGGAGGAGGAGAAGGACTCCATCCTGGGGCAGATGCAGAACTTACAGAACATGGACATGGATCAGATAAAAGAGAAAGCCAGTGCTACACTGACAGAGATGAAGTCCAAGGCTGAGGAGAAGTGTTCTGTCATGTAGTGGCTTAGCAGGTTCACACATTTCTACAAACCAGGCCAGGTTTTTAATACAAAAACCAGGTCGGGTTTTTGAAATACGGTTTTGAAAACCTTTTTTTTTTTTTTGACATGTCTTCAAATGAAATTTCATTTGAAAGCATGTCAGAAGTCACTCAAGTTCTATGTTCCCAAAAGCTGCAAGGTTCTGGCTCTAGATCAGCTTTTCAGCTTCTCTTGCTTGGCTCCCAATTTCGCTGTAGGGCTTTTTCTTTTGTATGTGTTGTTTGAATAAAAGATGTTGTAGTCTATTCCCTCCTTTTCCTTGTTTTTTTTTTCTTTTTTTCTTTTTTCTTCTTGCAATATTACCTGTAAATATATCTAACAAACATCTAACTTGAACCTGAGGTGGAGAAGCTTTGTTTAAATCCCCCTCCTGCTTTTTTGCACAAGGGATGAGACGAATGTTATGCTGTTTCTTGTTCATTTTTTGACAACAAACCGTCTAGCATTGACATATACAGTATGATATTGTAATACTCAGTAGGATTCTAGTCATATGTATTAAGTTTTTATGTGAGGTAAATAGGCATGAATCGGATTGTAAACAGATTTAACACATGAATAAAACAGTCGATTAAAAATCTGAGTCTGCCATGCATTTGTGATCAAAATAAGTACACGTCTGTGAGATTTTCTTGGACATAATAATTAATTGTGTCAATGTTTTATACCATGTAGCTTTATATTTACAGGAAAACAGCTAAATCCGGTAAAAAGGGTCTGAAAACAGAGTTTATTTAGCAACTCACATGAAAAGTTGTTACTGCACGACTAGACAGGAGAAAAATATTAAATGAATATAAATAAAATATTAAATGAAGTTCATGTTTATTGAAAAAGAAAGGCTTTGGACTTTTAAAGATTACCTGCTAATAGGATCATCAGGTCTGAGACAAGTTAAATGCCTTCACTAGACATAGTAACATTGTGTCTTCACATTATGTGACCTCATATTATGTCATTTTTATTTGTTTGTTTAATTTCAGTTGTATTTTATTTTTATTATTTTTTTATTTTTTTTTTATTTTTTTTGTCATGCCAATGCAGTAAATAATAATAATAATAATTTAAAAAACTATAAGGTACAAAAAAGTACAATAATATTTGAATATAATCATTGAATGAATGAATGAATAAATAAAAAGTCGTTTTTAAAGCGTTAATCAACACATTCAAAGATTCTTGTATTTTGCAGTGTGTTTTTGTTTTTCGAATATGTGTGTGTGTGTGTGTGTGTGTGTGTGTATCTTTGAATAAATCTGGAAATACCAACATTATCTGTTGTAATTAGGGAAAAGCCAAGCAGTTGAAAGGATTTGTGCTGTTTTGGATGGAGGGGGGAAAGTGTGTAATCCCCTCAAACCAGCGTGTGTCCTGCGGATTATCAGACTGCTGTCAATCTTTGTTCGGAGCTAATTACACGTATCCATTCAATATTGAGGAAGTTTACAAATTCTTCCAATTAACTGCACCTCAATTGTAGGCTTGCTCTCTGGGGTCGCGCGCTTGCTGCTTGAGATCGCGTTTTGTTCATGTAACAAAATCCCCTAATGGCCGAAACCACTCCACGCTCGAAGTGTATAGGCCTAAAGTAGTCCTTGGTGGTGTTTTATCGTTTTAGAGTTGTAATTAGTTAGTTAGGCTGCTTAAATGTTTGACCACCAAAACTTCTGATCATTTCGTTCTACCGATGCCAATTTACCAGTTTTAGCCTACGTTTAATTGATTTCGTTTCAGTGTTTTGTCGTTCACAGAGAGACTAAATAACATTTAATTTTCTCCTAGAAATTATGTATAAAGTAAACTTTGTTTTTACTTTATTTTATATTATATTTATTTGTTTGTATATAGCCTAGCCTAGAAGACTGTAATTTTTAGTTAGGCTGCAACATTTAATTACAATGATGTTAAGATAAGACATTTTGCTTAAATGTCTGTAACTCATTGTTAATTTAATTTAATTTTTATTTTATTTATCTTTGCGCTGTGATTCAAATTTTGATGTAGGCCTAATATTTCCATATTTTAGTTGCAGCGAATTAGTAGGCTATAAAAATACAACTTAAACTGTGTAAAATAATTTCAAATAAAGAGTAGTCGTACTAGCCTATTTCATTTTAACATTTTGTGTTTCGGCCACTCTCACAAACTTGGCAAAATGCCATTAATTTTTAAATTAATTAATTAATTAATTTATTTATTTATTTGTCCTGTAAATCTTTCTTATTGCCAAATAGAGACATTCAGCTTACTGTCACCTAAGGGAGTGATATGGCCGTATATAATTTTCACTTTAACATGGAATTTCCTTCAAAAAGCTTTTTTTATTTTTTGTTTTATTTTTAATTTATTTTTCTGAAAATAGTGTAGAATACAAATACCTATTTCGGCGCGAGTGTTACCACAGAACAATTTTATAAACTACCATTTTTAATGGCATTTGCGCGTACAGAGATCTTGATCTGTTTCGGTCCCAAAGATGTAATCCCAGCCTGAGTTCCTCTTATTTCTACAGGCCATCACGATCAAGACATCTGGAGCGGGAAAAGATGATTTAAGATTTATGTAAGGCGGTTTATAAAGCTGCCATTATGCCCACAGGGATCTCTGGGAGGAGTTAAATGCTCAGGGACAATACTACATCCCTCACTCCGGCCAATCTGACGTTTCTTGACGTGTCGAAGGGGATGTCACTCACACAATAGAGTCCCGGTCGAGGGGGATCCATATAAGGCCCCTGGGGGCCACTGCATCCTCAGTGTGTGCAGGACCACTACTGGAGAAAGTTGCTTCTGCTGGAACAGCCTGGACTATTGGAAATAGAGTGTATTGCATAGGAAAACAGGGGGAATCCTTAGTGCTTTCTTTTTTTCTCAAACTAAACGTTCAATGAGGCTTGTTGGATCTCAGTCCCAAGACATGGAAGAGCGTCTCTCCCCATCCGCGCGCCTGGTTCGCAGTCCTGGATCCCAAACCAGGATCCACAGCATTGAATCCATTTTGGGATTTAAAGGAGAGAATATCTTCCACCCGGCGTTTTCTTATGGATCCGGGAAGCCTGTCAAAGACAACGAGCATTTGTCTTCCCCCAAAAAGGACTCCAAAAACTTTGATGGTGAGTTAACAGCTTTTTGGACTTTTTGGCAGCACTTTATACGAAATTTATTTTTTTTAAGTCATGAATAAATATCTACAGGTAGGCCTACATAATAGACATTAAAACACATAAGTCTATATGAAATCTGAAAAGTTTTAAGTTTTTTATTTAAATTGAAAAGGGGGGGGGGTGTTAAAAAGTTTTTGAGAAAATAAAGAAGGGAAAAGAAACTGAAAGTGTTGAATTTCTATTTAATTTGAAAAATTGTAAAATATAATTAAATAATCAAATTATGACGACGTCAAAATATATGATTGAATGACATTTTAGTGTTTTCATGTGATGTTAAAAAAGGAAAATAATTGTAATAGGCCTACGTGAATTTAAATTGAAATAAGGTCCCACCTTCTCAAGGAAAACTGCATTACTTTTCTACAGGTGTCTGTAGATCCGCCGTTATGGTCAGTCCGGATCTGCCGGATGTGGATGGTGGTAAATTATCGGATGATGAAAATCCGAAGAAAAAGCACCGGCGGAACCGGACCACGTTCACCACCTTCCAGCTGCACGAGCTCGAGAGAGCGTTTGAGAAGTCGCATTATCCGGACGTGTACAGCAGAGAGGAGCTCGCGCTCAAGGTCAACCTGCCGGAGGTTCGAGTGCAGGTGAGCACAGCATACACCACACATGATGGATGCATTTGACAATAAGAATAGGAGCACTTTATTTAATAGATCACTGTTCAAAACCTTTTATCACTGATCCCTTCAGTTTGCAAAGTTAATAAAAAATATTTCTAGCACAAATTCATGGCAAGAGATCATATTTTCGTTTTATAAACACTAATAAAATAGTATAGACTAAAACAAAACGCAATATGGATTGAAGGAACCAGGGCATTTATTTTTTGAAAATTTAATGACAAATAGCAATTGTTTAAGAAATAATACAATTAAAAAACTTTAGAAATATTAAAAGTTAATTTAAAAAATAAATAAATCTTGTATTCCATTGATTAAAAATAAAACTTGACAAATATAGATTGTAAGAGATTTCACATCAGACTACTTTTCTTGTGTAGTACCAAAGAAAATTTTGCCTCCTCCTTCTTCTTGATTTTATTGGGATATAATATAATAATGAGATTTGAAATATTATAAAGTAATTTTAGTGACAGCAAATAAAATGTGGCTAATATATATTTGTTTTCAAATATCTGATCCTTATGTGTAGCAAATTAAGATCTGCGACATAAATAACTTATAATATTGCAATATAACATTACATATGATATGTAAAAAGTCATATAAATATAATACAATTTAATCAAACTATGAACATTTGAACTTTTTTGCAAGTGTATTTGAAATGTTTTGTGAATTATGAATTTATAATATTGTAATACATAATATTACTTATAATATATGTAAAAAATAATATAATACAATTTAATCATGAGCTTATAACTACATATATCAAGTTTTTTACCAGTGTATTTGAATGGTTTTTGCATTTGAACTTTTTTTGCAAGTGTATTTGAAAGGTTTTTGAGATTTATTTATTTAGAAGTTTTTGGCTAATTATGAACATTAAATCTGCACTTTTCTATATCATCCCTCACGGTTGGACATACTTCTGCATTCTAAACTAAATCCTTCCTATGTCAAATTTCAGGTTTGGTTCCAAAACCGCCGTGCAAAGTGGCGACGTCAGGAGAAGCTGGAGGTGAGCTCCATCAAGCTGCAGGAGTCCTCCATGCTGTCCATCCCCAGATCAGGGCCGCTGTCTCTGCCGTTAGAGCCCTGGCTTACCGGACCCATCACCTCCTCCAGCTCTCCCCTGCAGTCCCTGCCCAGCTTCATCACCCCTCAGCAGGGAGTACCAGCCAGCTACACCCCTCCACAGTTCCTCAGCTCATCCACGCTCAACCACCCTCTGCCCCATATAGGAGCGGTGTGTCCCCCTCCACCAGCGTATCAGTGCTCAGGCTTTATGGATAAATTTACACTAGAAGAGGCAGACCCACGAAACACAAGTATCGCCTCGCTAAGAATGAAAGCGAAGGAACACATCCAGTCTATTGGGAAGACGTGGTAGACTGAGGAGGATGCTGACTGAGACACTCAGAGACTTGTTTGCGTCTCCTTTAACTTTCTAAATCAGACTCTGTTTGAAGAGAAGCGGTTTTCACATCTGTTTGTGGTTCAGAAAACTCCCAGAGTTGTTCATTATGGATGACAAGCTTTGTAAAACAAATTCACTGTACATTACTGTCTTTTTGTTTTTATTATGAGTTCATTTAAAAAAGTTTCCTTGCTAATGCATAAAACATGCAACCGGACTTAATTCTATCCTTTTTATAAAGCATTCAAAGAGAGAAATACAAATTTGCATTATAAATGCATGCATTTAATTTCATATGAATCACATTCGTCCCATTCAAAATCCTCATCGAGCCTTTAAAATACCATTCAGTGCTAGAAAAAGGGTTTCATTCTTTAAGTATTGTACGATGCAGATGGTGACTTTCCATGACATTTTGCTCTATGCTTTCACGTTGTACAGATTTTGTATTTTATAATAAAAAACAAGTTTAGAAAAATGTCAAATGCATCCTTTCTCCAATAGTTCTTAATGCATATTTTAAATTCATTAAAACAGTTGAGGTTATCATGCGATGTGACAAAATATTATGTTCATAAAGTAAAGTTCTTAAACTAAATAACACATATTCCACCGTTTTTTTGTAAATCTTTGTTATAATAAAATATTTTATATATTATTTTATTTCTGTTTATTTCAGTAGGCTATAAAATTCCATTGTATTTTTAAGATATCAAAGCAAATGTTTTGTTGTAAGTTCAATATATATAGTTTATTATTATTATTATTATTATTATTATTATTACTGTTCACTGTGGCGCTTCTCCGTGATTATGCCGCCATCTAGTGTTTGCGTTTGGAACATTATTCTCCGGTAATATCAGACCAGTGTTTTTGCAATCTATATTGTAATTTTGGAGTGGATTTTTAGGTTTCTGTGAGTGTTTCTATATAGAAACATGTTCTCACCTTCACTCAACTAAACTAACTCTGGGGTTATTAAAGTAAAGTATAAAATTTTCCAAAGCCAAGCTAAATATATGTCCTTGTGTAGCTTTTTCTTTTTCATTTATACTGTTTATAAATAAATAAATAAATAAGTCTGACATTATAAACACTTTTTATATACTTTTATAAAGATAATTAGCCTATTTTTCTACACACAATGTAAAGTAAGACATGTAAACCTTCAAAATAAAATACAAATTTGCTTTAAAATCCCTCAGGAGATTAAATATCATCAGGTTATCTAAATTTCACAAATTCCTTCATATAGTTGTTTGCATTGGCAGTTAGGACCTGCAGATCTGTACCAAACTCGTCAGCTCACATCTTCATGAACACATGACTATCACCAAATCTGACGTTTGCCATTTGTGCAGCAACTTTATCAGTGATGCAATTAGATTGAGACTGAAGGGGGTCACATTTCTATTAATGGTCGTTCATCTGTGACAAATGAGGAAAGCAAACATCAGAAATGAAACTGTGTAACTAGATGAGCTTAACCAAATGAAAGTGGCTTCAATTGACATCTTTCATTGTTAGAAACATCAGTGTGTATAATTGGAGCCATAATTGTGCATGGACAGCTGAGAGCGGCGAGACAGCTAGACCATCAACAGTTTCCTGCCAGTTGTCACAGACAATGCAGAGGTTGTGTGTGGTGTGTGTGGTGAAGAGTTTTTCTGTCACCTGCCTGCCTTTGTTAAGTGACTGCTTGACTAATAAGCAGGTTATGGCCAGCCACCTCAAGAGATTGATCATAACCTGTAATAAATTGCTTTCAGAATGAGACAGGGTCTTTTAAATCTCAAGCTACATGTACTAGCGCATTCAGCTCAGCACATTCTCTATTTAGTTGCAATGCATGGACTGTAAGGAATAGTTCACCCAAAAATGTAAATCGGTTTCTTATAAACACACAGCTTTTCGCTTCACAAGACATTAATTGATGGACTGGAGTGTTGTGGATTACTTATGGATTATTGTGATGTTTTTGTCAGCTCTTTGGACTCTCATTCTGACGGCACCCATTCAGGATCCATTGGTGAGCTAGTGATGCAATGCTAAATATCTCCAATACTGTTCTGATGAAGAAACAAACTCATTTACATCTTGCATGACCTGAGAGTGAGTTAATTTTCAGCAAATTTTTCATTTTTGGGTGAACTGTTCCTTTAATAGTCTTTTTCAAGTCATGAAATTTCAAATGATATGCAAGCGAGCAGACTGTTGTTTTTATAAACCGCAGATAGCCCAACAAGTTAAAGTTTATTAAATATTAATCAATTGAACCATGAATACAATGGTTACTATGGTGTCAGTTATCAAGAAGATGAATTCATTTACAAAACAATACCATAAAATATACAGAATGATGACACTCAGTTTATGTGTGTTTGTTTGTAGAGATATTGACATACAAAAATATAACATGCTTATTTATATGTTGTTGAATAAAGAGGTTTGTATTCGAACTTCAAACCACAGTCTTTTGTCCACTTGGTCCTCAGCTTTCGTTGTCATCCTGCATTAATAAAGCCCGTAACAAGACGTCCTCAGCCTGTATATGAAATATAATAAAGAGAAATAACATTATATAAGAATCAAAGGAAACTGACCTTAAATAAAACATGCATATCATCATTAGCTTAGGAAAATTGTTGCAAAAACTAGTACACTTAACTAAAACTAAAACCATGAAAAGTTTGCATTACTTTAAATAAATTAAGCTTTCATTTAAATAAAATATTTAAAAAATTAAACGTATGCACTAAAATAACTAAATCTAAAACTGAAATAAAAAATTTAAAACTATACAGACATTAAAAAAAAATATATATAATGACAAAAATACACTAAAAGACTAAAACTCTAACTTAAAAATTAAATAAAAAAATATCAAATTAAAAACAAATTCAAAATATTAACAGTATCTCAAAGATACTAAAATAACACTGGTTACAAAAGGTTTGTCTGTCTTATTTGTTATTTGTCTGGTCAAAAGTGATTTTTTATTTTCCCAATTAAATTTTTTTTATTATACACATTGCAGAATAGTTTTGTGATTAAAAATAGATCAGAACCACCTATATGCACTTCAAATGCATCTTGCATGCATTTATGCATTAACATAACGATCATTTTAAGGATTTTTCTTACCAGTTTGACTTGTCTGTCTCTCTCATGACCTTCCTCCCACTGACGTCTCTCTTCCAGCATGCGCTGGAGCAGTTTATGAGCATCGATCTCCTCTGTGCCCTCCAGCATGCTCTCCGGTGCCATCCGTCCTCTCATGAGCGCATGAAGGAGTGGCAGCAGCAGATGTTTGTTGTATCTTTCCAGCTGCTGATCCTGATCTCCAGTCGTCATGGAGGTCTCATCGTTGCCTTCTGGATCCTCAGGTCTGACCTGCTCATCTGTGCTTTTCTTGCCCATTAAGTGCCCTATAACATATATAGGTCATTAAAGACTGATTGTGGTTCTTTTTTAAGTAAAATCAAAGCATTTAACACATATGACAAGTAGGACAGCATCTCCACGTGTAGGTTGCAAACAAAGTCACAACAATGCATTAGATACATTATAGTACAACCTAATCAAGGAAAAGCTATATATTAACCATTTAAACAAATACTGAATCCAGTCTGGTGCAAACAAAATGCAATTTAACCCAAAATAATCTATAATTCCTTCTATTCGCCATGTCACGAACAATTGCTTGATACAGCATTAGTTCCACTGAACTCAGTCTCAATCTCATATTTTACCTGATTTTCACTGCATCATGCAAACACGCATAAAGCCAGTTGCTTGCCACCTATTTTCATCCAATTAAGACACGGCCATTGCTCATTACACCCTATGGGTCCACTTTCCCTCTTCAGACTGGAAGCTTAAGTGACACCTGAGAGTTTTGCAATCACTTCAGATACATACTTAATGAATGTAGCCTACTCAGTAAACTACCAATGGTACATTTAATCAAGTGATTTAAATGGTTATTATCTGCTAGTGTTATTGATTTCATTTGTTGTGTATTCTTAAAACTTTTCTTTAATGGATAAAAGCTCCTTATAGGTTCAGCAACAAACCCTCATTTTTCTCTGGAGATTGAACGCTCTAGATGATACATTGCAGGTTATTTAGACCAGCATTTTGGTAGAGGCACACACCAATTTAAATGTGATATTTAATTAATTTTTATTTCATTTTTTTATATTTTTATTACTACCTGTTTATGTCGTAGTAGCTACTACGTATTCTTTAAAGAGTATGTAGAAAAATACATTTCATTTGTCAACAAGTTTTGTTGTTTCACGTTTGACAAATAATAGGCTACTGAAACTTAAATAGTCAACCTTCGTTATCTTTTAAGAATTTTTATAGTTATTTAAAAAAAAATAAAAAAGCAGTAAATGAAGAGCATGCAGACTTTCGAATGTAAAAAATATGCACTGCTTAAAAAAATTATAGTAATCAAATTTTAAATACTTGTAGCAACTCTCCTCCAAAACAATAAGAGTATATACGTATAAGACCTAATATATTTAACTGGTAAATTAAAAATATGATTTTCACTCACCAACAGCCCAGTGATTTCCGCGCGGATAAACTTTTCCAATTGGTTGTGAGTCTGATGCATAAACATCACAGAGCACAACAAGTAGAGAGATGGAAACGACTAATCTGTATCTCCACACGAGGCACATCACGCTCATGTAAGACTCGAGTCCCTTCAGCTTGTTTGATCAGTACTCCTGTAATTGCTCGTTCAGTTATTGCTAGTAGAGGCCCGTGTAATGTTGCAAATGGATAATCACTTCATTTATATACTCCCGTGACGACGACCACTTAGAAAGTGAAAGAAAATGACGCGATAATTTGGTGCGCTACAGAGAGAAACTGTCGTGCCAATGTCTGTGTGACTCGTGTGGGGTGGTACGCTGAAAGTTTAATGCCCCCTCCCAGGGGTTCTGCGTCAGTATCTCGGTAGGTTAGGCTACTTGACATAAAAACACAAAATGTCATGTTGAGCTAACCTGTCATTATCTCAGCCACGGGCTATTGTGTTTCCCAAGACAGAGTCAATGTGAAATGTCATCAGTATTTCATTAGATGCGGGGTAAAAATAGCTTGTAAAGGCTTCTTATTGTTTTTTCGTGCAGTTGGTTCAATAGAGCCCCAATTCCTTTATGTCATATAGGAAAATTGAGATAAAAATACAGAAACAGATCTCAGGCTAAACTGGTCCCTGACCAGAGTAATGATCCAAACCCCTTTAAAACCAGCCAAAAGACCAGTTAAGCCAATTTATTATTTTGTTTTATTTTAAAGCAGGGAAATTAATAATAAAGTTTCTAGAGATTGTTGGCAGTGATATAAATTGCATTTTTTTATGTCAACAAATCTCCAGTTACAAATCTATTTATATTATAGCCTAATACAAAGACATTATAGTTTACTTTACAAGGGTTGGTACTTTTTTATTTTTATTTTTTTATTTCATGAACATAGAATTTCTGTGAAACCATAGCGTGATATATTCATTATATATATTATCATATTACATTTGTTTTATTGCCATTTTTTAGGACTGCAAAACAAGTATTACGTTATTAAGTATTAAGCATTACGTTAAACAGTTAAACAAACATGAATATCTACATAAGTACAAAAATAAAGTTAGTGCCACACAACAAAGATAAAATAGCAACTTATTTTTCAAAACATTAAAAAAAAAAAAAATATATATATATATATATATATATATATATATATATATATATATATATAATTTGTATTATTTTATTATTTATTTATATTTATTTTAATTGTTAACTTTTAGGAGTGCAAAACAATTATTTGGATCAAAATGCAATTACATAAAAAATTGTACATGAATGAAGTAAAAGCCAGAGAAAAATGAACATATTTTTTCAGGATGATCTTACAGTGCGGATGAAATTACTTGGCACTCATCACTGATATCAGCTGTTCATTTCACATCTCTCACTCAGCAAACAATGGCAGAATGGAAGTTCCTGCAAAGCCTATAAACAAACAAATGTCATCCCATGAAAAATAAAAAAAGCCTCGATAAAATTTAAATAGTTTTAATTACATGGCAAACAGTGCATTCAGTGGCACTGAAGGAAAACAACATCCCTGGTAACCTCCGGCAAGCTTGTATTGTTCTGTAAATCAGAAAGAACAGATGGGATTTGATGCTTGTGGTTTTACTTGGATGGAAAAACCAACAAGTGAACAATGCATACATGCAAATGAAGAGATATGTGAGGTTTTCTATGAATTTCTGTTGTGATTATACATGAGATATCTAATTGGGATAATCCAATTTAAAGATATAATATTTCAGGATAATGTGAATCAGATATCAAAGCCGAAAGGACAAGACCTTGAAGGCACTGTCGGTTTTGTAAAGAACACAAAGCAGGGCAGGTGAGGTGAATTTCTCATGCTGGTGTTTATGTCACCATCACAGATTAAGGCTTAAGTTCTTAATGAAATTAAGTGTGAACGTCAAAAGAAAAATTAATTTATAGCAATGGGTAGAGTTAATTATTTGAAAGCCTTGCAAAGCAAAGTAGCCTATGCTGCTTTAAAATGTCTTGTTTTTTAATGAACTGACATTTTGGCAAGACCAATAAATGAGAAAGAAAACATCACAAAGGTTTTTTTTTTTTTTTTTTTTTTAAATGGACATAACTGCAGTATGTTTAATCAAGCATGCAGCTAGAGTAAAATGCAATTCCTGCAAATAAACATAGCATGATTTTCACCACTAGATGGAACTATTTGGTTTCATTTGAAGGTTACCATGTTGCACAAACACCGGTATCAGTTGACCTGAGGACATGTACAAAATACAAGGACAAAAACTTCAGTATGACACTTTAACATATATAATAATAAACGCCCATTCACAGTTTATATCATAAATAAATTATAATAATTTCATCATGAGAAAAGCAAATGCATTTATTTGCAATAATGCATAAATTGATGCACTCTGTGTAGTCTGGAGAATGACAATTGTTCAGAATGACAATTAAAATTGCAATTATTAATTAAGATATTACTTTAAAAGTATTGCCTCAGGCCCAGTAAGCAAACTGAGTACTTTTTCAGATCATATTAAAGATGAAAAGGTCAGAAATGAAAAGATGTCAACACAAGTCTACCCTTAAAGACATCCAGGTCAAGTTTCCCTTCATTCTGTCAAACACGTAGACGAAGATTTAGACTACTGCTGTCTGTTAAGGTTATATTTTGACTAAAAATGACCCATAGCCTATGTAATATTCATCTTTTTTTTTTTTTATTTCACTGGGGGGGGGGGGGGGGGGGTTGTTTTGTTTTTTTCCCCCCTGCAAATTTTTCTGTATGATTGTGTTCAAAAACGTGGTACTCACAATTATTTATACACATATTAATAATGTGTTTAGATTGTTTAGGTTACCATAGACTCCTACTAGCACAGTGCTGATGTGTGCAGCAAAGACTTCTGGGAATCAGGTTTGGTCCTTAGTGGAGCTGAACTGGGTGGCTGCCACTCACACACCAAACGTACACGCATGATGTTAAGAAACATGTAAACAATATTATAATAAAACTCTGATTTAATAGAAGCATGTTTAAATGTTAATTCCGACCTTGAAGATTATAAGGAGCGAATAGGCATCACCGCGGTGATTCATGGGTAAGTGTGGCTCAAAACCAACAATCCACAAACGTTCCATGGGAATCGTCAATTATGTTCCATCATTTCGCCATAATAACGTTATTTTCATACGTAAGAACGTAAATTCATAGCACGGACTTGTTTTGAGAAAGAGATCAATGATGTTTGATCTCAAATCATATCAAGATTTTCTTTTCCAAGTGCGGTGAATGAATCGTTCTTATGAGTCGGATCTTTTCAATGAATCAGTTTAGTCAGGACCGGACTAAACGAATGGTTCATGAACCAGTGGTCCAAAGAACCGAGAACAAAGCTTTCGGACATGTCCGATTCGCAGTGCTCCGGATTATTTGGAAGGAATTTTGTATTGTTGTATTACTCAGTCATATTGTAATTCGATTTGTTTAATGCTAATAAAAAAAACTGCTTTTATCACAGCTTGATACACGCGTACAAAACAGAGTTGGTTTTAACGTTTTATTAAAATGTCCAAACACTTTTTTTCTGCCAAGAGTAGCCTATTTAGAGTTTAAGTGTTTTCTTCTGTGAATATTTCGGTTCTAAATGTCTTTCTGAAGCTTTAATTATGGCTGAGGCAAAATGCAGCAGGGCACATGAAATAAAACGTTATTAAACGTAATAAACATCATACGATGCATTTGCGTCGTGATGTAAAAGATTCACTGAATCGTTTTTGGAAATGAACTGTTCAAAAGAACCGAATCGTGCCGTCGTGATAATCGCAAGGGTTTGTGGGATTGTCAGTCACAGTCACAAAAAAAAAAATCTCAGCGCACAATATTAAAGCAGTGAAGTATGAAATATTGATTATATAACGCAAATGTTCGTTTCATACCGCAGCCTTTTAGAAACGTATAGGCAACCTTTGAGAGAACATTTCCAAAATGGGAAGAAAAGCTATTTAAAAAACCCACATTAATCCGTTAATGAGAGCGAATAAATTCTCCGCGCTTTGCGAGAACTTCGTGGTGGAATCATGGAACGTTTTGAAACTCGAATGTAGCAATAATGTTGCAGCTGGCAGTATTATGACACGATATGAGGAATCAATAGGACACAGGCAGTCATGTGACTGCGCTTACATCTCGGGGGGTGGGCAGCAGTCTCTCCATGTCTTACTGCTGTAGTCGGCAGGGGGAAAGCCATGCATTCTCGATCATTTTAGAGCCGTGCTGTCATGAGGGCTGCTTGCACCCATGAGCAACGTTTTGCAATGCTTTTTGACAGCACTGCAATGTATTCCTGAGTCCCTCTTTCATGCATACTGATGATGTCTGTCATTCCAGATTGTGCTGTGCATAGCTGAATTTGGTGGTGCAGCAAGAATCATGGCTGGCCTTCTTGCCTTTGATATTTGCCTTTGCTGCCCTGCTGAGAAGAAGAGCCCTCACATGCAAGCTTTTAATTGAGACAGCCCTTTCTTACAATAACCCACAGGTAGGTGAGCATCTGTTCTTTGCTCTTTGAATGGGTCCTTCTGATAGCTGTCATAGTGGCAGGCCAGGAGGATTTGCTGATAATGGGGTGTAGTGGAGAGCATACATGGATTTAATGGCCGTAGCATTGCTGCCGTCATGGTTTTCTGTTTTGAATGCGTGATTTTGTTCGCTGTACTTTGAGTCTATTGGTTTGATGTGCAATAGCTACAAGCACTCATGTTCTTCTCATTGCAGAAGTCATCAGAAGTGAACCGCTCAGTGCCTTGTAAATGATTCAGGGGCCTGGGCTAAAGAAGCCTCATGTAGGCCACAATGAACAACCTCCTTTACTTTATATAATGCATTATAGTAGCATTCTCTTTTTTTTTTTTTTTTTTAATTAACACAAAATATAATTATATATGTATTTATATTTCTAAAAATAAAATATTTAATCAAAATGCTGTAACTTAGCTCATCTTTTGAAACAACTTTACAACTGATGACATCATGTAGGCCGTGCAATGCTATTGGATGATGTTAACAAATAGCCAAACAACTATTAGGCATTATGTTTTTGTAAAGTGCCCTTCATTTTGGTTGCATCCTGGTACATAATTTTCACTTTTCACAATCCAGTCAACTCCCAATGGATAAATTTAAGGTCCATCCTACATTTTTTTTTTCTCATTGAATATTAAATATTGAATATTCAGTCATATTTTTTATAAGTATAATTTTTATCGTTATCGTTGAAATACGTCTTTCTCCATTTTTATTTGAAGTCAGAAGGGAATCAGAACTGACCCTAATGCATGTCTTGCTCATATCACGAATGCTTTGTTTTTTCGCAAAAAATGGCTTTGTAAAATCAAAACGCTTTAACTTGCTCATCCTGTGAAATGACTTCACTGCTGATGTCATCATCTAGACTGTGCGACGCTATTGGATAATGCTAACCAACAGCCAAACAACTATTTAGGCTCTGTGTTTTGTAAATTCGCATTCACTTTTCACAACCCATTCAATTCCCAAAGGATAAAATCTCAACGGATATTCAATTTCACATCAGATTAGACAAGTACAAATGGTTGCGAATAGCACAGTTGTACAAAACAGAATCTGCTTTGTACTGATATGCGAGTACATACGTTCATGGACTAGTTTGGCTAGTGTTGGAAATAGCATTTGATTGGTCTTGACTTAAGCATTTTTCTGCATTGTTAGGGTGTCTCAGAGTAGTGTGTTTGCTTGGCAAAGGCCAAATGACAGAAACAAGAACATCTAGGGTTTATTTTTATATTAGCAGCTTAGCAAATGGTGCCATCATTTAAGAGAACAACACCATGACACTGCAATGTAAATCATGTCCCTAAGGCTTCTGTAAGGTTCTTACCGTAAAAAAAAAGCTACAGATGTGCCTGACCCTATTGGATTGAATGTTTCTCTGTGCACCTGCATTAAAAAAACAACACACATACATGATTTGATTGCAAGCTAGCCAACGCCATCATGGGCCTTTGTTCTTCCTGCTTGCAGTCTCTCTGCAAACGTCATTCCAGCAGATTCCCTTCTCCCCTTACACCCCTCCTTCCAGTCCCGTCTCATATTCCCTCATTTTTTCTCCACCTCTCCTTTCTGCCTGTTCCTGACTCTCTCTCCTCGAATCTGTTTGTCTTCTTTGGCTGCAGCAGCTGGTTGCAGTCTTGAGCCAGAGAGTCTCATCCCCACGTCCCCCTCCCCCCGACGAGTGCAGGCAAAGACAAAAGGCCAGGGCTGCTTGTCGGAACACTGCCCCCTTCCTCCCTGCGCTGCCGTGTGCATCTGCAGAGGAGAGAGTGACCTATAGAACGAGAACCAGCAGGCTCATAGTGAAGGGAGAAAAAAAAAATCACACTCATACAGAATGGGGCCTGGCTGGACTGACGTCTTGCATAAGCCTTTCCACGAAGATTCCCGATAGTAGGGCCGAGGCGAAGCGGGGTAGGGCGAGAGCCTGCTTTTTCCCTGTTTGTGTGTCTCTGCGTGTGTGTTTTTCTACGTGTCACGGCCTTTGTTTTCTCTCTCGTTTGGCAGAGACCGGACACGGTTGCCCAGGGCTGGAGGATTAGGGGACGAGCAGCTGATTTTAATTGAGAGAGAGCCGTGTTTCTCACCGGTTTTCAGGGGGAAAGGCAAGAGGAGGAAGCAGGGACACTGGATAGAAGAGAGGAACAGGGACCATGGAGAGTGTGAGAGTGAGGGAGAGAGAGAGAGAGGGAGAGGGGAGGCAGAGAAGGAAGTAGAAGCAGTCCAGTGCTGCAGAATGGGGTAAAACCGAGAGGCACAATCAAAAAGAGGTCAGGTACCGAGCCTGTTTAAATTCTACTTACTATCTCTGTGTCTTGTTTTCTTCTGTCAGGAAACGGTGCTCATCTTGCGGTTTTGGTTTACACAGTGCTTGTGGTTTTCCTCTGGAATGTGCATCTGCTGTTTGGCTTTTCATTTTTCCTTCTCTCATTCATTCATCCATCCATCCATCCATCCATCCATATAAACCAGCCTCTGGTGTGCATGTATTTTTCATAAACGTCCTCCACAGTCTGTGTTTTTCAGGCCTAGCGTTTGATTCGGCTCGGCAACGTCAACTGCACACGCATTCTGAACACAAACCTCTTCGGTAATATTAACACACACTCAAAGCAGGAATATTTTGCAGGAATTTCGAAGATTTGATGAAGAAACAGCCAGCTTCTGTGTCTCCAGTGTGGCTGCACTGCAGCACACACATTATGCAGGGTGACCGGAACCGGCTGAAACCGGTTTGAGGCAGACGAGGAGGCTCGGAAACAATACAGTCACTGTGCTACAGGCAGATAGCCGACTGCTTCATGGCAGCCAAAATGGCAGAGGGGTCTTCAGGAGTGATGCAGCCCAGAGCAGAGACGTTAGAGAGACGGTCTTTGCGGACCTCCAGACGGCTATGTACGTCAGGGCCGGGCGGCAGCCATGAGAACTGAGCAGATATGGTGACCGTGGGTCACTGTGTGCTGTTATTCATAGTGGTCACCATCCAGAATGGTCTCTGGTGTGCCTTTCCTCCTGGTGGATCGTTTCTTGAAGGGCCCTGCCTAGTGCAAAAAGTGGATTTTTTTTTTCCCTCTGCTGTCAGGGAGAAAGGAGGAGGAGGGTGGTGGTGGTATTTTGTTGTGGAGGTGGTGAGAGGAAGGAAGGAAGGAAGAAGGGAAGGAAAGCAAGATTGTTTGCTCTAGTTGTCGGAACACTGAGGGTGAGGAGTGGCTCATTTGCATGTTTCCACTTCTATATGTTTGCATGTGTGTGTTCTCTTTTATTATGTGTGATATTTTGTATTGTTCTGATAGTTGGGCTACTGCATCGTACACTGGCCTGATTTTAAAGGCCTCGGATAGAAACCCAAGAATCACAGTTGTTTTCCTGTGAGCGACACTCTCATTTGAAATCAGGCTGTTTGGCTGTAAATGTGTTTAGGCCCCATACTGGCTTCACCAGCTTAATGTCTTTCATTAAAATCCTCTTGTTCCTGTGTTATTTCTCTCATTCTTTTTCTGTCTTTTGTTTGCTGCTCCTTCTCTGCTTACATGCCTTACCACATTGGCTCCATTGTGTGCGGGGAAGGCCGTCTTGGCCCTGCGCACCCCTGTGCGTGCAGATGTTATTAGCTGTAATGGAGGCAGGGCTGCAGTGCTCTCTTCCATTTCAATAAAAGCAGCAGTAGCAGGAGTAATGGGGGGTGGCTAACCTTACTAGCACAACACAGCTTTATTTTCTTTGTGATTTTCTTTACTCTTAGCACTTTAAATGTGCCAAAATAGTGATTTTTTTTTTTTAGGTATCAACTCTGAGGACCAAATCTGTAAAAAAAAAAAAAAAAAAAAAAAATTATATATATATACATACATATACAAAAATAAATTATTCAGGAGGAAAATCATAATTTTTGACCAAATGTATTATTTTTCACACAATGTGGTCTTATTATTATTATTATTAGTTTTATTTTATTTTATTTTATATATTTAATATTTATTTTATATATATATATATATATATATATATATAAATCCTTTATTTGTTACTTTTTGTAGTATTAAAATTTTTAAATATATATATATATATATATATATATATATATATATATATATATATATATATATATATATATATATCTTTTTATTTAATTTAATTATAAAATAAAATTCTAAAATAATAAATAAAACTTTTCAATAACAAAAAAGGGCAAAACATACCCAGGATTAATCAATTCAGCATTTTGACTTTCTTTGAAAAAAAAAAAAAAAGATGTTTCCATAGCACTGTACATCATATTTGATTGCAAAGATACAGTTTTCTGTTTCTCTCCTATTTAATGTTTAGATTGTGGTCTACATGTTGTATTCGGGCCATTCCTACCATTTTCAGAGCCTTTTATATACATATTTATTTACTGATAGAGTGTTTACAGTATGCCATGTCCAAATAATTAATATGCGTTTAACTGACTAAATTTATGTCTCCAGTAAAAGGTATTTTTATGGTACCTACAGGCAGGTTTAAATATAGCACACATTAGTCATTCGGATAAAGAGGTTTTTGCACTTCTAATTTTTTGGATCTTTATTGAAAGTGAATTATGATCTTATTTAATGAGAAGATAAAAGTACGGAGGCATGTTGGAGATCAGTGAGGATGAAGATTATATCAGGTGCATTTTAAGAGTTCCGCCACATTCATTAAAAATGCTACCTGTTTGACAGAATATTTTTAAAATGATGATAGTAAAAAAGTTGCAGTTTCTGCATTTTGGTGCATAGGTTTTGAAAAGTTGTAATGCCTTAAAGACATTAAGCACTGGTTTTACATATTTTATATATTGTGTATTTCATTTCTATTGTCCATATTATCTTTCTTGTCTTGAATCTAATAATTTTTATAGGCTTTAAGCACTACAGTCTAATTAGGCAAGTTGTTTTACCTTCTCTAATTGTAATGGAATGTCTTCCCTTGTTTCTCAAAGGTGTTTAGCTCGTTCTCATAAGACCATGGGCGACATGAAAACCCCAGACTTTGATGATCTGCTTGCGGCCTTTGACATTCCTGATATGGTTGACCCCAAGGCTGCCATTGAGTCCGGCCATGATGATCATGAGGGACAACTCAAACACAGTGCCCACCATGAAGAGGACTCCCATGTCTCCTCTGGTCCAGATGTTGGGGTTAGTGTTATTGTTAAGAACGTCCGAAATTTTGATGCCACTGAACATCTCACAGAAAAGGATGTTCATCCCACTGTCGGAAATGGACTGCACAATGGTTTCTTGCCCGTGTCACCCAATAACAAGCTTCAAAAAGGCGAAATCCATGGGATGGCAGGAAATATCTCCACATTTAACCAGTTCAGTCCCATCTCTAGTGCCGAAGAATTTGATGATGATGACAAAATTGAAGTAGATGACCCTGCCGACAAACAAGGTAATTTACAGTTTAGACCAAACCCTCTAACTGGTCTAAGTGCAAAGACGGAAGAGCCTCGTTCTCAACACACCAAACCAGATGGTCCAACTAGGCCAAGAACAAATGGCAATTACAGTCATTTGAAAGTTGAGAATAGTAGCGCAAATGGCACAGTAGGACACCCAAACCTATATGAATCTCAAAAACCAAGAAAAACTGAGGAACACTCCAAAGAAAGATGTCAAGAAGCAAAAGAGCTTGGAGAACCAGTCGTTGAGTTGAATGTGACCAACCTCTCCCAAGCCAAGGCCAAATCATCTGCAAAGCTCTCATCCTGCATCGCTGCAATTGCAGCACTTAGTGCAAAGAAAGCTAGCACAGAAGCAATGTCTCCAGAATCCCTAGCCGCACCACGAGATTCACCCAGAGAGGCTAAAGAGATCCCAAAGGCTACGGATAAATCACCAGAGCAGGAGTCAGCTCTGGAGCTTGGCAAGAAGGTGCTCTCAAAACAACCTGAGAGTCCTTGCAGTGTTACCAGTGAAAGCAGCAGCAGAGAGTCTCCTGCATCTCCAGCAGGATCTATACCAGTCATTCCCAAAGTCCGCATCAAAACGATCAAGACATCTTCAGGGCAGATCAAGAGGACAGTTACCAGAGTCCTGCCCGAGTTTGATCCTGAAGTCTTGAAGAAAGGTATCGATTCATCACCCAATGTCGTCTCTTCTTTGCTGTCCTCTTCAACCTCG
Organism: Acrossocheilus fasciatus; assembly: GCA_036784905.1. Classification (NCBI taxonomy): domain Eukaryota; kingdom Metazoa; phylum Chordata; class Actinopteri; order Cypriniformes; family Cyprinidae; genus Acrossocheilus; species Acrossocheilus fasciatus. Next base: position 7,665,279 of record CM071958.1, read on the forward strand.
CCTTCTGTTTTCTCATCTCCCACGAGAACATTGCCGACCACAGTAGTAGCAACTTCTGGAGGCTCTGCCATTGAGGTAACGAAACAAATGACCATCAAGCCCGTGGCCACTGCTTTCTTACCTGTCTCAGCCGTTAAGACGGCAGGCTCCCAAGTGATTAACCTGAAACTTGCCAACAATACGACTGTAAAGGCCACTGTCATACCAGCGGCATCTGTTCAGAGTGCCAGCAGTGCCATCCTTAAAGCTGCTAATGCCATTCAGCAACAAACTGTCATGGTGCCTGCTTCCAGCCTAACAAACACCAAACTTGTGCCAAAGACTGTCCACTTAACCAACTTAAATCTCTTGCCTCAGAATGCATCAGCGGCTGAGCTCCACCAGGTCCTGACCAAGCCCCAACATCCCATCAAGCAAGCTATGTTGGCCCAACAACAACAGAAGAAAGTGTCTCGGGTCCAGGTTCTAACCAGCTCTCAGAGTTCAGTGGTAGAAGCCTTCAATAAAGTTTTGAGTAGCATTAACCCTGTGCCAGTTTATGTACCCAATCTCAGCCCTCCAATTTCTGCCTGTATATCTTTACCATCCCGTGGGTACAAATGCTTGGAATGTGGTGATTCCTTTGCCCTGGAAAAAAGCCTCACTCAGCATTATGACCGTAGAAGTGTCCGCATTGAGGTCACTTGCAACCACTGCGCCAAAAACCTAGTCTTCTACAACAAGTGCAGCCTGCTATCACATGCTAGGGGCCACAAAGACAAAGGGGTTGTCATGCAATGTTCTCATCTCATCTTGAAGCCAATTCCAGCTGACCAGATGATCCTTGCTCCATCAGTAACCTCCAGTGCTCCCACCTCTTCAGCGAACCTTGGATCCTCCGTAGTGGGGAGTCCAGGGAAAGGAAACCCAACCACGGTTATATCTGCACCCTCTTCGGCTCCTGTTGTGGCTGCCATGCCTCTAGATAAGGATGTCTCTAAAGTCTGCAGATCGAATCTGAAGTGCTTGGAATGTAATGAGACATTTCAAGAAGAGTCATCTCTTGCAATGCACTACCAGCAGGCTCCCGAATCCAGTGGACAGGTGGGTGCATGAATTAATTGTGATGTAATTGTGAGTTGAAATGGTCATTACATTCTTCCAGCGTTGTAGTCGAGACCGGTATATTTGAGACCAAGTCCAGGCCGAGACTTGAGCAGGTTGAGTTCAAGTAAAGACCAAGACCAGAAGAGGGTCATATCAGAGCCCAGTGTCGAGTACAACCCTGGCTTCTTCTTTCGTATACAGAAATAGTTAAAAGTTTTATTAAAGTTGTTTTGAACAATTTGCTTTTGCTTTTCCTTCAACTGAAACAGAAAACCTGCACCATTTGCCAAATGCTACTGCCAAACCAGTGTAGCTTTGCTTCCCATCAGCGGATCCATCAGCACAAGTCTCCATATATCTGCCCTGAATGTGGAGCTATCTGTCGATCTGTCCATTTTCAGTCTCACGTGACCAAGAACTGCCTGCACTACACACGCCGAGTGGGATACCGGTTAGTACTGCATTACTCTCTATAACTGTCAAGGTCAAATAGAAGCTCCATGCTTTCAAGAAATGTCTTTTTTGCAAGTAAATTAAATATTTAATTATTTATGCTAAATACTGGAGGATTTTAACCTTACCCAGAGATCAGCAAAAATGTGTAGTTATTGTCACTGACCACTAGGGTTGTAACTATACATCATGCCACAACATAACGGATCACAACTCAGTTAAAAAATGTGACAACATGCATTGTGGATATAAAAAATGGAATGTGATATATATCAGGTATTCATTTACAAGAACTAAGTATTGTGAGAGTATCGAATCATGACATTCTGTGATGAGTGTATCCACCTCTACTGACCTCAGTCCCTGTTCTTATTTCTAAGTTGACATAAAAGCTTCTATTTATGCATAAAACGTGCATTGAAATACAAAATGTGCCTAAGTGTTTAATTGGTTTTGAGTGGAACATGAAATGAGGGCTCGTCATGCTTTCAAAATGGCAATCATGGAGCTATTCAGGGTTATTATTCTGCCATTCGCCCATGATTGATGCCACATTAAAGGTGGCTGGCATCGATTACGGAAACAAAAAAGAGGGTTAGGTTATATTCAAGAGTAACACTTTCTTTTTTCGTCTTTTAGCTGTGTTCACTGTAGTGTCATCTTCGCTGATGTTGCTGGTCTCAAGTCGCACATTCAGGGATCCCACTGTGAAATCTTCTACAAATGCCCCATCTGCCCCATGGCTTTTAAATCGGCCCCCGGTACACATTCTCATGCTTACACCCAGCATCCAGGAGTTAAAATTGGAGAGCCTAAGTGAGTCTTTTCTTATAAATTCATAGAATTAATAAAATGGTGTCTGTGTGATGTCCAGTTTCTATTGTTCTTTCTCATTGTTTTGAAGGTGGAAACAATCATTTCTTTTGAGAAACCATATGGTTAAGTAAGCAATAATGCATAAATAGCCATTCGTTATACCAGAATAAACCCATCTGGGTCATCAGATACTATATTCTATTTATTACTTACCAAATAAGTAAATAAATAGATGTGAAATATTGATTTGAGTTGAAGTAACTGTGTTATGTGAGACGAAAAACTGTGACATGCAGCTCTCACAGCTGTTTTTCTGGGAAAATGGTTAGTTATACAGTAGAGCAGACATTATACAAGAATATTTGACCTCAGATTTCAGTGAGTGACCAATTAGAATCAAGTATTTCATTGAGCTGTGTAATAATGTTTATTGCAGATGATACTGATGGGTTATTTATGCTTTGTGGATTGTTTTTTTCACTAAAATAAAACACTATCCAGTTATTTTCTAACAGTGCAAATGCATGCTTTGTGCTAAACACTGCCATCTTTATACAAAACAAGCTTGCAGTAATTCTTAGTAGTAGAATGGAGGGAAACTCAATAGGTGTGTCAAATCTTTTCCATTAGAACTCATACGCCACTGACCTTTTCAGGTGCAGAAAGAAATTATGCATGGTGGCTTTAATTACTGTGTCCTGTCTTTGAACCCGACCACCCCCCAGAAAGCCTGTCGTGTTCATCAGCACTTGTTAATGAAAAGGCCAGATGGTTTGTTTGCACTTCCTGTGTTACCTGTATCCATGTTGGAAATATGATCAGCTGGCTTATTGACAATGCGAGCGTTTAATGCAGATGTTTGACACACAAATGAGCTGACAAGTGGCACTTTCGACCATCATAATTCCTTCAACACAATAATAGATTTACTCTAGGACGAGAAAGAAAATGTTGTTTTGTTCATCCAGAGCTACTGAACCTTGTAAGCAGAAGTAGGAATGAACACCTAAACAAGCAAAAACAAGCAACAAAGCATTTTAGAAAATACTCTCTTCACTGGTATGTGTTGTTTTGCAGGCTGATCTACAAGTGTTCCATGTGTGACACCGTTTTTACCCAGCAGACTTTGCTCTACACGCACTTTGACCAGCACATATCCAGTCAGAAAGTATCTGTCTTCAAGTGTCCGGACTGTTCGATGCACTACGCCCAAAAGCAGCTCATGTTGGATCATATTAAAGTAAGGGAATAAATCAGTGTAAATTGTTATTAATTATCATTGGCCTGGTCATTTACATGAATTAAAATTATGTTTAAATGAATTTTACATTAAAATCTTTGTTTACAATAAATAATAATAAATTTTAGGGCTATTAAATCGATTAATCGCGATTAATCGCATCCAAATAAAGGTTTCTGTTTACATAATATATGTGTGTGTTGTGTATATATTTATTTGTATATATAAATACACATACATACATGTGTATATATTTAAGAAATATATATTATGTAAACAAAAACTTTTATTCTGGATGCGATTAATCGCAATTAATCGATTTGACAGCCCTAATAAAAGCATACAATTAATTTTATTATTATTTACTAAAATTTTATATATTTATAAATATAAATTTTAATATTTATTTATTAAAATTATTATTTCTTTCAAGTCCATGCACGGCATCTTAAAGACCATCGAGGGCCCTCCGAACCTGGGCATCAATCTCCCTCTCAGCTCCAAACCTACTAATTCCATGAGCCCGAATAACAACAACAAAGAGGGCGTCTCTATCAGCAGCCTTGAGAAAGCAGAGAGGAAGCCAACATCCCCAACAAAAAAGAATAGTAATGGGACAGACCTTCCCAAAAAAGCCCCGCTGTCCATCTCCTGCCCTGGCTGGACCTGCAGGGAGTGTGACCGCTTGTTTACACAGAGAGAGGTCTTCATCGCTCACATGAAAAGAGAGCATGGGAAGGTAAAATATAGCTGTTTTAATAGATGTTTCAAACTCATGAGTTTCATGATTGAGACCCGAGCTTTAGGACACATTATGCTGAATTCCTGTACATTATTGCACACATAATGGCATGATTATAATGAATCATTTTCTTTCTGCTACACCAGCAACTGAAAAAGCATCCATGTCGACAGTGTGAAAAGTCCTTCAGTTCCTCTCACAGTTTATGTAGACACAACCGAATCAAACACAAGGGCCTACGGAAGGTCTACTCGTGTCCGTGAGTATCATGTGTTTCTGGATCCATCAAAATTTTCATTCGTTTCATCTGTGCTTGTGAATTCAATTCTCGGTCCCTCAGCTTAAGACACTTAATTTGACATTTAAAGCGAATCACAAACAATTACGAGTGTCAAACAGATCTCTCTTGGGTTTCCTCAGACACTGCCCAGAACCCAGTCGCACTTTCACCAAAAGACTGCTGCTAGAGAAACACATTCAGTTGATGCATGGCATCAAAGACACAGAGGCCAAGCTTCCGGCAGATTCCAGCAGTGCAGAGGCCACCCCAGACAAAGAGCAGGTAACCAACAGACTAGCACATTTGCTTCTGTATTGTCTGGTATTGTTGCAAAAGCATTAGATAGATGTACATGACCGTTCAAAAGTTTGGTAAGATTTTTTAAAAATGTGTTTGAGAGAAGAATCCTATGTTCCTCAAGGTTGCATTTATTTGATACAAAATACAGTGATATTGTGAAATATTGTTACAATTTAAAATGACTGTTTTCTAATTTAATATATTATAAAGGAAAATGTATTAAAGCTGAATTTTCAGCATCATTACTCCAGTCTTCAGTGTCACATGATCCTTCAGAAATCATTCTAATATGCTGATTTGCTGCTCAAGAAACATTTCTGATTATTATCATTGTTCAAATCAGTGGTGCTGCTGTTTTTTGGAAACCATCTTTTTTTCAGGATTCTTTGATTAACAGGAAATTGAAAAAAAACAGCATTTATTTGAAATAAATCTTTTATAACATTCGGAATATCTTTACTGACACTTTTGATTAATGTAATGTACTGTATACTTGCTGAATAAAAGTATTGATTAAAAAAAAAAGTACTGACCCCAAACTTTTGAACTGTATTGTATAAACATATATATGACCTAATGAAAATGCAGTCTTTTTTTCATGAGAAATGGGTATATATACCGTTGTTTATACTATATTTTATTTACTTATTAATATAGGTTAAAATTGGATATTTAATCGCATGCTAATTTTTCACATTCTAAATTTAAAATGACTTAAGGCTCACTTAAAGTTAATATTTGAAAATTGATTTTATAACAATGGTAAATGTAATTTATAATGTACAGTATAAAAAATGTATTTTGCGTTCTGTGATAATGACTGGCTAACAAAATAGAATATATATATTAAAGATAAATTATTTTATATTAAATTATAATGTAACATTATATCTGCCATTTTCAGTTACCTGCCCTAACATGAAAGTAGCTATCAGCCACATTTTTAAAATCAGTGTATTACTAATAACTATTTTTTTTTTTTAATAAAACGTTGTCATTTTGTATCTTAAGGTCCCCAGTCCTAAACGAAAGCTCCACTCTGAAGATGAGGATGCTGAGAGGGAAGAGGAAGTGGAGGAGGCCGGAGGAGAGGTGATTTCTACTCAGCGGTCTAAGAGCTCATCCTCACAGCCTCTAAAGAAGCTAAAGATCAACGTCTTTAAGACACACAAATGCGCAGTATGTAGTTTCACCACAGAGGACATTGTGCGTTTCCACGAGCACATTCCCCAGCACAAAACCGACGTCTCGTCCTACCAGTGCCGTGAATGCGGTCTGTGTTACACTTCGCACAACTCCCTCGCCCGACACCTGTTCATCGTGCACAAGCTGAAGGAGCCCCAAGGACTCGGGCGACGCAACGAGCAACAAGAAAACACGCCCAACCCAGACGCCAATGACGGTATCCCAGATACTCAATGTAAAGTATGTTCAAAGACATTTGAAACAGAGGGAGCCTTAAACACACACATGCGGACACACGGAATGGCCTTCATTAAGTCCAAACGGCTAAGTGCAGCTGAGAAGTAAGAGCGAGGTAGTGCCCCCTAGTGGATGGGTGTTGGTTTGCAAGGAATTATTTGTTTGTATGTTGTACGTATAGAAGCGTTTGACGTCGTATTCCTTCACTCTGGCCTCTTTGTATGCTCATTTGTTGTGCATACGTATACATATATATATGTGTATATATATATAAATATACAAAATGTATAAATCTATACACACAGAATGTGTGTTTAAAAATGTGTAATATATTAAAAACGAATTTATGTGTATTTAATTATCTATGAGAACACATTTTGTATACTTTATGATAGATGTTTGTATGCGTGTTGGATAGACCTTTTTTATAGATTCTTTTTATTTTCTATTTTAGACAGTTCTTGTTGTTTTCTCGTGGGAGCAGATGCTGTCCAAATGGCTGTCTCAGTCTTGGGATGCTTTCGGTCCCAGTTTCCGAACTGCTGCTAAAAAAAAAGTGCACAGAATGTCACCGTTACACTTCTCAGTGAGACATTTTGCACTCAAAAAGGACAATCAGTCCGCAACCTACAACACGAGCAGGAATAGCGTCTCTTAAAGCAGCCGAAAATGGCGTTTGACTGAAGATTTGGTTTTTGAATTGAGCCTGAAAGCTTTTTATGGTGCATTTCTGTTTTGTGAATTAGTCGTCCATTTAAAACTACTATAATTTAGCACTACGGAAGAACAAGACATGAAAGTAGTTCGTTATCTATCTCCGCCACTGCCAAGAGGTCGTGTTGAATCAGTATGTGCTTTTTAACTTCAAGTGTCGTCACAGCTGGACGATTCTCCTCACTTCATTTCTTCTCAGGCAGCTTGTTCCAAATCATAATTTGTTTGTTTGATTGCATTTGTGTTTTGGATTATTACCACCCTACAGTGTTGCAACTTTGGCCTGTTATAAAGATCCACATTTTGGATTCATGCCCATTTAGTTTTGAGGTACTTTGGGAAGCTTTTATTTGTAGATACTGTATGTGAAATCGCAAATGAAACAAATCGCATATGTCAGTTTAGCCTGTTTTATTTAAAACCAAAGTTGCTTCCTTACATATGAACTCCAAAGTAGGACGCTCCACTCATAGTTGCGTGTTTTTGAAATTAGTCATTCGTAAGTGCTGGTATACTAAAGTGTGGTCAAGTGCCTCCGGCGCTCGAAAGCCAATCACTGATTTGTGTTTTTTTTTTAGTTTGTTTATTTAGAGCAGCATGTTATGGAAAAGTCTCGAGGTTGGTGTTCCACTGACTCACATGCTAAGTGTGAAAAAGGGAAAAAAGAGCTGCCTTCACTATAAATGAATGTTTTGGTCAAAATGTGAAATTCACTTTAAAATGTCTTTGCATTTTTTTCCTTCTCTAACCCATTAATTTCAGCGTTTCACTTCATGAGGAGCTCAGTACTAGTTCTCGATTTTCATTTGTCCTGGAAACTCAGCATTTTGCTCTTCTTTTCCTTTGGATAAATGAGTACTATTGAGGATGCATACGTGCATGAGAGAAGCCATTCACGGTGGTTGTTCTGTTTTATAGAATGTCTTGCTGATGTTCGGTAGACTTTGTTCTATGTTTGTGCAAAAAACGTTATCATTAATAAATGATACATACACAAATATCTAACATGTCTAAACTGGTATGGAGTTTGTGTGCTTCAGCGCTCGCTTTACCTCATTTTAATTAGCCTGAAAGCAATTTCCTTTCAGCCACTGGTCTTGGTCGCCATGGTTACAAGGGAATTTAAAGTCAAGATTCTCAGAATAAGGGACCACTGTGAAACGCAACGATGTGATTGGTGCGTTCATGCTGACAAGGGTGAAAGTGACTTTAAATTTGTAATTAATCACTGTAACTCTGAGGCTTTTATGGTGGTGGATATTAGAGAGAATATATATTTTATCACTCTGTCACATGTATGTTCCCGTTTAGTTTTTTTGTTTGTCCATTTTTGGTCATGTTTCCTGTTCCCTGATTAGTTCATTCGGTTCCATCTGTGTTTATTAATTATCTCATTAGTTCCCTTTGTTTGGTTCAGGTTTATAAGTCCTCAGTTCTCCCTCTGTCTTTGTCCGATCTCCGTTATGATTAAGTGTGTTGTCTCTGTCTCCTGGTTCCTGAGAGGATTATTAAAGTGTTCTGTGTTTGTAACTCATTCTGATTCTCCAGTCCTGTTTCTCTTACGACCCCTCTCTTTCCATGTAAAAAGTGCTACATGTCAATCTTTTTGCCTAATATCTTGGCAAATATTTCTCTTTCTTAGACTTAATGGACCTCACATGGGTTTGATTGAAATATCATCTTTGTTTCTATTGAAATGGACAGATGTTGACATTAAAAATGAATGCAAATAGTGTAGCACAGATAATTTGTTCTTGTTTTTTAACTTTGATATCGATATCGTACTGTATAATTGTGCTCGGAGCAGAAACCTAATCATGACCACATTCACAAAACCGATATTGTGTTGTTGAGCTGTTTATTGGCCTCCCTGAGGTAAAAGGCTGACTGTGTGTGACTATCATCCAAGCGTGGCGTTTTGATTTCCATGGTCATTTTTGGAAGGTGGGAGAGTATGACAGGTCACATGTCCAACTCTTCTCCCATCATGTGTCCTGCTCTCATAATATTTAAACCAGTGAAACACCCAAAATGAAACACTGTATACAAGATGCTGCGGTTAACATGGAGTGCTGTCACTCTGATGTACCTATTGGCTTGGCACGCTGCATGTGCCTGGAACGTGTCGCTAAAATGCAAGGAAGACACAACGGAGTTCTTTAGGGAATTACAGAAAGATACTCCAAGCAAATATGCGGTCTTGAGTAAGTAATAATGCCAGATTTTACTAAAGCATTCTGAATGGGGGTAATGTTTTCTAGTTGTGGATTGAGGTGTAAAAATAACATTTTTGTGACAAAGTAAAGTCATTTTTATTTAACAATATGAATTATATTTGAAACGTGTAAAATTATTTTTAATATTGTGTATAATATTATTTGATTATATTGTTTGTTTTTATTTATTATATAATTTTTTTAGTTTGTTTGTTTTTTTAATTTGTATCTCTTTATTTTCCTTAATTGTGTTATTTAATATTGATTTGTAATATTGGACACATCTTTTCCAGTCTAAAAAACATTTATTTATATGTTTAATATTTTATATATAATAAAAATATTATTATTATTATTATCTTGTTTGTATTTTCTGTTTATTTATCAGTTTATTTTATTTTGCTTAATTGTAATATTTAATATTGAGCACATCATTTAAAATCTAAAAATTATGTATATTTATAATTTTTTTTTCTCTTTATCTGTATTTATTTTCCATTATTGTTATTATTGATTTCTAAGATTTGAACATGTTAAATATCTTGGAGCTGTTTATTTATTTTTAATATTATGTATACTATTATTGTATTCATTATTATTATTATTATCATTGTCCTCTCTTTATTTAACAATATTTTATAGTTTCTTTATTTTATATATTTTTAAAAGATATAATGATGTTTTCCTTATGATATAATTTCTTCTCTCCTACTCCATTTGTCGTTGTAGTGTACGATGCATTTGGTAAGATTGGCAGCGATGTTGAAGGAGGGAACGTGAACAGACCCGGGTCTCTGAGAGAGTGTCTGTCTGTGGAGGGCCCGGAGTTCAGGGGACAGTACTGCCAGGTGTTCCTCAAACAGGTACTCTCACACAAACCATACAAAAGATGCACAATATTTACACCTCAATCCACTAAGAACCTGAAACAAACAAAAAAAAAAATCATTAGTAGTATGTTTTTTTTGTTGTGTTTTTTGTTTGTTTGTTTGTTTTTTACAGTAAGTGTGTTTTTTTTTTTTTTTTTTTAAAGCCAGTGTGTGTTAATTCTTAATTTCCAAATAATGCAGCTATTATGATTAAATAACCAGATACTGCCTCGAATCGAAATGAAAGCGTGTTTGTTGGTGATGATATTCTGTTATACAGGACAGGGTGGAATATTTTGTGGGTGTTTGCGTTCCAGACTCTTGTACAGAATCAGAAGTCCAGACGCTAGTTGTTTATGGTCAGTGAAATCATTGTGTTCAACGTTTATCTGATCAAAGACCCAACAGCATTTAAACACTTGCACTGCCCTTAAAACGTGTTTGTCATTGCATTAGACAAATGATTGAACCTTGTGTAATTTATTTGATAAGCAAAAAGTATAAATCTACAGTGGTTCTTTATAATATTTGTGTGGGATGTACAGTATGCACACCGGTCTACATTTGTGTTTGTGTTTGCAGATGCATTTGATCAGAAACATATCTCTTTGCTTCCGTCGGTGCCTTCAATCTTATTGTCAGATTCCACTCTTGGTGTATTCATGACTCAGTGCCTCAGTGATTCCCCTCATGCAGACCTGTCTGCCATAGTCTGCCTGTGAGTAACACACACACACATATATTTTCAACCACATGTGCACAACATATGGGTTCAAGCCTACAGTCTGTGTTTAATTAAACAGATTTAGTTTTTTCATTGCCTGCTCATTTTACATAGTCTTTGTACATTTTTAGAAGTAGATTAGAAGTAAATTTACTTTACTTATGGCACTTGTACATGCCACAGTGTTGTGTTTGTGGTTTCCAGGGTGTTGCTAAGGTGTTTTGAGACTTTTAATACAGTTGCTAGGGTGTTCTGGGTGCTTGCAATTAAGGATTTTTTTCTTTTTTCTTAAGGATTCCATGGCTGAATTAGTGTTCTGTGTGTCTCAGGTTTGTGTGTTGTGCATTATTGGCACTTCCTCTCATAGCTTCCATCTGTGTGGCGGTAATAAAAAGGAAGCAAATGAGAGAGGTGAGGCCAGGGCTGGGTTTCGCTCATACCTCAAACACCAACCAATACGGCGCTCTCTTGAATAATGGCTCAGCCAATCAGAGTAAAGCGAGCAATACTGCCCCGGATACCATACTGACGAGGGACCAAAATGCAGAAAATGACCAGCAGAGCATCTCAAAGAGCAAGTACACACACAGAGACACATACAGACACTCATCTTACTATGTATAGCAAACGTGACTGATTTGACTCATTTTAATTGATTATTTCCTCCTCCTTCATGCTCTTTTTCAGCTGTGTTATTGAGCCTTCAGGTGCTCTCAGTGCAGAATAGCAGTCAGGGGTTACTCGCCACAGAAAGCTCTGGAAGCAGTTATTCATCTCTGAATGGCATCCGTATCCTCAGTTTACTTTGGATCATCTCTGGCCACACCGTGCAGCTCAGCGCCTGGAGTAACCTGGGTGAGCGCGAGGGGAAGGGGCAGATATCAGTTTATTATTTTGTCCCATGTCTTGAACTTTCACCTGATTTGTTTCTGTGTAGATAATGATAAGAGGTGGAAGGAAATGGTGGAGAGGAACCCTCTTTATGTTTTGGCTTTCAGTGGGCCAGTTTATCTAGCAGTTGACTCTTTTCTGCTGCTGGGGTAAGACCACCTGAGATATTAGTCAATATTAGAAGTCTTAAGGCCTGATCATACTACGAATGATAATTATAATGATAAAAATAACGATATCAGTGTCCACACCAAGGCACAATAACATTCTGTTTATTATAAGCACGTGCTGCAATTATGTTGTCTGTCACTTTAAATGCTTGAGTTCTATAAAATTGGGTAGATTCTGATTGACTGTCAATATTTTTGTTGTTATTATTTTATTAATTATTTATTCTATAAATTGTAAGTAGTGCAGTGAATTATTTATTTATTTGATTTTGTTTTAAAATGCAGTTTTTAAGCAATATGACATATAATATTCTTTTTTTTTTACATTTATGAATTTGAATAGATTTTTTTAAATTCAGAAATTATATATTTTAAACTATAATAAACTATTACATTCATAAATAAAATAAAATTGTTACTATATGGCAATTCTTTAATATTTCCTCATTAGACATTTTTATAAGTAGTGGCATCAAATATATTTATTTATTTGGATTCGTTTTAAATAATGTACTTGTATTGTTTTGCACAGAATATGTTTATTCAAATGTATAAATATATTAATAATATGGATTTAATTTGAGGAAAAACATTGAGCTTGTTGCAAAAGAATTTAAATAAATAAATAAATAAATAAAATGGTAAAAAAGATTCCATTATTCGTAGTTAATGTGGTTCATGAAGGGATATGTTATGGTATAATCTCCAACTTGTAAGAAGAATTGATTATTTAATATTGACAGTGTTTTGTTTGTTTGCTTGTGTCAGTGGTCTTTTGAGTGCCAAATCACTGCTGAGCTCCATCCAGCGGTCAGATAACACACTTAGCTTCAGTCTGGTGGCTCATTTCCTCTTCAAGCGGTTTAAGCGGTTAGTTTTATCTTTATAGCTTCCAGTCAAGACACATGTTAGTTCTACACCACAATTTTCAGGGTTGATTTTCTGATAATCGTTTGCCTTCATGTCCTATAATAATTCTTGCCATGTGTCCAGGATTCAACCTCTCCACCTCTTCATCGTGTGCTTGACCATTGGACTCTTCTCCATCGTTCAGAAAGGGGTCTTCTGGTTCATAGCAGAGGATGAGGTCTACAGCTGTAAGAAATACTGGTGGTCAAACCTGCTCCTCATCAACAACCTCTTCACCATCACTGACATTGTACGTCTAGATTAATCTTTTGGTTAATCTTTATTTCACTTGTGTTTCACAGCACATGTTTAAAAGTACATGACATTTATTATAATGAAAATGTCTTTTTTTTTTTTTTTTTTTTTTTTTTTTTTAGTGTGCACCTTGGACGTGGTATCTCTCCATTGACTTCCAGTTCTATGCAACAACACCTTTTCTGATATTCCTGTACAGAATGTAAGTTCAGTTCTTTTGATAAATACAGATATAATAAATACAGAAATTATTAAAAGAACATAACCACACCAACACAAACTATGCTAGAAGTGGTTGAATTTTACAAAAACGTGTGCTAATCACATTTAACCCCAAAATTATATGATCTATCTATCTATCTATCTATCTATCTATCTATCTATCTATCTATCTATCTATCTATCTATCTATCTATCTATCTATCTATCTATCTATCTATCTATCTATCTAATATTGGTGTTAAATGTGGCCATTATGATTATTAGATTTTTTGCATCATTATAATAATTTTTTTAAATGGTGATTCTCAGTAGATTCTAACACAGATAATATACTATAAAAAAGTAATAACAAATAGCATAAATTAGCTTTAGAAGCAGTAGAAAGAAAAAGTTTTTACAAATTAGTATTATTATTTTTTTTTTTCCCTTAAATTACACTATCATTCAAAGGTTTTGTGTCTGTAAGATTTAGTAAAAAAAAAAATATATATATATGTAATATTGTGAAATATTATTATAATTTGAAAGAACTGTTTCTTACTGAGATATAAATATATAAAGATATATGATTCGCCGATATATGAGATATAAAAAAATGTAGTTTATTCCCATGATGGCAAAACGTAATTTTCAATGCCACATGATCCTTCAGAATCATTTTAATATGCTGAATAAGAAATATTTATTATTGTCAATGCTGAAAAAAGTGATTTTATATATTTTGTGTGTGCTAAAATTTTTTGTATTTATTTATTTTGTAAACCATGTTAGTTTTTTGGGATACTTTGATGAATATAAAGTTCAAAAGAATGAATTTAAATTAGAAATAATTTGTAACATTATCTTACCACTGTCGCTTTTGATCAGTTTAATGCATCCTTGCTTGCATTAGTAATAAGAATGAGATTTTTTACATTGCAGTAATGGAATACAATTTGTCTTTATAGTTCTAAAAACAATCTTCGTTTTCTTTAAACAAACCATGAGTTCTAATGTCTTTCTTAGAATGTTTGAGTAAATTCTGAAATATTCTTGACTGGTTTTGTGAGATTCACCCATGTAAAGGTTGCCGGTTGTTTCCAGGTCCTAAACAAAGCCTCTTTGCTTATTTCCAGAAACAAAAGCATGCTTGTTGTTGTGTCGGTTGTTCTCCTAATGATCTCCAGTGTAACGGGAGCCCTGATCACCGGTTTGCTGCATCTCCCTGTGCACCAGCCAACCACACTGTAAGAGATCGTTTCTTAATTGCAACGTTAAACTAAGAAAACGCTCCCAATGAGACATAATCACACGGGCAATGCATGCATTTCTAAAACACTGTGATTAAAGCCTCTAGCAGCTGCCAAGTGCAATACCAAGGCAGTTTTAGTACCAAGAGTCTGATTTTTTTTGTTCACTCAAATGTTACATAATTGTTTCAGATTGCTTTATTCTGTACTTGTTTCAGGGCATACGAAAGCTATTTTCAGTATTACTACAACAAACCCTACACAAGATATGGGCCGTATCTACTGGGCATTCTTGCCGGAATATACATGACAACCAAGAAAGAGACACTTATAAAGCAACAGGCAATGTCTTTAATGTATTTTTTATTGCTTTTTTTTTTTTTTTACATAAAAAAGGAGTTTTCAGTCTCATAACAGATCATTTTTGCTATGTGACAGTGGCAGGCAGTCATAGGTTGGCTCTGCTCGCTGTCAGTCATGGCCCTCTTAGTGGGACTGGCCTATGTGCTGAGAGATGTCCCACCCTATCCATCCCTAACCCATGCTGTTTATCAGGGGACGCACCGCTCACTTTGGGCCCTGGCTTTGGTCTGGATAATCCTGGCCTGCGAGGAAGGATACGGAGGTAAAAAGAAGAGCTTTGGAATCTCAGATTTTAGTAAATAATTAGGTTAAATAAGGGATAACACAACTGTCAGCCAAATAAAAATGCATTTAATTGGCTTCTGTTAAAACGTACCTAAATATTTCTCTGTCTGCACAGGGTTTGTGGATAAAGTTCTGTCTTTAGGCTTGTGGGCTCCTCTGTCTAACATCAGCTTTGCCTGTTATCTGATCCACCCAATCATTATTATACTGTACAACGGCAAACAAGAGACGACCATGCACTACACAGACTTCAACTTTGTAAGTATTACCTTCAAATAAATGCAAATGAGATTGGGCAGGACAGTGTGCATTTGATCAAAAGTAGTGCTGTCAAACGATTAATCACATCCAAAATAAAAGTTTTTGTTTACATAATATGAGTGTGTACTGTGTATATTTATTATGTGTATATAGAAATACAAACACATACATGTATATAGTTAAGAAAAAACTGTTATGTTTATATATTTATATATATATATATATATATAATATAAATACATAAATGTATATACATGTAAATATTTTCAAAATATGTACTGTATGTGTGCATATTTATATATACATAATAAATAAACACAGTACACATACATACATTATGTAAACAAAAACTTTTATTTTGGATGTGATTTAATCGCGATTAATCGTTTGACAGCACTAATCAAAATACAATCAAAATGGCAATATTGTGAAATATTATTACAATTTAAAATTTAAATTCATCATTTAAAACCAATTTCTATTTTAAAATATTTATATCTATTTTAAAATATTTAAATATTACTTCAGTGTCACATGATCCTTCAGAAACCATTCTAATATGCTGATTTGGAGCTCAAAAACACTTCTTCTTATCAATATTGAAAACAATATATATGTAAAATGATGTTTTTAAGCAAGTGGTTTATCATAATAATAGGTAGTTTATCTTTCTGGATGCCATTTTTAATGATCATTTTGTCTTTTTTCTTCTCATTTTCTGTCCTCAGTTCTACCTGTTTCTGGGTCACCTGCTGTTGACAGTCTCTGTAGGTTACGTGTTAACTGTGCTAATTGAAAAGCCGTATCTCTTCCTGCCAAAACGATAAGTCCTGCTTCATTACCCCAAGACTGGAAGGTGAAGAGAAGATTTAAATATATTTATATATTTAAGAGAAACAAGAAGATTTCAGTACAGTATATTTATTCATTCATTGTCCCCCATTTTCTCAATTTATTCTATTCGAAAGCTGTAGATTGCTGTTTATGAACCGTGTTAGAGAGCTATGGTGTTGTTGTTTTTTTGAATGCATTAAATAAATGATTTGATGTACAGAATTAACAGATGAAAGTTTATTGTTATAATGCATGTTGTTATATAGTGACACTGCCTGTTTTAGTAACCCACAGAGAGTGAAAACAATGTACTGTGATGGCATCGGATGGCAACACCATGGTACTTAATGTTACAACAGCCTATTTTTGAGGTACGCAGGGATGTATGCATATTCTGACGCAGGAAATGCGTCTCTGCATGAGTGGAATCATGTCATACATGAGATGAGCTGATGTCACACGTAACGTGAACACGAGCGCCTCAAGTTTGAGAAATAAAACAATGACCGTACGTCAGTATCTGAAGTGTAATTGAGGCGACCACATCTTAATTGCAGGAAGTGATGGATGAGTCATTTAACAATCCATCATTTTGAAGTAAAAAAAAAAAAAAATCATCCCATTAGACATTTCAGAACACAAAGAAAGCTTTCAATTAACAGTACTGCATAAAACCTTGTTAATCATCTTTATTTGGGATGCCACTAAACATATTATTTTCCAGATGGTCTAAAGCACTGGTATTATAACTCAAGTTTGCAATATATTGTACTGTACCTCCTTCTAAGTTTTCAAAATGTGTGGTCATAATTGCTATTACCCACCTGTGTGCATGCTGTAATCAGGCAAGTCACAACATCCTAGTTATAAGAGGACAATCAACATCAAGAGGCCAATTAGCTATTTCCAAACTTAGAAATACAGAACTACTTATAAACTCCATGCAACTCATTTTGAGCTTTGTGTTCCACTGCAATGTAGCAAGTTAAAACTCAATTAAAGTATTGCAATAAATTCAGTTCTGTTCTGAATGGAATACTAACCTAATACCTGTCAATTACTGCACAGTATACATTACATGTTGCCTAGTTTAAAAAATAGCAGGTGAAGCAGTAAGACTCAATTCAGCAAAAAAAAATAATAATTTCACTTTTTTTTTTTTTTTTTTTTTTTTTGTTAAAATGTGTTCAAAAATTAGCAGGTCCAAGTAACTAGTCACACAAAAAAATAAATAAAAATAAAACATCTGATAGGTCATTCCTCAGGAAATTAAAGGTCAATTGATTCCATTGCATTATGGGATACAGTATTCTGGTAAGTATACACTATATACTGTAGTATGTCGCAGGTTTTTTTATTTTTAGTATTATTTTTTTTGTATGTATCATAATATTGTCCACTTTGTGAAAGAATCATTCGTTCGAAATGTTACTTAATATGATTTGAATTTCATCCAACTCATTTAGAATCATAAAATAATTGTTTACACCTGAGGGCACGAATGACTATTCAAACCAATCGGTGAATCAACTTCCGGTTCATTTAAACGTACTTTTCGAACCGTTTGAACGACGGTTCGCTACAATGAATCCGTCTATCCAAGGTTTACCGCGTTAAAAGGTACTTTGAGACTAATATATGATAACATATGACATTTCTACAGTCAGAATAAAGGTTTATACAGATGTTAGTTGTTAAGGAAAAAGTGCATGAATGCTAATATACATTTTTGATATGTATTTTTGATTTATAATATGTGTTCATCGATTATAATTCCGTAAGGTTATTATATATATCGATATAGCGCCACCATGTGGACAAAATGAAGAGCGACATGTTTCTCAAATGGTGAATATGATTCAGAAACATTGTGAATGATGACGAGTGAATCATCAGGAGGGCTTTACCACTTTTGGTCATAAGCACGACATGACTCCGCCAATAAAGCATGCTGTACTGACACTTTACGTTGTGACATCTTAAGTAAACATTATTTGAGAGCTGTGATACTGTTGTCATTTAGCAGGTGGTC
Organism: Acrossocheilus fasciatus; assembly: GCA_036784905.1. Lineage (NCBI taxonomy): Eukaryota > Metazoa > Chordata > Actinopteri > Cypriniformes > Cyprinidae > Acrossocheilus > Acrossocheilus fasciatus. The sequence goes on from CM071958.1 coordinate 7,683,592, forward strand.
TTATCTGCATTAGTCATACTGTCTTCCAGTTGTTGATGGATGCTTCTCAGATCAGTCTTCCTATTACATTTCGTGGATGAATTCATATATAGGCCTATGACAAATTCAAAACAAGGTTTGGTCCAGTAAGCCCCCTGCTGGTAGATGCTGTAACTACACACACTCAATATCTGTGGTGGTGGCCTTTAAAATATGTCTCCTGACTTTTTCTTTTTCTTTACAAGCACTCTATAAACGTCATTAGAGTATGGTAGATGTTTTTAAAAAAGTGACAAGTTATTTTTGATAGGCTCTTGAGGAAATGGTTCACCCAGAAATAAAAAATTACTGAAAATGTACTCGCCCTCAGGCACCCCAAGATGCAGTTGGTTTGTTCATTGCAAGGGATTTGGAGAAATTTAGCATTACATCACTTGCTCACTATAATGGATCCTCAGCAGTGAATGGGTGCCGTCAGAATGAGAGTCCAAACAGCTGATAAAAACATCACAATTATCCACACAACTCCAGTTCATCAATCAATTAACATCTTGTGAAGCAAAATGCTGTAATAAACAAATCCATCATTAAGACATTTTTTACTTTTAAGAGGATTTAACTTGGTCCTCTTTCAGATATATTTCTGGGACGGGATGGACTTTTGCAGTGCATGAAGTGTTTTCATGGACTCGTACTGTATTTTGATCAGAAGCAACGGTTTGAAGTTAAAGTGCCTTAATGATTGATCTGTTTATTACAAACAGAGATTTTTACTTCAAAAGACATTAACTGATGGACTGGAGTTGTGTGGATTTCTTGTGGAATATTGTGATGTTGTTTGGACTCTTATTCTGACGGCACCCATTCACTACAGATATGTCTGTATTTGAATTGAATTTGAATTTATTGCCATTTGCACAGGTACATTGGAATTCTTGTGCGTTTCGCAGAGTCAAGCTTTATAAGGAATAATAAGAAACACAAATATCTGTCCATGGATCCATAGAAAGGCGAAATAGAAAGTACTAGTCCTCCAATGTAAGAGAGAGTTATGGGATGGGATACTTCTTTCCCTCCCTGATGTCCTGTGCCACTAACCTAACAGTGGCTGGAAAGAAACTCTTGTACAAACGGGCCCTGTGAGTACTAATACTCACAGGCCTGTGATGTCTCAGGGTGTAGCCCGTATCCACCCATTTAAACAGATCATGAGCTGGGTGATTTTTATCCTTGAGGATGCTCTGTGCTTTCTGTAACAGCTAAGCAGGTGATGTACTGTACAGTAATGCTAAATTTCTCCAAATCTGTTTTAAAATAAACTCATCTATCTTGGATGGCCTAAGGTTGAGTACATTTTCAGCAAGTGACGTGACCTCATCAAAGAGTGCCTTTTTTGAGGGAGCTGAGCTGTAGTCCTGTGAATGAAGTCAAAGGCTGACCTACTTTCGGTTGAAGCCCCTCTCACCCTAGCTCTTTTAACCCCCTACTATGCACGTATATCACATATACAGTGATTCAGAGGGTGTAGCAAAAAGTACAGATGCCCAGTACAACAACACATACTAGTGAGGTTATATTTAACTGACTTCAGAAAGCTGACACTCTGGGACGTTTTCCATATCTCCACTCATGAATGCTTAAGGTTCTGTGCCAAAACAAGGCTAGATCTGTAAGCATGTGTCTGGATTGGGAATAACAGCGCAATTAAACCTTCAAACAAGCTCATTTTCATGAGTGATTGCACAGAGGTTTGTGATTTAGGACTTTAGAGTATAGGAAAACTGTATGTGTGCTCGGCAGGTGTAATGCTGCCATGCTGGGCGCTGATTGCGTTTACGTATGTAGGGAAAATGACCCAATTAAACACATACCTCATGCCCACTTGAATATGAAAAAAAAGTTTGGGGTCAGTATATGATTTTTTTTTTTTTTAATGTTTTTGAAAGCAGTCTCTTATGCTCACCAAGGTTGCATTCATTTGTTCAAAAAAATACAATAAAATAAATTATGAAATAGTATTACAATTTATAATAACTGTTTGGTATTGAATATATTTTAAAATGTAAATTCCTGTGATGCAAAGCTGAATTTTCAGCATCATTACTCCAGTCTTCAATGTCACATGATCCTTAAGAAATCATTCTAAAATGCTTATTTAGTGCTAAAAAAATAAAAATCAGTTCTTTTAAATCAGTTCTTTTTTCTTTAAAATATGTTCTTTACAATACTTTTTTGGTGGAAATTGGTACATGTTCAGAATTCTTTAATCAATAGAATGTTCCGAACTGTATGATATATTTTAGTTATTATACTTTATATAGTTTTTTTTGTAACATAAGTCGATCATAAGTCTTTACTTTTGATCAATGAATAAATGTATAAATTATTAAAATATTATAATGATTATACTTTTAATTATTAATTATAGTTATAATTAATAATTATAGTTAATATAATTATGGATTATACTTTTTGAGAAGTTGGATTTAATTATAATTTAACACTATGGTGGGTATTATTGGTGAAAAAAGTAGCATATATGTTTGGTTATTAAATGGATGGTAAAAAAAAAGTCAATTACTAAACTGATTAATAAAACAGGAATAATTTTGAGATTAATAGGGGTTGGGCTTACTAAAATGTACATTATAAGTGTTAAGATGTGAGATTAACCTTGATTTAATACAAATTTAAAGGCTATTCATGTAATAAGTCAAAACTCAATCCCATCTGCTCACTCGTTCTGTTCTGAGTCGTCGAGAAGCGTCTCAACCCACTCAGAGGCAGTTCGGGGTTGTGGCAAGAAGGACACAACATCTCCGTTCCCTCCATCAGGGAACGAGGGTTACCATACGTAACCAAGACATTCCCCTTCTGTCATTCACTTTGATGTTGTGTCGAGTGTACGACACTTGGGGTCCCTATTCTAAACGCCACAACTGGCGAGCTGTGTCACGAGTCCATGGGGGCGCAGATGTTGACAAGCCAGCGTGTCACGACCAAATGCACCTCTCCTCCTCGTTACCTTCCAACGCCCAAGATGTAAGACCTCACTCTTCAACATCCGGGAGAGCCGCCATAAATGCAAAAGTCCCCTCAGCCGGAGCCTTCTATCTATAGTAATACTCAACATAATATATCAGCTGAAAGTCTTGGTGGTGAACGTTGGGACAGTGACTATTTCCCCATGGGGGAAAGGCACTACGGAGATCACATCCTACCCGATGGGGAGGTAACATGTGAAGATCCACCTATGGACTTACAGGAAGTACCACATAGGGAAGATTCTGAGGTGGGCACAGCGTAAGGGGAGAACTACCAAAACTCAGAGCCTGTTGACAGATTGAATGTCTGTCTAGGGGAACACTGAACCTCAGGGGTTACTCAGTGGAGAATACACACATGGGGCCGCAAGAGGAACCACTACATGTGGAGCACTAACCCAATACAAGAGTTCACTCAAGGGAACTTACCTCATAATGGGTTCTAATAGCAAGTTCCTCCAATGAACTTGCTAAGAAAAAGTGCTTATGGGATGGAAGGGTAGTCCAGAGTTCATGAAAGGAACCTGAGCTGGACTGAATAAGCGCATAACTACCCTGAGGGGAGTGGCGCTGGTATCAAGCTCTACACTCTGCCAGTCTCCTGTGTTCAGAACTCTAGGAAAAACTGGTTCCATTCGCAGATTCTAAATCTAGCAAATGTTGTGGGTGTAGCCCAACCTGCAGCTCTACAGATATCTGCTAGAGAGGCCCCGTTTGCCAGGGCTGCTGATGCAGCCATGCCCCTGGTAGAGTAAGCCCTCACTCCCAGTGGACAAGGTAAGCCTGATAGGCCGTCAGGATTGCATCCACAATCCAGTGGGAGATCCTTTGTCTGGAGACAGCATTCCCCTTCTGCTGTCCTCCAAGCAGATAGAGAGCCATTCAAAAAGTCTGAAACTCTGAGTGCGACAGGTCGGGGTCCCCTTCTTGGAAAGGGATGGCTTGCAATGTCACCACCTGATTCCTGAAGGGAGTGGTGGGAACCTTGGGTACATGTCCAGGCAGAGGTCTCAGGACAATGTGAGAGTCTGCCGGCCCGAACTCCAGGCATGATTCGTTAACGGAAAAGGCTTGAAGATCCCCCACTGTCTTGACAGAAGTGAGCGCAGTCAGGAGGGATGTCTTCATGGAGAGGGCACTGAACTTGACTGACTGAAGGAGCTCAACGGATCTCTCTGTAAGGCCTGTAAGACCACAGAAAGATCCCAAGAGGGAATGAGACATGGCCTTGGAGGGTTCAACCTCTGGGCGCCTCTGAGGAACCTAATAACCAGATCGTACTTCCTCACCGATCTGCCTCCCACAGTGTCAAAGTTAGCCACGATAGGTAATGGGTCGATTCCGACGAGGCAACAGGTCTACCTGTGCCTGGTCAAACCAACTCCAAATCAGCTGAACCGTTTGGGGGTGAAGTCTCCCCTTGTTCCTGAGCAAGACCTGTCGCGAGAGGAGATTCGCTACACAATTGAGGTCGCCTGGGATATGAGTGGCATGCAGAGACCTGAGTCTGTGCTGGCTCCAAAGTAAGAGATGGCGGGCAAGTTGTGACATGCAATGGGAGCGAACACCAGCCTGGTGGTTGATGTATGCAACCGTCGCTGTGTTGTCCGTGTGGACCAACACATGCTTGCCTTGGATAAAGTGTCGAAACCTCCCAAGGCCAAAAAGCACTGTCAACAACTCAAGGCAATTGGTATGCCAATGCAGTCGAGGGCCTGTCCAGACCCCTGATGCTGCATGCCCGTTTCACACGGTGCCCCAGCCTATCTTGGAAGCATCTGTTATAATAACAATGTGTCTGGACACTTGTTCTAAGGGCACTCCTGCCCGTAGAAGAGAGATGTCCTCCCCAGGACTGAAGGTACAGCGACTCAATGGTGTGATATTCACACGGTGTGAGCAGTGACGCCATGCCCATTTTGGAACTCTGGTTCAAAGCCAGTGCTGAAGCGGTCTCATATACATCAGCCCCAGCGGCGTGACTGCGGCTGAGGATGCCATATGCCCCAGGAGCCTCTAAAGTTTTTGAGAGGAACTGCTGTTCTCTGCTTGAGAGCCCTCAAGCATTTCAGCACTGACTAAGCACGATCCCGAGAGGCATGCAGTCATGGTAACCAAATCCACTCTGAGAAAAGAGATACTCTGCACAAGGGAGAGTTTTGCTCTTTTCCCAGTTGACCCGAAGTCCCAATCAGGCTAAGTGGTCGAGGACCATGTCCCCGTGTGCGCAAACCAATTCTCGCGAGTGAGCCAGGATCAGTCAGTCGTCCAGGTAATTGAGAATGCGAATACCAACTTCCCTGACAGGGGCAAGGGCAGCCTCTGCAATCTTCGTAAGGACGCGAGGAGACAGGGTCAGCCCAAAAGGGAAGAACCTCATACTAATATGCCCGCCCTTCGAAGGCAACCCATAGAACGGCCTGAGCCTTGGAAGGATCGAGACATGAAAATACATGTTCTTCAGGTCTATTGCTGTAAACCAACCTCGGTTTCTGACACATGTTAGCATGTGTTTGAGGGTCAGTATTTTGAACTTACAGGCCCTGGACGGGAGTCCTGGGTGGCCCCACCAAGTGGCGGCGTTCGTGAGCAGAAACGCACCACACTCTCCGCCTGTGAGACCCCTATATACCCCCTGACTGGACCCCCATCGAGGGTGGCGAGGACGGAGGAGTTGGTATATTGTTTCCTGGTTGAAAAACGATTCCGTCATAACGCCATGCTCAGCACCCAGCAACCAATCATCCAACCGCGAGCATTTGGAATAGGGTGAAGAAGTCCACTCCAGCCCGATGCTTTTGGCTGCCTGGGCAAGCATGCCCGCCATTTTAGCGTCTGCCTCAAACTGAAACTCAGCCCCCCCGCTGAAGCTTGCTCAGTTGAGACATCAGGCAGATGAGAGATTAAACTCACCCTGGGACAAGCTGTCAAACCCATTCGGCAGCTCAACTGGAAGACACGAAGCATGCAAGAAACAAGAGGTCTGCAGGGATCCCCCGATGGAACTACTCTCACTTCCACCTGCTCTCCCCAAATGCACATCGCTGCGGCCTCATACCCGGAAGTAGAAGGACTGGAGTGGGAAGCAGTCGGGGTGACTCGCATTCTTTTAAAAAAAGATGGGCGTAACACGCCTATGGTCATGTCCTCGCAAGCGGGACATAAACCATCCACGAGCGCTGTTTCAGTGTGAGCATGACCCAACACTGAACACAGCACTCACGCCGGTCGTTTAGGAGAGATGTGAACCCGCACCAGAAGAACACGGACGGAAAGGTATGTTTGTCGACACACACAGTTCCGCCTGTGAAGCTCTTTTAGAGAAATTGCTCTTTTAGAAGAAATTTGCTTAAAGATTGCCACTGAAGCACCCAGGGGTACTCTCACGACACATATCTGTGTGTGAGAGGGAGAAACCGCTGCCTGTGCCGTAGATCCAACGACGAGGAGATCAAGAGGTGAATGAGTGCTGCTTCTCACGAAGAGACGCTGCATCGCCTCCGAAAAACAGAGCGAGTGAGCAGATGCTATGCTAGCCTATTTATACCCGGATATCCGGGTGTGGCCAGCTATGCAAATTCTGCACACCCAATTTCATTGGCCTTTTCTCAAATATGTCAGAGGTGTTTGGGCTCCCAAGAGCGACCACTAGTGTTGTACACTCGACACAACGTCAAAGTGAACGACAGAAGGGGAACTATAGGCTTCTATATCTTACGAGTTTTTTAAAACCTTTCATATAAAGTTTGTCACATGTTTAGAACAAATTGTATTATGCACTTTACCCGCAGCAGCTCAGTCTGTGTCCTCCCCTATATTTTTCAGATGCGCTCGTTTTAAACTGTAATGTTATATCGATATAAACGGCATTGCCTTATATCGTATCGCTCATAAAGAATATATCGATATATGAATATATCGATATATCGTACAAACTCGATATACCGCCCCGCCCTACAATGGAAGCAATCATCAGAGCAATGATATGCAAGTGCTATAACAAGTCTCAGTTCGCTTAGTGCAGTACTTATAGCAATTTTTTTAAAATTATATAATAAAAAAAGAATATAGCAAGCTAGAATTAGAGGCATTTTTTGCGTTTGTTAATTGTATAATAAATAAAAAGAAAACAAATAGCTAGAATACAAAAATATTAGAGAAGCTAGTATTAGGTTTTTTGTGTTTTTTAAGAAAACAAGCGGTTTGTAAATGAATAGAGTGCAAATCTAAAAGGGGCAAGTTTTTTTTTTTTTTTTTTCAAAACGACATTTTTTATTAATTAGAATATAACTTTTGAGTAGGTGTGTATGACAGAACCCACAGTAAGAGCATGCCAAGGTACCATGGTATTTCCATCAGTATACCGTGGTGGTGCTATCTCAAAACGTAGTTTCCAAAATGGTACATAATGTACTGTATAAATTATAACATTCTATTTTAAAGTAACTGTGGAGACATCAAGGCCGAGTCTCCAAGAAACAAATTAGTACAAGACGTACATGTCCTCATATTAGTGTTTATGATTAAGAGTGTGTGTGGTTGCATAACTGTTTTGGGATCAAAGCGACACTTGGTATTTTATTAGTGTAAAATAACTGGATGGGGTCTTCACCTCAAGACATGACGTATGTGTCTTTCTGCCCTGTATCTGCCCAGCAACTGTTCAGACACACTCACACTCACACTCACACTCACACACAAAACATCAACATGGCTTGTTAAACACACAGGAATGGTCATGCTGTGTTGAAGACCTACAGCCTGTCCACACCTGTTCCTGTTTCCAACACAATGCTGTCACTGACCCGTTCATAAATATCAGTGTTATAAAATAATGCTCCACACACACATGTAATATTGCCTTTTTGTTTTTTGCAGATCAAGAGGTTTCTCCTCGACTGAAGGTGAGCGGTAACTTCTCTGTGGAAAATGACAATGTGCCAGTAATTTTAGTGATAACAATGTGAAATAAATTTAATAATTTTTTTTCTTCCTACTTTAAAAAAAAATTAATTAATTTGTGAAAGAAAATTAAATACTGCACCCATTTTTGAACCTCATAAAAGCTGCACAATATCTCAAATTATCTCTGTTTACAGGAAGATATGTTTTGTGTAAAGTAATGGCACTCCTCTGCTTGACTGTGTATGAGAGACGTCAGCTCAAATAACACATTTACAGGAGTGTGTGTGTTTGTGTGTGTGTGTTGTAAGAGGTGTCCAGTGGAATCTAACGAGTGAGGCTCAATGGGAAAATAAGGTCACATCACTTGACCTGTCGATCTGAGAGTGTGTGTGTGTGTGTGTGTGTGTGTGTGTGTGTGTGTGTGTGTGTGTGTGTGTGTGTGTGTGTGTGTGTGTGTGTGTGTGTGTGTGTGTGTGTGTGTGTGTGTGTGTGTGTGTGATGTTCATGACTCGGTCTCAGGACACAGACTGGAGTCAGGGGTTTACATCCTCAGAGGTTTGCAGTAGGACACTGAAGGAGTGAAGACAGTATGTTCCCACATGGATAAATCATAAGGCAACGCATTCTGAAGACTGAAACCTCAGCGTGATTTTAACAGCCTGCAAAGCTTAAAGGTTTCTCGACCTGTGCCAACCCTAAGCTGGAGTATGTCAGTTAAATTTGTTGCATCCAGAGACACACTTGTAAATTGAGGAAGAGATTAAACACGACAATGAAACCCTTTGATGAAATCAACTTTGGATTCAAAGGACCCGTCATAACTTTTACTAGTGAACCTCAATTTAAATCTCATTTTGCATGAAAATGTGCATTCAAATTTCGTCCGTTTGTAATCCATGCACCACATAACAACACTGGTGTTGAAAAGATCACCCAAAAATTGCAATGAACTTCATTTAAGTTTGCCTGCACTACTTTTTCCTGCATTTGCAAAATTTTTAAGCTTGAAAGGTCCTCATTCATTGTAAGTGCATGGACAAAAAGCATAATTTTAATTTGATTTATTGAAAACATTGTATTTCACTGAAGAACCTGATGGAGAGTAAATGATGACAGAATGCTTGTGTTTGGATCATCTATTCCTTGAATAGCACAAAAAAAAAAATATATATATATATATATATATATATATTAAGCATGCTGCTTGTTGACAGCTTCATGAATTCGGTGTTAAGACAGAGAGAGCAAGTTTCCATAACTGCGTGTTCCTCGAATCAAATGCACCTGTTGGGAAGGCCACCTCACATTACAGATGTGTGTGCTAGAGAGGACGATGTGTTTGAATAGATAGGAGGAAAAGGAGATGTATATTAGCTTGTCTAAGGAAAGAACGAAGCAATTCAGAGAACCTTGCAATCTTCTTCCTCTGCGTCGAAGCTTGTAGATCAGATCCTCCCTGTGGAGCTTTAAACGTTTCTTATTTAAAATCCCTCTGTTTGTGTCTGTGAAACCAATGCAGGATAAACACTCGCTCATCAGCACCCCTGAGAGGCATTAAAATACCTTTCAATGTCAAATTCCCTTCCACTGTTCTGACAGTAATAATCTCATTCTGGCTTCGCAGATGAAAACACTTCAGAGATCTTATTCATGATGTTTGTCAACTCTGATGATCGGCAGGCAAATATAGCCGTGAAGTGATAAATCGTCCGGCATGGCACATGTCTCTGCTATCAGGTAACCCACTTTGAACTAAGGGGGTTGTGGACTAAAAATAACCCCTCTCCCCAAACCCCCAAGACCTGTCAGCTTTACGTGAACCTCATATTCTCCAGACCTACATCACCGTTGAGTATAATTGCCCATTTGGATTTTAAAAAAAGGCACCTGCTTCATTGTCTGGGGATCTTTTTTCTGTTGGGACAAACCCCACAGGCATCTGATGCTGAGCTCTGGCTGCTTTAAGAGTGAGATCTTTGGACGTGGTCTCTCATGACAGATGTGTCCAAACTGAGGTAATGAGTCTGTCAAAGGTGGTCAGGTTTTATGGTTTTGGCTGCTAATTGTAATTGAAATTGTAAAAAAATTTTTGAAGCCAATTTTATTTATTTGAATGAGATGAATTTATAGTTTACCTTGACACTTGAGTACTTTTAATGGTATAGTGACAAAAATGTATTTTTAAAGAATACTTTTTCTTATTTAGTCCTATTATTCTAACACGCATAGTATTTTACCATAAGCTGATTTAGGCTTTCTTTACTCTTTTTTTTATTACAGTAACAAATTAACATTTGGAATTGTACAGCACACAACTTTTTTTGCATGTTTGCATGCATATTGAAATCAGTTATTAGTTGGAGGCTGTGTATGTGAGTAATAATTAACCTTATTTATTTATATCTTGCATTACGTCTCTTAAATTTATGAAATCTTGCATCTGACTAAAGTGCGCGATGACAGTTTAAGAGAAGCTTAAGAAAATCATGCGTGTAGGAAAAACAGGGTTGAGTCATATTCATCTGATAGCTTTGACGTAAGAATGACGTATGGAAATTACACACACACATGGGCTGATACAAATCTAAGTGGAAACTCATTTGACCGATCACACAGTTTGTTTTCCAGTGTAGCCCAACACCTTTGGGCAACAATAGAGGTTGTTTGTTATAGAGAAACCTTGGAAACCTTGCAATTATTTATATTTCTATAGTGCTGTCGAACGATTAATCCCATCCAAAATAAAAGTTTTTTGTTTACATAATATATGTGTGTATACTGTGTATATATAAATACATTATGTATATATAAATACAAACACATGCATGCATATATTTAGGAAAAATGTATTATGTTTATATATTAAATATATATATATATATATATATATATATATATATAAATATATAAACGTAAATATTTTCAAAATATATAGTGTGTGTGTGTGTATGTGTGTGTGTGTGTGTATGCGTGTGTATTTATATATACATAATAAATATACACAATACACATACATATATAATGTAAACAAAACTTTTGTTTTGAATGCAATTAATCGCGATTAATCATTTGACATTTAAAAAATTAACTTAATTAGTTTTACATTTATTTTATATATTTTATACACATTATGTATTTGAAATAAAATATCGTACATATTATTATATAATATATAAAACCTATAAAACCTACAATCATTATTAAATAAACAATACAATATTTAAAGTTTAATCTTAAATTTATCTTGTTCAAAAAATATTTAGATATTTTTATAAAAATGCATAGGGCTCACAATATAGTGGCATAATTTTGCATATGTTGTCTTACAAACCATACTGTGGTTGTACAATGGTGTACTGACAGTATCAGATGAAAGCCATTAAAAAGAATGGCATGTTACCAATTCTGAAAGCCACGGTACTTTTTCCTTGCTTTTTTAAATGATCTATAGCTCTCGTTTTCTATGCATCTAATTGTTTCTTGTTTTCTTTTTTCTCTTCTTCGGTTTCCTCTCTTGCAGTGACGTGTGTGCACTGATCCAGAGAGAGGGAGATGACAGCTGAGCCGGTTGACATGGCCACCCCAGACAATCTGCTGTTCCTGGACAAAGATGCTGTCAACTCTTCCTTCGCTTCACTGCCCAGAGAGCAAAATGAGCCCACTCGTGCCACGGACATCCAAACAGACGACAGCTTTAGTTCAGTCCCTGATCCAGACTCAGGAAGCTCAGGATTAATGCCAGTTCTGTGCCAGGATGGGACCATTGAGATCCATAATACAAACATTGAAAGGGAAAATGAGAGTGGTTTAGTCTTAACACAGCCCCAGGATCACACTGCAATGATAGAAATGACAAAAAATCATCCAAATGATGATAAAAGTGATAACTGTGACTTCAGTACTGCTGCTGTAACGGAGACTGACACGATCACAAACAGTACTAACATCCCTAATCTAATTCACCTATTGGACAGAAATCAAAATGACAAACATGGTAACTCAAACACTAAAGAGGATCCAAATGATGCTCATGGCACTTTGAGTCCATTATTAACAGAAAACAACAGACAAGAAGAAATGAGTCAAAACGCCATTTTAAACCAATATGCCTCCTTTGAGAGCATTGGACTTGATGTTAACCCAATGGCTAATGATGAAGATCCCTTGGTAAATACTGTCTCTAATGTAATGAATAGTGCAAGCAATGAGTCTGATGCAACTTCTTCTGAAACCCTCATCCAGACATGCCAGGAAACATCTGAAGGTGTTGATGTTGCATTGGAAGCAGCGACTGCCCATGAAGCTCATCCAGAAATAAATGACATTGCGGAGGACTTGACATGTTGTGGCTTCGCAACCTCTCAGATACACAAGTCAGAAGATCCGAAGACTGGCGTTCATCTATCTTTGGCTGATTTGCATGAAGCAGACACTCTAAGCACCTTAAATCATGCCTCTGAAGTATTAGATTTTTGGGGGTTGAACATAAATGTCTTGGAAACAGCTGACTGGCTGGTCAACGACAGTGAGATCATTCAGACTGTAAATCAAGACTTGGCCTCTTCAAATGTTTTGGAATTTTGCACCGATGCTTTAACCCAAATGGTTCCGAATCTCCTACAGGATTCAGAACTTGATGTAACAGAATCAGAATCCAACAGAACTGAAGATTCCATGCTTGATAGAACGATTGAAACAAAATTCCCATTGGACGTCAGTAGGGTGCAATCATTGGCAACTGAGACAACAGATAATTCGAAGTCACTTTTCGACCAATCCATGCTTAAAACCTCACAAATTGGTGAAAAACTTGAGAAAGATCTCTCACAAGTGATCCCTTACCCAACACCTGTCATAAATAGAGATTTAGGTAAATGTTCTGAGGAGATCGATGGTGCTTGCTTAAAATTCACAAGAACGGAACGTGATGTTGAGCCTGGTAGCGAGTTGTGGCTGGACGCTCGCCAGTTCTTGGCAGGTGAAGAGGATGAGAGTGCTATTTTTGACAAGTGGGGTCGTTCGTGTTCTCCCAGCCCCACCACGGCCCATCCAGACAAAACAAAAGCCTCGGATTACTCCAGGAGAGAGAACATTTCAACTGACCACCGCACTGAAGACTGGGAGCTGAGGTTTCCACCTGTTGAGAGGTGGTCGTCCTCAGACAGCTGGGCTAGTGCACTTTCAGACTGGTTCCAGGCAGTTAACACCTATTCAGAAGACTCTTTCACCAGCGCTAACACTTTGAGCACTGGTTCTAAGCAGGGTATGGCAATCCAAGACAACATTTTGGAGCAAAGGACTAATCCTGATAATGCAAATATCACTGGGCAGACATGCCTGAACCTTTTAGAACCAGAAAAATCAGGTCAAGCCTTGAGTAGAGGACTAGTTGAGTCTGATAACACTAATGGAACTCTTTTTAAACAAGCTGATAAAGATGGACTTCCTTTTCATTCAGACTCAGACAGACAGGACAATACAACGATGGACAACAACATGAGTTTGTTGGAGAGGTCTGAATCCGATAAACCAGATGCAGCCATGCATATGCTTAATGCATCAAAATCTCCTGCAAATGAGGTCCCTGAAGAGCTTCGGACTACAAAGGTGAGATGACTAGCACATTTTAAATACAATTAGCACAGGCAGACATACTGTAGAGTTTTCTTTAGATCTTCCGCAGTTTGCATTGAGAGATTTGCATTTTAGGGTTTTCAGTTTAAACTAAAGGTTAGTTTTGCTTAACTGTACTGAAGCAACCACATAGTGAAAGCAAATTTTAAAACCTGAATGTAACTGCCACACTGTTTTTTTTTTTTTACTTTGGTGGAGCCATAGTTCAGTGACGGTATGATCATGCATAAACATGATATTAAATGCTTACTGTTTTCACATACCGTGGTATTTATATATAGGTACTGTAGTGCAAAGAATGCAAAGGTTCAGTTTCAAAAACATGGTATTACTATGGTAACATGTCCAACCAAACATGCCAGTACCATGGTATTTTTTGATACTGTTATATTAGTGACCATTTCCATTATGTAAAATCTTCCACATATTATTGTAATGGAACGAGATCTTAAATAGCCTGTCACCTTTAACATTTCCTATAATAGGTCTTGCATGTGTGGAGCACTTTCATCATTACTTTCATTATTTATTATGACACTGTGTGCTGGAATAGCCAAGTCATTCCACACAAAAATATCACTTCATAATGTACACACATACTCAATCTTTCTTTCTCACACACACACTAAACATTGATTAAACTAAACATATACCTAACGTGTGAATTACAATTTTCTGCATGTAAAGAAATATTATTTTGTTTTTAATTTGTATTTTATTTATTTATTGTGTTTTTAATTCCCCCCCCCCCCCCCCCCACTATTTTCTGCTCATGTTCTTCTATAGCCATTTTTGACAAACTAATTACCAAAGTATGGCTCAGATGTACTCACTAACACTTAAACATTCACTACCCTCCTCATACGTACATGACAGACAGCTGTGGCTGCTAAGGAAATGTGAGGTGCGGAGAAAAATACTGATAAACAGAAATGCAAACTAATTATAGAGGGTGGTGGATGATAATAGACCAAAGAGCAAAAGAGGAACTGGAGAGGCAGTGGGTGAGGGGCACGAGCACAGCTGAGGGCCGAAATACGACCCCTTGCTCGCAAACTCAGTGTTGTACTGTACAACAGTTTCTCCAATCCCAAAGACCCCTGAGACAGCGGGAGAGCTGTGATTGGTTCACTTACGTTACACAGCGGCTGTGATCACTATAATAGAGATGATCCCTTCCATTGCTAGCCACATAGACTGCAGCATGAGAGCATAATGATTTTTGCATTAGGTGGACCATCGCCTCAGTGAGGTATGTAAACAAACAGCTAAATGTAGTTTGGATGAGAATAGGCCTAAATTGACTTGTCAAATGATACAAATGCTTCAGTTCCTATGCTGTCTGCCTCTGATTTCTTCTGTCTTCTCCATGACATTTAATGTTTTTTCTGTTTCTGTGTTTCAGTCGGAAGGAAATGCACTGGTGGAGGTGACCGGAGACAAAGTTTCCCAACTCAGGTTGGTCTTCGAGGAGGAACGTCAAATCAGTTTTACTTCTCAAAGGATCTTGGCGTACACCAGCGACAAGAATTTAACTGACTATGTGAGCGGCGAGGAGCGGTGTCACGGCTCCGATGTTGCTCTCCACACATGTCCCTCTCAATCGAACAGTCACGTGTCTTCTGAGGCGGGACGTGCTGAAGGAAATGAAACGTTTGTGCATTTTAACACTAAGGAGTGCACCGTGAAGCCAAAAGAGGAGGAAAGAAATACATTTCCACAGTTTATGATGCCGTTTGCTCCACTCAATACTGGAAATACTTTCCTCCATAGTAGTTTATTGAAAAGTCCACAGGATGGTCTAGATCTTCCAATTAAAGGGATTATTAATGAGATTCATCTTAAGAGTGATCAAAAATCAGTCAGTAGTGACGATTCTTCTGAAGATCGCTTTCATACATGTCCTGACCAGTCTTTATCTTCATCCAGTGGAGATTTAGACGATCCTTCCATCAAGGGCACTAGGAGAAAAGCCGAGTACAGTGATACCCGTGACATCAGCAAAGAGCTTTCTAAGTTCATTTTACTCACAGGACAACGTTTTATGGTGTCTGAAGACAAACATGTTGCATATGTCACTCTAGACTTGGAAGAACCCTGTTTAAATAATTTCTCATTGTCAAACTGTGAGGAACGACCCAAAACAGACAATATGCCTCACAAGACTTCCAAAACTTCCTCAGATGGTAAAACACACTCTAAACATAAGGAAAAACCAGCTGAGAAGCAGCAACACGGGATTCAAACATCAAAAAAGCAAGATCTTCAGCCCCCATCCCAGATTAAAGAGGGATTCAGTTCAGAAGGAGATGGTTGTCAAGATCGTCCAGTTACTGTCATCGAAACCATCGTCGTCACAGAGAAGATCGCTCCTAAAACTCAAGGGAAGAAGAAAAAGAAGCACGCGCAACACGGGACACCAAAACCTGAAAATGATCCACCGAGTGACGTAGGGAGCAGAAGCGCTCAGAAGAGCATGAGTGGCAAGCCCGAGAACCTTGACGTGAAGGTAGCATCAAATGGTCTGGATAAACCAGCTTCTCATTTTCCTACCAAAGTGGACGTTACTAACAAAGATAGCACTCAGAAAGTCATGTCAGTGAGACCCAAAGTAGAACCCAGTGGGAGTTTTGGTGCCAAGTTGGGCCCTGGAAGCGTACATGCCACTCAGAAAGCCACCTCTATAAAACTCAAAGTAGATGCCAGTAACACAGCCAAGATGGAAAAGAAGACATGCACCTCTGATTCTCCGAGCTCGTGTTTACCCAGCATGCTGAATGACGACATTAAGCGCAGGCGAATCGCAGACGACCTGTCTGGAGCAGTTCCAATAAGGACAAGGCCACAGCTGCCTGCAATTTTCCGCCAAGCAAGAAAAGATGGAGAAGATGCGACCCGGAGAGCTTACAGTGAGGTTGTCAAGCAGAAGACTCCAATCCCCAAAGAAGGTTCTCCAAACCTGTTCTACTTAGAAGTTAGAAGTCAGTCCATTAGGGGGTGTCCAATTCTGCTCCCTGAGGCCCAATGGCGTGCAGAGTTTAGCTTTAAACTGCCAAAAACTCACTTGTCTGGAAGTTCTCTAGGCCTTGATTATCTGGCTCAGGTGTGTTTGATTAGGACCCAAGCTAAACTCTGCAGTATAGTGGCCTTCAGAAACAGGATTGGACACCCCTGCACAGGAACAGTTTCCTGAGTCAGAAACGTCAGAATCATCCAACTTGACCCAGTCTGATGTGGTTTACTGGTCTCAGCTTATCTCCGATCTAGTTAATGTGGTTTTAGCTGGTTTGCCAGTTTGTTAAGTGACCATAAATCTGGGAGCTTGGCCACCTTAGGGAGACCAGCTAATCACCTTAGGTTGATTCAAGTTGTTTTTTGGGGTGGAATGCAATGGAATCAGGTGCCGGTAGCATTAACTGCTTAGAATAGTCTTAAAAAGTTAGCCATCTATTGTTTTGTTTTTTTCTTTATGACTGGTCATAACTTTTTAAGTCAGTTATAAAAAGGGAGAACGGTCTGATTTGAATCCAAAAAGTAAGTCTGATTACCTCATGGGTAACTGCTAGTTGGTTAAACTGGTTCTTAAGGCAGTCTTAATATAGTGTCTATGTTTATGCAACTGGCTTAAGGTTATGAAATAAATCTATGCAAAAAGGCCTATAAATTATGCATTTTTATGTTTTTGTTGTAGTTGTGGTTCCTCGTGTAGTCTCAGAGATCCAGGCTGACCCAGTCCCTGCTGACCCCCAGAACATCTTGCTTTGGTGCAAGTTCAGTCCCGTCCCACCTGATCCCACCATTAAGTGGACTAAAGAGGGAACAGTGCTGTCAGAGATAAACAAAGTGTAAGAAAACCCTCTTTTCCTATCAGCCCCTGCTTCACCTTATCAACCTACATTATCAT
The DNA here is from genome assembly GCA_036784905.1 of Acrossocheilus fasciatus. NCBI lineage: Eukaryota > Metazoa > Chordata > Actinopteri > Cypriniformes > Cyprinidae > Acrossocheilus > Acrossocheilus fasciatus. The sequence goes on from CM071958.1 coordinate 7,701,058, forward strand.
CTGACTCTGGTCCAAAATTAAGTTTCCAAATGGAATTATTTAACTGAGATGACCACCTTTCTGAAGGTCATCATTATAATGTAGCTGTTTTACCACTTGGTGGCACTCTGTTCTTGTTCAAATCTGCTGTAAATTTTGGCAGAGACCTGACTGAACATCAGCGCTCTGGTGATTCAGCCATGACTTGGAGTGGGAGCAAAATGAACCTTTTACATAATAGTGTGATTCATTCCTACTAAATGCTGACTGTGCCTCAGACGATCTCAAACAGGCCTCTGCAGTCCAAAATGGTTCTTTTGAGATGTTTTGTAAGCTGTAATTGAAGTTTAACTGCAGGATTCAGAAATGAACATCTGGTCTGCATAGACCACTGTATTTAGTCTCTAGGACCCTTTGTCCAGATGTGTGAAGAATTATTGATTCGCTATAAATGTTTTTCTGTTTTCTGTAGAGAGAAGGATGACGGGCGTTTCACTTTGACCATCCTAAAGGCTTGCAGTAAAGATCTAGGGCTGTACAAATGCAGCCTGAATGCTGCCAACATTTCTGTTTCGACCTCAGAGTACCATCTCACGTCTGAGGGTAAGACATAGAGGGCTGCTTTCCCAGACTAATGATTAAAGAGGCTATAAATTACGATTTTAATTTGCTGATGTGCTCCATGACTAAGCAGAAAGTTAAAGCAGGAACTCATGCTCTGAAGTTTCAGCGGGGTGAATGAGGTAATAGTCTTAAAGTAAGCCAGATAAAGACTTCTCCTGCGTCCAAAATGGCTAATTAAGTACATTAACGGTTAATTAAGTACAATAAGTATGCATGTGTGCAGCATAAATACAATCCATACATAATACACTACCTTTAAAAAGTTAGGACAGTAAGATTTTTGAAAATAAATGAATACTTTTATCCAGCATGGATGCATTAAAATGATCAAAAGTGACAGTAAAGACATTTACAATGTTCGAAAATATTCCTATTTCAAATACATACTGCTCTTTTATACTTTCTATTCATCAAAGACTGCTCGAAAATGTATCGGTTTCCACAGAAATGTTAAGCAGCACACCTGTACTTAATTTATGGGTTGCATTTATTTGATCAAAAAAAAAAAATTAAATAGGTATTTTCTTACCAGACATCCTGTCTCATTTTGCAAATGAAATACCATTTATATGTCTGCAAAAATTTTATATAAAACTTTTTTTCTATTTTAATATACTTTAAAACGTATTTTATTCCAATGATGTCAAAGCTGAATTTTCGGCAGTTATTACTCCAGTCTTTTGACCCTTCAGAAATCATTCTAATATGCTGATTTGCTGCTTGTCTTGTGATATGCTCTTGAAAACTGCTATTTTTTTTTTTGTGGAAGCCATGAATAGAAAGCTCAAAAGAACAGCATTTATTTGAAATAGAAATCTCGTGTACCATATTTACTGTCACTTTTGATCAATTTAATGCATATTTTCTGAATAAAAAGCATTAATTTCTTTTCAAAAACCTTACTGACCCCAAACTTTTGAATAGAAATAAACCTATTCTGAATTTTAGTGTCAAAAATGTACAATTTATGTCTGGAAAACCAATCCTGACTTTATAAATCTGCATATTACACTCGTTGACTTAACTGTGTAAAATTTTTCATTTCAGTGCTTATGGAGCTAGTCATTCCGAGTCATGATCCGCCAGGTAAACCGACCTTTCATTTCATGGTCTCTCTGATGTTCCTATGGGTAGCTAAAATAGTATGAACAGTATGCTGAATAATAGAGATTTTCTTTTACTGAAATCTGATGAGTTGTGAGTGTGATCGGTTAGTTTTACAACACTTCTCATCCTATTTATCTCTCTCCCAGCTGAGCCCAGGGTGGTGGACAGCAATGAGGAGAACATCCATTGCAGCCCGCTTCTCTTTAAGGAAGATTTTCTCTCAGATCAGTACTTTGGAGAGAATCAACCAGCGAGCATCGTGACTGAAAAGGTCCACTTCGGTGAAGGAATGCATCGCAAGGCTTTCAGGACCACTCTTAGAGAAGGCAAACTGCCGAGCTTCAACCGTGGCCATCCCTGCGTCCTGAAAGTACACAACGCCATCAGCTATGGGACCAAAAATAATGAGGAACTTGTCCAGAAGAACTACAGCCTGGCTGTAGAGGTGAGAGTGAGTGTCTCCAGAGAGATGTTTAATTAAGGAATTAGCTTAAGGAGATTTGGGACTGATTGGTTTTTTATTTTTTTAACCAGGAATGTCATGTGCAGAATACCGCCAGGGAATATATTAAAGCGTACAATAGTGTGGCCAAGTCTGCAGAATCATTTGGAGAGGTGCCAGAGTAAGTATAACCACGCACACACACACTTGTGAAGTGTAGAAAGCAATAGGAAACTTATCCAAAAAGTTTCCAAAAGTTTTACGGAATAAGTAAAAATTGACCGTTTTGAATTTGACACTACTGAACTTAAGGGTTAGCAGAGATTTCTAATTAAAGAAACATACTTTAAAACATACAGGTGTTTTCTATTTGATTGTATTTTAAAATGTAATTTATTTCTGTGATGCAAAGCTGAATTTTCAGTATCATTACTCCAGTCTTCAGTGTCACATGATCCTTCAGAAATCATTCTAATATGCTGATTAATGTAAGAAATTGTTTTATTATTATCAGTGTTGAAAACAGTTGTGCTGCTTATTATTTTTCTGAAAACCGTGATAAGTTTGAGGAGTAGAAAGTTTCAAAAAAGCATTTATTTAAAAATAAAAATCTTCTGTAACATTATAAATGTCTTTTCTTTCACTTTTAATCAATATAATGCATTCTTGCTGAAAAATGGTAATTTCATTTAAATATATCAGTGTATATTTAGCACATATACTAAATTTTTTATTATAAAAACTACATTTTATATTGCTTTCTTCAGTCTAGTCAGAAACTATTTCATGCCAATTATATCATTTTAAAGGTTAACATGCTTGAAATAGAAATATTAAATATTTGATATACTGTATATAAAATGTATTTATAATATATATATATATATATTTGTAACAATGTAAAGGTCTTTATTGTCACTTTTGATCAATTGAATGCATCCTTGCTGAATGAAAGTATTTTTAAAAAAATAAATAAAGAATAATTTTTTGAAAGCTAGCATTTGAATGTTAGTGTACATTTTATAATCTAGGACACACTTTATTCAAAAAATTAATTATTAATTCATTAAATTGTCCTTAAATTCCCAGAATCATCCCTATTTATCTGGTGCACCGGCCATCTAACAACATCCCTTACGCCACTCTGGAGGAGGAGCTGCTGGGAGATTTTGTGAAGTACTCTGTGAAGGACGGGAAGGAGATCAACCTGATGCGCAGAGACTCTGAGGCGGGACAGAAATGCTGCGCCTTCCAGCACTGGGTCTATACACAGACCGACGGCAACCTGCTGGTCACCGATATGCAGGGTAAATAATCTACAGTACTTCCATTTTACCATATACACTACACATCATGACATTAACAGGGCTGCTGCAACAAGAAGAACGTAGATTCGAATCCTGCAAAGAGCGAAGCATACAGTTGTTTTAGCATCACAGATTTTCTCTTTTATGTCCAGGTGTGGGTATGAAACTGACAGATGTTGGGATTGCCACCTGTAAAAAAGGGTAAATTCAGATTTTAAAATATCACAAATTTACCCCCCCCCCCCCCCCCCCCAAATTAAATCTTAATGTATTTAAATATATAAAAGGTACATATAAATATTTCAATGCTGTGTAGTTATGAAAGCAGTAATCTAGATTTTTATGATTGCAGCTATAAGGGGTTCAGAGGAAACTGTGCCACGTCCTTCATCGATCAGTTCAAGGCTCTACATCAGTGTAACAGGTACTGTGAGCTTCTGGGCCTGACGTCTCTTCAGCCCAAGCCCAAGCGGACCGTCGGCCCGCCAAAGCCAAAAACACAACCCGCGCCGAAGAAAAAAACCTTCGGCCCCGTTCTGAACGCCAAATCCTGATCGCACAGAAACTCTGAACGTCTGCTTTTCTTGCTCAGGGACAAATGTGTTTCTGAGATGTTTCTTTAAATGTAAGATGACATTCATCTGTAAGGACAGTAGGGAGGTTGTTTCTTTCTTGAGCGCTCGTTTGTGCTACTTTAAATGAGCTCATTAATGGTTTTTATTTACTTTTTTAAGGGGCGAGTCGACTGACAATTGATATCATATTTTTTGTTTAAACCAAAGAAATATCATCTGTAGTTTTTTGTCCCGATTGTGCCTGTGGTGCTGCCATCTAATTCTTTATTATTAGCCTACTGGCACTTCTGAATAACAACAACTTCGTGTTATTATGATTGTTTGTTATAATATGTGCAATATAAGTATTGAGTTTATCAAACTGCTAAATCTTAAATAGATATTTATTTTATGGGTGAGATTAATGTACTGTACAGCAGTAGAAGATTGTTAGACTCTAATGTAACTGCTAGAACTGAATGTTTGAAGCTTCTCGTTTTCAATGTTAAGATACTTTATTTTCACACATTTTTATGTAGAGTTTAGTATTTAATTTTTCTTGAATTTAGGATTTTTTAAAGTTCATCCACACTGTTTCTGGGAAGGAAGGATGAGGTGGTAAATCTGATACTATGGAAAAGTTTGTACACTTGCCCTAGTAAACAGCTGTTGATTTGCCTCAGTAAGAATGACAATCCTCCACCTTCACGTTTCTATCATCCTTCCAAAGTCAAAGGACTTATTGCCTCATTGCTATATATACAAGCACACACGTTTGAAACGAAGTATTTGACATGTTAATGAACTGCACAAATCAATCACCCGAAATTAAAAACTGTGATGTTACTGTTGCTACTTTCTGCCAGTCTAGATAGTCTTATATATTAGTAGTCTTAGTGAAGGTCAAGGTCAAAGGTTATCGGATTCTTGGCTTGACTGAACCACAATAGTCTTGTATTGGCTTTGAATGATCTCCTCTGAATGGTATATTGTGTATTAATAAGTCTATAAATTTTATATTGTCTGGGCTTTATTTTAAATCACAAACTTGCTTGAATAATTTCATTACTTGTTTTATATAAATGTTTACACACGCAGATATATACATATATTACATTTAACAATAATTTAATAAATTATACAATTTATTAAAAATGATTTATATTATAAATTACATTTCATTTTTGCTTTTTACAGTCTAGGGAGAAATCAGACACAAAAAAAGGAAAAGAAATTATATACATAATATATACTTTTATATACATGTTAATACTATAGTATAAACATACTATATGTAAAAATATGTAAATATGAGTTTACATATTTAATTTTCTTAATGTTTAAGCTTTAAAATTTGTTTTACATTTTTTAACTTATATACTAAACATTTAATATAAAAAACTGATTTTTTTTTAATGAAAACAGCAGATATAAAGTCAGTCTAAACTATTAATAAAACTACAACATGTCTTTAATGATACTAACATAGCACTGCTTTGCTCTGTACTGCTTTTGATCAATTAAATGCATCCTTGCTAAATTTCAAATAACTCTTGACCCATTAAAACACTTCAAGAGACTTGCAAGTTTTGTTTTTTTATTGTCGTTAAGATACGATACTAATACTGAACAAAATATGAAGAAAGTGTCACATGACATGCATACTGTCTGGCAACTGGGTCAGTATACACATATAGCAGACATGATCTGTTACATCTATTTTCGGCAGATGCCAAATTATCAGACTTGTTGCGCGCGCGCACACACACACACACACACACACACACACACACACACACACATATACATACATACATACATACACGCGCACTCATACATATTCATTTAAAGACAAGGATGTTTCATATTCCCACAATAGAATCCATAATCATCGCCATGTGTTTCTCTGTGCTGATTGGCTGAGGAGGTTGTGAGGTCTCACCGTGGCTATTTAGTGTGATAATGGCGTTTGACAACAGAGGATACAAACACCATTGTCACACTCCACAGCTCAGGAGGACGACAGGAGAGCTTTAGTGTACTAGTGTATTAACATCAATTTTCTAGGCTTATTTTTTCCAACTATGATAACTGAACTTTTCCCTCAGAATGAACCCATGAACAGAAACCTGTACGTAAATGAACAAGGCCTGAGAGCGTCACCCCGTTTTCGCCCTTGTCTTTGGTCCAGCAGCTGGCTCTCGCGCTGGTCATGTGCAAATGTTATCGATTCTCGTCTTGTGTTTACATGTCTGTCTGTCAGGAGTCGATGGCGACGGGAACCGTGCAGATGGTCTCTTCTAAATGATCAGGAAACTCCCATTAATGCGCTCAAATATATTTTAGTGAAAATAACAAAAAACAACCTAGACCATAGCTATACATTAGTTCAGAAAAATGTTTCAGTTGTCACTCAATTTAATATGACTGCTATGCCATTAATATATTTACATACTTCATGACGCTTATACTTATCAGTAATATTTAAATGTACTACCTTAATATAAGTCAGGCTTAATTATATACACCACTGCTCAAAAGCTTGGGGTCAGTAAGAGTTTTTTGTGTGTGTTTTGTTTTGTTTTGTTTATTCCTGTGACGCAAAGCTGAATTTACCGCCTCGTTACTCCAGTCTTTAGTGTCACATGATCCTTCAGAAATCATTCTAAGATGCTGATTTGATGCTCAAGAAACATTTCTGATTATGTTGAGCAGTTGTTCTACTTGATATTTCATGGAAACCATGATACTTTTACAACAATAAATAATTAAAACAATTAATATTTTATTTCAGTTAGCTGCCAAGGCAACATTTCTTTTTCATTTAGTTTAACTTGTACTATAATAGCTAAAACAAAAATGAATAAAACAGTATAGATTAAAAAAAAAAAAAAAAAACTAAAAATGTACTAATAAAAGTTTTAACTCGGATAAAAAATAAAAACAAAATATAAAAACGAATTCAAAATATTCATAGTATTTCAATGATACTACAGTGGGACTGCTTTACTGTCAAGAACTATTGTGATTTTCATGAATCCAAAATATATATATATATATTTTTTTTTTTTTTGACATAGGCCTATATCCATTCCCAAGTCTTTTTTATTTTATTTTATTTTATTTTTTTTGAACAAGTTAACTTACCACATACCCTGTTTGGTTAAAGATGTCCGATCCACATGACCCTCCACGGTGTAGAAATACTGAGCGCACTGAAAAAGAAACACACTTCACTAAACACTCTAAAACACAATATCCTTATAATACACTCACACTCTTCCAGAGATCCACAGTCTGCAAGAAAATGAGAAACAAGTCCAGTCTCTGTCATGACTGGTCATTCTGCTCTCCTTTAACCTCCATATATGTACCTAGAGGGGGTTTAGTCAAACAGTTTTGTGATAAGCTTAGAGAAGTATTGATCAGCTGTGACGTGGGGACGAGGTCACTAACCCAAAGCCTGGGAGTGCTTCAGAAAAAAAAGACCCTCTAAAAGCACCATTTCCTCTTAACACACTACAGTTTGAGAATCATTATTGAGACACTTGTGAGATATAAATAGAGGTCAGACCACCCAAAATGCCTCTTCATAAACATATTTTAATCACTGATTCCGTTTAATGTTTTAAAAGCCCAGATATTTCAGAAGTGTGAAAAGATTCCCAATGTACTGGAACGACAGGCCAGTCTAAAGTTTATTCCATTTCACAAATCACTCACATAATCATACCTAATTTCCAAGAAGTGTTGACAAACAGGTGTAGTGAATGGGTTTCCGCTGCTGCAGCTCATTCTGTGAATCCCGGCTCTGATGTGATGTTGGTTTGGCGTTGGACTTGTTTGTGATTGCAGAAAGAGAGCTCTTGATAAAGTGTACAGGCCGCTTTTATTTGCTTGTCCTTGGATCTGATAGCCGTCCGATTGCATGTGTGAATGAACTGAGTTTCCTTCACCGTTCAGCAGAGCCTCGTGCCATGTGTTCAGCAACAAAAATGTAAAAATGACCAGAAATGATTGACAGTCAAATTGCCTGGGAAACAAATATAGAACCGTTTTTGAAATGCCAGCATATAAAAATATAATGCATATTATTAATCATCATTTTGTAATGGGAATAATATAAGAAAATTTAAATGCTTAATAATATGGTGTTACTATTGTAACAACTGTATAATAATATTTTATTGCTGCACATTAAAATTACTTATAATTTACATAAAAATATATATTACATAAATTAATTCACAAACAGAATTTATATTCCTAATATTAAATAAAGTGCAATCTGCCATGTTTTTATAATTATGCTGAATTATTTTAACTTCCTATTCATCAAGGAATCATGTTTTTTTCCCTATAAAATTTAACAGCACCGCTGTTTTCAATATTGATTATAATTATGAAATATTTCTTGAGCATCAAATCAGCATATTAGAATTTCTGAAGGATCATGTGACACTGAAGAAATGATGCTGAAAATTCAGTTTTGCATCACAGAAATAAATTGCAACTTCAAATATAAAACCGTTATTTTAAGTTGTAATAATATTTTACAATATTACTGTTTTTGCTGGATTTTTGATAAAATCAATGCAGCATCGGTATGCATAAGACTTTCAAAAAAAAATTTTTTTTTTAAAAATCTTACCGTGTGTGTGTGTGTGTGTGTGTGTGTGTGTGTGTGTGTGTGTGTGTGTGTGTATATATACATACACACACACACACACACACACACACACACATATACACATATGTATATATAAAACTACTAATACATGTATAATATATCATGCAACAATTTTTATAACTTAGAATATTTATGATTATTTCAAGATTTTATAGATAGGCTTGCAATGTTTAAGCATGAGAGCAGAAAATCAACAGCAGAGAAGTCAACACAGCCTTGAAGAACTACATTACAAAGAGGGTTGCCAGATTTGACCTGGTTAGCTGTACCTGCAGCGTTGAAACGGGTCAAATCAACAAAACATGTAAAATTGCATATCTGTAAAAAGAACCCCCCCCCCCCCCCCCCACAATAAAGCAAAACGCTGTCCTCCAGTTTGCTTGTTCTTTGACTTCGGACAATCCAGTAAATGACAAAACACACTTTCTCTCATCCTCCCAACCTTCAGCTTAAACTGAAACCTAGAACAGACATGTATTTACAAACCCAACTCACAACAGTTACAGAAGTAGAAATTCCATGAATGCGTTTACCTTGAAATCAAACAAACAATCCAAACACATCCGATACCATTTGAAGTCTCATTTAGTTGATAGTCAACTAACCAAACAAGGAGACTTTTCCGATAAATCAGTGAAACAACACCACACCTAAATTCCATTTATCAGTTTATTTCGAACGAAGTTATACGAATCGCAAGGTCTTGTGGTGAGCAGGAACCAGACAGTAAATGTTCCTCATCAATAAAAAAAGAACTACCCCTACAAAAGAGGAAGGGTAATTTATAACAATAACAATAATCATAATATTATCACAAACCTACAGAGCCACAGCGGCCCGAAAAGTGTGAGTGGGGAGGCGTACAGATAAAAGACTGGAAAAGAAAATAGAAAAAGAACCAGTCTGAAGTCTGACTCCAGGTGAAGCTCGTTCCCACAGAGCTGATCCGGATTCACACTGACGAAGCAGACTGACTCCAGATCAGCTGTAGGGCCGAGCTGTGATCTGATATGTTAGCAGCAGGCCGATTATAAACAAGAGATATTGCACCAAGGAACCGAGTGCTTTTAAAAGAACAAAATAGATAATCACATTCAAGTTCACCAAAAAAAACAAAAAAAAACAAAAAAAAAAACAGGTGACACGACCCTAGTGTGTGATCAATAAAGTGCCCTTTTAGGTACAGTGGTGTTAGAAGAAATGAAGAAACAGAAAGAAAGAAAGTTTACGTCCTGAAAGTCTACGAGACTTGCAGTGTTGAATCACAGCGCTTTTAAGATAGCTTCACTCTGTGTCGCTCTTTAATACTTCAAACAGATTTAACACGTACAGTAAAAGTCCAATCGCGTCTTTCCCCCAAAACAAACTCATTTACAGCATTATGAACAGGTGTAATCATAATAAAGATAAGAACAATACTTATTACAATTGAAGAAAACCCTCTCCGACAAACTCATGTCCGATGCATGTCGACGTTTTCCATCTTTGCTCTCAACCAAGAAGGAGAATAGCTTTATAATTACTACGTAATCATATTGAAACACAAGATACATGTTCATGCCAGTTTTCATAGCAATACAATAATCATGTTGATCATTTTTTTTGTTTGTTTGTTTTTTTCTTTTTTTTTACCCACAATGATATGGATATTGAATTGAATATAGCCAGGCCACTGATGCATTTCCGATAACGTTGTTTAAAATAGTAAACCACATTGTTGGTACAAATATCTGTTTACTCTGTAAGAATGATAATAACAGCGATAATAATAAACTATTAAAAACAATTCCCGTTGCTTCTTGGCGTTGCAAAAGAAGATAAAAAAATAATCCTCGACGAAGGAAGGAAGGATGGGGAAACTTGGCGTACTTTGCGGGATAAGGGAGGATGAGGATGCGTCCTTCATCCTGGCTGTGATTCCTAAGGTAATCTGGTGTTAGTAAGACCTGATAAGAGAGTTACCTCTTCACTGAACTTATATTATGTTTATGTTTGCGGTGGTATATCAAGGCCACGCCCACTCTGAGGCCACACCCAAATACTTCTTATTTACTTATCAATATAAAAGTCGCCACGGCCTCAGAGATGGATTTTGAAATAAAACGTGTTAGGAGAGAGCATGATTTGTGGGATACTGCAGGGCTGTTTGGCATCAAAACGGGTTCACAGCCAATGTCGTTCCAGCTAGACAGATTACATGCATATACTGTGCGGACATCACACACCTGCGACTGCTGGGATCTGGCTGTACAATGGCAACTCGAGAGTGTGTATATGTGAGTATAGACGTGTGTGTGCGAGTGTGTTGTACATGTCTTTGCTCGTCGGTTGCATTAGGAGATCGCATGGATATAAAGGGATTTCTTTAGTCGACGCCCTCGAAGCCTTGGGCGTTTTCCACCGCCATCAGAAGCTTCTCTCGCAGGTCTTCAAATGACTCGTACGTCGGGAGGTCCAGACGATTAAAGCTGCGTGGGAAGAAAACAACGGAATCATTGAGATAAACTAAAGTGGTTTTTAAATTAAAAGAGAGTGACATCTTTTCAGAATATCCCCAAAAAACAATAAAATAAAATAATCTCTTGAATGGGAGATGAAGGGAAAATATATAGATGTGTTTGAGTAAATAAAGCGGTCGAATCCCTCTAGGTCTTACCAGGTGTGAGCACGAGGGAGTTTGTCAGGTGTCCCCCACTGCTCGATAGTAAACAACTGCGGCCCATTGGAACCTGCAACAGATCACGTGACTCGTCAAGGACCAATCAGGAATGGAGTCAATGCATTATATAGGTCTCAAAGGGAAATGCTAAGTTCTGAAAACAGAGGAAGCTGCTACAAACAACATCTTATAGACTGTCTGCATTAAATTGTCAAGAGAAATGATACTATAATTGTACTACAACGCCAGTGACATTTTCTGAAACACAAACATACATTTACAAAATAACACACACACACACACACATATATATACACATACATACACACATATATATATATATTATTATTATATTATAAGGCACAGTAGAGCATTATTTACCATAGAGTTCAGCAAAGCCGTTCATCGGCACTCTGGATGTTCCAGTGACGAACTGCAAAAGTCTGATCCGCTTTTCGGCATCCATTAACAACACAGCCTGAGTTAAGATGTAGAGAGACATAGTTAATCCCAATAACTTTCATCTCTTTATACTAGCAGTAAGGAAAATATTTTCCAGAGAAAAAGTTCTCAGAACAACCATGTCAGGAAACCAATGTCATTTTTCTCTTGAAATAAACCCATTTAGAATTACATTCAAATAATCATCAGTAGAAAACCTCCACTTGAAGCTTTTCTAGTTATTGTGCCAGTAATCAACTTGATTGCTAACAATGACTCATATTCTATATCTAAATGTATTCAAATTTGTTTAATTCTGCACGACTATTTTTTTTTTGGTATTTAGCATTTTCATTATATATTTTTTATGGGGGAACAGGATCAGAAAATGCCACAAGCTGGACTTAAACCAGCACTGCGGCTCAGCATGTTGGAGCCAGGGGTCAAAGTCTGGCCAGTAAAGCCCTCTATAGATGTTACGAACATCCTTGGATGTATAGCTCTGACCTGATAGATTTACTTCACAACTGAAGTTGTGCCTAATTTCACAAACCAATTTAAAACCAATTTTCAAATATAACACATTTGCGGTATTTATGTACTGGAGAGTAAATCTGTGTGTATTTACCTGTGTGTGTGTAGAAAGAGTAAGTCTGGCTCCAGACTACTGATAAGAAGTTCCTAATGCGCGCCGTGACTCTTTCATCAGAGTAAACACTCGATGAGCCTCACATCAAACAGACTTTGATCGGTAACTGCCCGCAGTGCACATGGCATGGGGTCAGACACACTCATGCATACAAAAGTTTGGACACACTTAACTGAATTAGATTCTCATGATCTTTAAAATCTTTTGATCTAAAGGTTTGTTTAAATGCCTGAAATTAATTTTGAAGAAAAATATGCTTGACATTTGAGGAGTTTTTTGAGGAGAGTTTGAGGAGATCATTCCAGGATGCACCCATGAAGTTAAAATAAACATAAGACTGTTTTGATTTTTTTTGTATTCAGTCACTACCATCTGTAATATTTCATAGTTAATATGGTTCTACTACTGCTATAAATGTGAAAAAAAATAGTAATCAAGATGAATAAGTGTGTCCAAAATCTTTGCACACAAAACACACAGGCTATGTGCTTCTCCATACCTTCCAGAACCACTGGATCACAGGGTGATTAGGACAGTAGCCGTTCTTATAGACGGTGTGCTGCCTCCAGTCATTGACGTCCACGTCACCCAGACCACACATCAGCAGCTGGAGACAGAGAATACAGCACAATAAACACACTGTAACACACAGACCAACACTCAACTTCAAAAAGCATTATATATGAATAAACAATGTTTAGGGTCGATAAGATGTTTTTTTTTGTTTTTTTCTAATGTTTTTAAAGGACATCTCTTATGCTCACCAAGGGTGCTAAAAGGCTGGATCAAAAAAATAAAGACAGAAATTTTATTACCATTTATAATTTTACTATAATTTTTTAATTATAAATAAATAAATAAATAAATAAATATATATATATATATATATATATTTTTTTTTTTTTGTTACATTATTTCTGTAATGGCAAAGCTGAATTTTCAGTCTTCTACTATGATGAATTGGTAGTCAATAATTATTATTTTCAATATTGAAAAAAAAAGTTCTGCCTAATTTTTTTGTGTGAAAAAAAAGGTTCATTTTTAAAGGTTTTGGTAACATTTTAAATGTCTTTACTGTCACTTTTGAGTGTCCTTGCATAATTAAAGTAATTACAATAAAAATAATAATACATTTATTTTTTTTTATTTTTTTTTTAAAAATCATCCTGACCCTTAACTTTTTAACAGTTGAATAATACTATTGTATTATATGGTGTATAGTATACAGTTCCCGAAATGTTTTATATACTGCTTGCAGCAATAAAATTTTCTACAATACAATTTTCGTAAACTTAAAAGCACTTTGATTTGATTTCCTTCAAAATAAGAATTGATAAACTACAAATCAGGTAATAATCCAAAAACAGCTTCACATTGTTAAAATCATGCAGATGATACACTGCTGTATAAATAGTACATCAGCAGAACCTCTGCTGGCTGGCTGACATTTATACCATGATCTATTCAGCACAGTCTGCCTTTATTAGTTTATTATTTGCCACTATGACAGGTTTAAGTGCGGTTTTCTCCTATTACACAAACAACAGCCTGAACAGCAATACATTGTTCTGTGCTCGTGTGAGAAGAGTCGATTCATTCAACAAAAGACAGGCTTTTTTTTTTCACTTTTTTTCACTTTTTTTGTATAATGCTATGAAAGTCTTGGACATGGAGGATTCAGTCTCCATGACAACGGCAGACACTGAGTAATGGGTATGTGGGAAGTTGTTACCTCCAGTTCGTTTTCGTCAAAAATCTTTATCAAGTCGATGGGAATGAGTTCAGTGAAGCCCTGTGAAACAGACATGTGAAACACGATCAAAACATTGCATGTCATTATAACATGTTGGCGTGCAGCCATAAGGAATAATCAAACTTCTGCTACCACCTAGTGGCAACACATGGAACTACAGAGAACTTTTTATTGTGTGGGGATTTGATCACGTACTTCCAAAAAGGCGTTCATCTGTTTCTGGACCCGGTTCACAAACCGCCACTGAATCACCAGGCTGTGCAGAACCAAAAAAGAGAGAGATTTTGTTAGTATAAATGCCATATGTAAGAATTTACAAATAGAGCAAGAGAGCAACTCACTCTATGTATTCTTTTTTGTTGTCATTTGTTACAACCATGTCTGATCCGCTTGGCTTCAAATCCACCTGATATGTCTATAAGTATGTATATGTAAAAAAAAAACCATTAGCAAAAATATTACAACAACATTTTTTTTTCATTGAAAATGACTTCAACAAAACATATTTAGACACATAATGCTGTTACCTGTCCAAAGTTGTCCTCATCAATGCAGAACCGCAAGTCCAGTTCTGTGGGGTCGTTTTCCAGAATCCACTTGAGAGAGTTGTAGTATTCACTGTCCTACATGGTGTACATGAACATTAAACAAAAGTGAGAACATTTTTAAAAGTACACGTTACAGACACTAAATTCAGATCAATGCCTTTAAACAACATTTTTCAATGAGAATGGTTTTATGAGGTTTCTGAGTGAGTGAGTGAGTGAGTGAGTGAGTGAGTGAGTGAGTGAGTGAGTGAGTGAGTGAGTGAGTGAGTGAGTGAGTGAGTGAGTGAGAGAGAGAGAGAGAGAACGCACCACTGACTCCATATCATTCAGTGTGATCTGTTTGCCCAGCATCATTTTATAGAACGGTCGAATGAAGAAACCTGCAAAACAAACAAGAATATATTTCTGTTTGTAACAGGGAACAGCAACTACAAATCACATACCAAAACAAACAACATAACAATATAAAAATAGAGAGAGTGTCACATGATGCTTCAGATCGGCTCTTAAAAAACAGGTTTATGTACCGTCTAACAGCTTTCCGTGATACACAGCCATGCCAGCCACCCGACCGATGAACTTGAAGTATGAGAGGTGATCCTCATTACAGAGGCCAGAGTTTGGATTGATCTGAAGGGTGTAGTTATCTCTGCAGACAGACAGAAGGGAGACGTTAAATGAAAGAATTATGATGCCAGCTCTGCTGCATCTTCTAATGAGTGTCAGTGGGGGAGATCTAACAAGATAACAGACCAGCTTTGTAACAAAAGAAATGCTTGCTTGCTTTCAGAAAAACAACACAGACAGACAGATATATACTGATAGAGAGACAGACAGACAGATATTTATAGACAGACAGATATATAGACAGACACGTAAATATGTAGAAAGATAGACAGATATATATATATAAATACAAAATAATATATATAAAAATACAATAAACAGATTATAACATAAAAATAAAAATAAGGGAAGCGATTAAAAAAACAAACAGAGAACACAAAAGTAAATGAGCAAAAAAATGGAGATGCGGAGGTGGGTGGTTCAGGAAGCTCAAACTTGACAAAACTATAGTGGACAAACACTTGGACACTTACGTGGCCGAGTACTCAAACAGCCCATAATAAGGGTTAAACATCTCCTTGGAGAGCAGGAAGAACCATTCTCTGGCCACGCCCCCGTAGTCCAGGCCTTTCTCCGATTCAAACTCGATCCACAGACGAGCCTTCAGACTGTCGGGTCTCTTCAGGGACATGATTCGTCTGTACGACTCTTCCAAGATGTTATTCCTGTGCAGCTTCATCTCAAAACGGTTCGGAATATCTGCCTGTGGGAGAGAGAGAGAGAGAGAGAGAGAGAGAGAGAGATATTCAAATAACAGTTGCATCCTGAAATTCATTCAATTTGGATGAATAAAATCACAAAATAATAAACTGAAGATCACGATTAGCTACCAGGCTTTGAGTGTCACACTAACATCTAGACATAATATTAAGGTTTGAAACAATCACAGCACTGTAAACAGCTGCGTTTATGTCGTGTGAAGAACAATTTAACACCCAATAGAAAAAAAAAAGAAATTGCTCTTCACTCCTCGACAAGGATTTCACACAGAATAAATTAGAGTGTCTAGGAATACAGTATGTGACAGGAAAGAGCTCACTGTAATGTCTCTGAAAACACTTCATTTCTTACCGGCTTCTTTAACTTCTTTCTGAAGTAATCATACTTCTGCTTGAATTCTCTGGAATATGGAACCGCCTAAAAGACGACAAATAAACAATTGAATACATAAGTGTAACAAGGATAACAACAAATACCAAAGGACAAGCAAGAAAACAAACATTTTGGGAGTTTTGAAATTATTAGAAAGGTTTTCAAAAAGAACATCTGATATATTATTATATAGTATATTTGTATGAATATCACAAAATCTTTCAAAAACACATTCTGGCCAGGCCATATTTCAAATGAATATTTTGAAAATTGTAATTTTTTTTAAATGCATAAACATTTGAAAGTGGTCTCTATTTTTCATTCTGACAGCTTTTTCTGAAAAAAAAGAGGTAGTTTTTATGTTGCAATACTGTACCTTTAAAAAAAACAAACATTTTTAACTGTAATGCAATAAAACTGCAAAATTGCAGTAATGAGGACCATTGTGATAAAGGCTAATTATTTATTACTACTACTAAAAATAAATCGCACAACAAAATTAAACTAAAAATTAGGCATTACATTTTTATTTTTATTTTGTCTCAATATATTTTGAAAAAGTCTTTTCTTCCCCCACTTCTGACAAATCTCCATGTATTCTGTACCAATTTTTCATATAACAAAAAGCCAACAGTGTTATAGGAGAACAGAGTCAGAATAATAGAAGGACTGTGACAGAGAATAAAGGTACACTCACGGGTCCAGTTATGGCAGGACTCTGGAGGCGAGGATCTTCCCACTGTGTTTTTTTGGTGTCTGAGGAGGAGAAGAATAATTTTATAAGCCTCACATTTTTATGGCTATTTGGTACGTTATTTATTTATTTATTTTTTTAATTAAGTTAACAAAATTTCAATGTGGTGGTTCAACATAAATCAGTGTACACACCACTAGAGGTCGTTTGTGAATGTGTGGAGCTGACAAACAAAACAGGTGTATATCGACCACAGCAGCAGACTCAGCAGTGCTTGAACACACCTGTGTTGTTGTGACGGACACTGAGGACATGCCCGAGTTTAATGATGCATGAGAAAAATGATCTCACAACTTATGTTACCTTTAACATCTAAATTGTTATTGATCACAGCACAGAGTGAAGTTACTGAGACAAAACAACAAATAGGAATTTGAGAGCATATCTGTGAATGGAGCCTGCATTACTGTATGTGTAAAACAGAAGGCAGGTGGATTACAGTTCCCAACAGTAGACAGCAAAACTATGCTGCATTCCAAGGCGCCTCATTTTGGTCACATTGTAAAGCAGCGTAAAATAATTTCAAATGTCAAAATTGAATAAAAGCATCTGCCAAATGCATAAATGTACTTAATAAAAATGTAGCTTTCTACACACTATTACAGTATGTTTAGAGTGATGTAAAAACCATCATATAAATGTAATTTGCACCATATAAAGCAAAATAAAATGTAATTTGATAATACACATTTTTTTGTTTGTCTTAAACGCTACTGTTCAAAAGTTTGGGGTTAGAAAGAGTTTTTTTTTTTTTTTAAAGAAATTACTATTTTTATTCAGCTAGGATACACAACTGTTTTTTTAACAATGATTCACTTGAGAAATGTTTCTTGAGATCCAAATCATGATATTTGAATGATGTCTGAATGATGTTATTTTAAGTTAATAATATTTTATAAAATTACAGTTTATTTTTGATCAAATAAATGCGGTTTTAGTAAGCAGAAGAGACTTTAAGACTTTTCTTTTTAGAAACCATTTAAAAAAAACTTATATATAAACTTATTAAATATATATATATATATATTTTTTAAGGATTTAGAATTTTTGCTAAAAGTGGTGATCAACTGCTAAATTGGCTTAAAAAAAAAAAAAAAAAAAAAAAAAGAATAAATGTAATTGCTTTCTACCCCATAAAGGTATGTTATATTGATGGTGTATACAGTGACGTATAAAACTTTTTTATTTTTTTTATCATAAATAGTATTTTCTTAATGTTACAATTAATTACTGCTGAAATACTTTGGAAAGGAAAATGAAATGCAATTTTAGACTATAAATATTAAAGGGATAGTTCACCCAAAAATGAAAATTCTGTCATTAATTACTCACTTCATGTTGTTCCAAACCCGTAAGACCTTTGTTCGTCTTCAGAACACAAATGAAGATATTCTGATGAATTCTGAGAGCTCTCTGACCGTTCAGATCAAAGCGACACAAAACAGCATACACTTTTTACGTTCAGTGGATACTCTACAAAATGGCGCCAAAGTGACGCGGAGGAGATGAATTGTTGAATAAAGTCGTTATTTTTGTTTTCTTTGCGTACAAAAAGTATTCTCGTAGCTTCGTAAAATTACGGTTGAACCGCTGATGTCACATGGATTATTTTACTGATGGTCCTTGCTACGTTTCTGGACTTTGATTGTGGTAATTACATTGCTGTCTATGGGAAGGTATTTTTTCCCATAATATGGAAGTCAATGGGGACCAGTAACTGTTTAATTACCAAAATTCTTCAAGATGTCTTCTTTTGTGTTCAACAGAAGAAAAAATTCATGCAGGTTTAACACAACTCGAGGGTGAGTAAATGATGACAACTTTCATTTTTGGGTGAACTATCCCTTTACTGTAAGCTAACATGTTAAATTAAATAATTATGCTTATTGTGCCAGTAAATGAGTGTCCTTACTATGGTCGATGTAAAAGGTTCTTCCATCTGCGTGCACTCGTTCCTCCCACCCAGGCTGAGGAGATTCAGAGAGAGAGAAAAACAGAGACATTAAGATCAGACGAAACCCCAGACCTGATACACCACTGATACACCAACACAATAAATGTAACAGATAATGTGACGGGAGGAAGGAACAGAAAGATATGACGGTTCCTCGGTTCAGTGTGGGAGAGCTTCCACGACAGGGTTCCACTGGCATGCAGAAGAGACCTCGTTTATTCACTCTCACTCTGACAAACACACACTCGCATTCACATACTGCCCCTCTTTTGAGAGCGGAGACCCCCGAGACCTGCAAACCCACGTCGATACCAACATCACAAGAAACTGCCAGGCCTGATGAAAATCACAGCCAACAATTCATAACCCACGACATCAAGGGAAGCTGTTTGACGACCCACACATGGGAGCCGGAGAGGGGACAAGACCTTCGTTCACGACTGAGAGACTGTGAGCCAGCACTGAAGACAAGCGCTCTCGTGCTGAACGGGCATCAACCAAAAACTGGCATCGAATGAAGCACAGGATGGACACTGTGCAGGGGTGGAGGATGCAGAGAAGAGGATGGATGGTTGGAGAAATGATAATCAACATAACCAGATACGAGATCCGTGCAGGGAAAAATATAAAGAGAGAAAGACGGAGACACAGGACAAACAGAGCTTAATAGAAGGGTTCTGGAAGTAAAAACCCCATTCAAAATATCCAGTTATGATAATGTAAACAACACTAAAAACACATACCAAGAGTTCTAGGATTTTAAAGTAATGGCATATGCTAATGTAAATGCTACACTGATATTTGGTGGATCACAACCCAAAACTCTATATTTCGTTGGAAATTCATCTGACATTTATTCAGTATTTGGCCTGGTCTTTAAACCATGTGCAGATAAATCCTACCATTTATGCATTTACAAACCTGTAATTTCTCCTAACCAGACAGTATCATTTTAATAATTTTGCATATTAAAAAAACAAAAAAATAATACTAAAATAAAATCAAATAAAAATAAAAATAAAATCAAATTAAAATAAAATACAAATAAAAAATAAATTAAAATAAAATACAAATAAAAAAAATAAAATAAAATACAAAAAAATAAAATAAATAATTTAAAAAAAATAATAAAATAAAATAAAATAAAATAAAATAAAAATAAAATAAAATGTGTACAGTCACTGGTACCAGCTGAGAATCACTGATTTAATCCAATATATTTTTTGAGATCCCTATCAAGTAAATGAATGGAAAAAATACTTCTGGAACCATGGCTGCTTAAAAGTGGGCAGTCAGTATTGAGCTCTATAACTGAAAGTACTGAACAAAAACCAAAAAAGAAATCAGAACAAGAAAGAAAGAAAAAACAACAACAACAACAACAACAACAACGAAGACTGACAGTAAAGAGTGAAAGCGGGAGTAAAACAAAGGGAAAAAGAAGGACAGTCATCCATGCCAGCAAGGATAAGAAAGGTGGAGAGGTCAGAGGGCGGACAGGCTTGTGGGCAGGCAGGTAAACACAGGCAGAGAGAGGACCGACCTCCTCTGGAAGATTCTGCCACAAACAGCATCAAGAGTAGAGCGAACCATGTTCCCCCACGCCACCGAAAGAGAAATCACACACACACACACACCACCAGCTTGTGAGACAGAACTGCAGTCAGTGCAGTCGGAATCATTTATATAGAGTTTAAAAAAAGAAGAAAAACCAGTGTCGTTATTGTTAACTAAAACTATTAACATAAATTAATAAAGATCAAATAAAATAAAATAAATATTTGATTATATACTTAAACTTAAAAGACAAAGCACATAACATAATTACTAATTTATGTATAAATTACGTATAAAGTTAAATTAAAATGGAAAAAATAAATTCAATTCAAAACATTAATACTATATTAAAATATAAATAATACTAAAAAGAGACCTCAGGAATGTACTAGTTGATGGATGAAGGACGGAAAAGTATATTCTTAGATATTTGATTAATGCTGTCAAACAATTAATCGCGATTAATCACATCCAAAAGAAAAGTTTTTGTTTACATTATATATGTATGTATACTGTGTATAATTATTATGCATGTATATATAAATACACACACATACAGTATTTTGAAAATATTTGCATGTTTATACATTTATATATTCATATTCTTATATTTTGAATTATATATCAATATATTTAATATATAGACATAACATTTTTCTTAAATATATACATGCATGTGTTTGTAATTATATACACACAACAAATATACACAGTTAACAAACGTATGTTACGTAAACAAAAACTTATTTTGGATGAGATTAATCGGGATTAATCGTTTGACAGCACTATATTTGACATAAAAATCAATGATTTGCAGTCATATGACTTGTTACTTATAACTAATATATTTGCATATATTAAATGTACTTTTAATTTACTTGCATGTGTAAGGCATTTTCAACATTACATGAAAACAAGCATGAAAATAGACGTTTATTAGATAAGTCCCCGTTTCCTGGCACGTATTTCCACTGAAAACCTGAGAAGAGAAGGTGTGATTACCAAACACCGGCATATAAGTATTTCTGCTAGGTGGGAAAAAAAAAAATCATTAAGAGTTTCTTCACAATCTCATCATGTGAGACGCATATTGCATCAACTCTTGCTTAAAGACGAGTCAAAAATCAAACTGTTCTCAAACAAGAAATGATAAAAAAGCTTGTGAACTTGCAGGAGATCCTTTGTGCTACCAGCGATGCATTATTCCTTGGGTTCGAACATTTATTTTATTATTTTATTTACTGCTCATAAATATAAATACTACTTTAAAACACTTTTTTCCCCCGATATATAAACATGATTTTTTTATTTATTTATAGTATTTATGGGAATATTTAGAATATCTTTGAGGTTCTTGTGATAAGCCAGACTCTGAAATGAGGTGACAACAGAAAACGTCATTTGTGACACCGGACCACAAAACCAGTCTTAAGTCGCTGGGGTATATTTGTACCATTAGCCAAAAATACATTGTGTGGGTCAAAATTACTGATTTTTCTTTTATGCCAAAAATCATTAGGTTATTAAGTAAAGATCATGTTCCATGAAGATATTTTGTAAATTTACTACAGTAAATATATCAAAACTTAATTTTTGATTACTAATAGGCATTGCTGAGAACTTCATTTTGACAACTTTAAAGGCAATTTTCTCAATATTTTGCACCCTCAGATTTTCAAATAGTTGTGTATCGGCCAAATATTGTCATATGATAACAAAACATACATCAATGGAAAGCTTATTTATTCAGCTTTCAGATGGTGTATAAATATCAACTTTGAAAAATTGACCCTTATGACTGGTTTTATGGTCCAGGGTCACATTTCACTTCTCATATTTCCATTTATATTGGGTTAATGTGAGTAACACTTCATGTTGTCACATGTAGCTCTGGACAAACACCCCCCCCCCCCCCCCCCCCCCAAAAAAAACCCCATCGTAGATAAAGTTGGCTACACAAGTCACAAAAGCTGTTTTCTTTAGCAAACCCTTATATATCTGAATACAATCCGCTGTTATTTAAATTGCATTTCCTTATAAAGTTATCGGCCAACTCGCGAGCATTGCATTTACTTGCCAAAGGCAATTTTGGCGTTTATCAAGTGTTAATTTTGGACTAGATTTCAGTGCTGTTCTTGGACAAACTACATTCCAGCTAAACAAAAAAGAAACGATCTCTGATGAGCTAATCCACTGTCAGATTTTTGTAGCCATTGTTCTTTTACAAAACAGCTTGAGGATGTAGTCCATCAACAAAGAAATCCACAAAACACCACAGCCAAATTCCTGCTGTTGTGTCATTAGTTATGGTTTTCCCATTCAATTGTCAGACTTAATCCTATTTTTTGCTTTGCAGATTGAATTAGTTTCGCGATTCTTGTATGATATCACTGTTTCTTTCATGATTCTGCATCGCTGTGTCACAACACAAGGACACATGTCACACCAGGCTGTTGAAAGAGCTCGGATTGTGGGTAATATTGCTCAGCTGCACTCTTTTTGCACTCACAGGAAGTGGGCCGAGGTCACCAGGGTCCAGGGATGCTTTTGTCCTCATGTGAACGGGATACTTTAAGCGAGGATCTTCCTGAAAAGAGAAAAAGAGAGAGGTTGACATGCTCAGATTTTCCCAGAAGGTTTTATCCTCATTTAGCAGTAAATTGCATTCGCTGTCTGCTGCCAAAATGCAGTTCTTCAGACAATACAGAAGTAATACTGGAATGATTGTGTTTCTTGCTCGCCTCATGGGGAGATTACGCAGTAATTATACAGAGTGAACTTTTTAGTTTTCTCGGTGGACATTTCAAAACCACTAGCAGGATTTAATAAGGACATACTTTGTAAACCACAACATACTATTTCAAGCAATCGTGCAAAGAAGAGAAAATCAATTTGTTTTCATTTTAAATCTGTCCAGTTACACAGAACCTCTAAAGAGGATGCAATGCATCTGAAACAGACAAAGGCTAGTCTGTGCTGGGGGAAAATTAGGGCACTGGAGAGCTGCAGTTCCTCTGTCAGACTCCAGATGGCGCACTGATTCTGAGCGCATCACGTTTGCATCACCCGGGGCCTCCCTCCAGCTATGGGGCACTGAAGTGTGCAATCGTGAACAAGATTGTGTGTTTGTGTGTGCGTATCCGTGAAAGTCTTTTTCCCTCAAATACCTTTCCCGCATCTTAACGTAGGCAAAAGAGAAACAATAAAAATTGCAGATCTTTTAAACATTTGAGAAGACAGCAACCACTAAATTTATTATTATTATTCTTTAATTTTTATATTATTATTGTAATACATTAGCAGTTTGTATTAGAGACAGTAGTATTTTGTTATTGGAGACTGTGTTATTTTAGTATAAATGATATACTTTATATTTTATATTTATTTAACTTATATTTTGTTAACATTTTTAATTAGGTTTATATTTTTTGTTTCCATTTCAATATTTATATATAATTTTTTCTATTTATTTATATATTTATTATATAATGTTTCATTCAATCAATCAATCAATCAATCAAATAAATAAATAAATAGTATTTTTAAGATGTATAATACATTGTGTATTATATAATTTTATACATATTTTTAAAATAGGAAGTTTTGGTTAGTACTTAGTATTTTCAACATACATATTTACATACATATGTATGTTGAAAGTACTAACAAAATAATTTATATTTTATTTCAGCTAGTTGCCACAGTATTTCTAATTTATTATTCATTTAAATATAAAATATTATTTTTATGTTTATTTATATTTCATTTTTTAATTTTATTTCAAATAATAAGAGTTATGTTTTATTAAAGACACATTTAAGAGAAATATATAATGTTTCGCAAATTATACACATTTGTAAAGTAATAAAAGTATAGAATTAAGCAATAAAAATAACCAGACTAAGACAATAAAAACTCACCATGAATATTATGATTCATGATTCATTATGTATGCATGCAAATAAAATAAAATAAATAAATAAAAAATAAAATAACTCTGAAAACTACGCAGCTGCAAGCACACAATCCAGTTGGATGCCATCTGACCAGTCAAGCTCCAGGTCAAACTGCTGACGATATTTGTATCGTA
Organism: Acrossocheilus fasciatus; assembly: GCA_036784905.1. Taxonomy (NCBI): domain Eukaryota; kingdom Metazoa; phylum Chordata; class Actinopteri; order Cypriniformes; family Cyprinidae; genus Acrossocheilus; species Acrossocheilus fasciatus. Next base: position 7,725,885 of record CM071958.1, read on the forward strand.
GTAAACAAATGCTTAATGATGAGATATAAATAGACAACAGCAGCGATCACAGCTGCACATAAACCACAGTTATGTCAGCAAATGGAACTGTAGAACTCTTCCAAAACCTAAAGAGCTGCCATGCTGCAGCATCACAATACATATGACTACACAATTTGACTATGACTGCACATATGACTACCATGATTACAAGAGGGTTTGTCATTACCATGCTACTAAGCATGGTTTTAATTAGATAGAGAGCTATAAATACATTTAATAGTGAACATTTCATTTTTTCACTCATGGCCATCTTGCATTTTTTTCCTCGGAGGTCATTACAAAGCATTCTGGGACTGCCCTTACCATGAACTTAACTAGTTTTGGGAGAGATTTTGGGAGTGTTTGTCTTACCCATGTGGTGGTTCTGCTGTTGTGGTCGATGAAGAACGGCCGTCCATTAGGTGCTATTCTCATTTCCCATCCAGGGGGCAGGAAGCTCTGGTTTGCTTTATGCTGTGATTTGGGTGAGCTGTAGGGAGAAGGCTGCGGGGACTGAGGGTTGGAAAACGTGTCCTTTACGGCTCGCCGTATCTGGGCGTTATTGGCTCCCTGCAAAAGGAAACAGAGCCAACGTTAATTATTTCCCTGTTTGCCAGACTCTATTATTTCGTTTTACAGCTTTTGTGTATAATTCATTACAATTTTGTGTAAGAAAGTCTTTTACGAACGGGATATGTAAAAAAAAAAAAAAACTGAAAAAATTTGGAAAATGCAGTACGTGCTAATGAGGCGGCACGCTGTTATTTAATCCTGCTAAAATTTTAATTAGCACACAACTCAGGAGGATTTCACCTCCATTTCACCTCTCGACGTCTTTCTCTCCCTCTCGTTTTTCTTTTTCTTTTCCAAAAACAGTTTCCCTTTCAACACTGTAATTAAAATTCACATGGCCCCCAAATAAAACCTAGAACTTTCAAACCTTTGAGAAATGTTTACTCAATATTCTACAAGATCTTCTTACATCAGATGCAGAAAATGTAGCACCTGTCATTTGATTATTTGCATAATTGCTTATCTGATGAATGAATTCTGGGTATTCTTTCCTTCTGAAAGCTAAACCAACAAAGGCGCTTTACAGAAATGCCTCAAACTTTATTTTATTCACATACTTCTCAACAACTAATCTAGCTCCTAACTTAACACTCAAACTTTTGTGAATCATTTTAGCCATTATCTCATTTTACAAACTTTATACTTAAAATGTAAGAATTTTTTGATTTGTAAAAACAGCAATTCTACAAGTCTACAGAATCATAAATAATATTCTAATATATAAAATATCATATGATACTTAACAAATATAGGATTATTATTATTATGATGATGAACAGCATTATATTATATTGTTTTATTCTATTCTATTTTATATAATATAAATGTCAAATGCACAACAAACTTATTGTGACAAGTAATTGTCAAGATTTTTTTCCTCAGTTCTAAGATCAAATACAAGATACCTATTTCATTTGATTTCACCACTTGCTTTTTGCACAGTAAAAGCAATATCGGCAAAGTGTTTCATGTTTAAAGTGGCGAGTGATGCTTCGGTTGAGAGATATGCTGAAACTGTAGTTTTGTTTGAAATATCGAGCTCAAGCTAAGACAGAAAGAATCAAGAGGGACAGAAGAGGGATTTTAATCGATACCACACCCCATGCCTTTTTTGTCAGCTACCATGTTTTTTTACATGGAAGTGCGTGGCTGTAATTAGCAATAATTGCTATGAGACCAAACACAAGGGATTTATTCCCCAACATATTCAGATTAGCCACAAGAGCTATTGTTTATTCCATTAGCAAAGCCATTCTTCACAGCGGAGGCCATTAGCTCTGGCTGAGGCCCATCATCGCAGATAAAATTGTTTGCCATTTTCAAAGGAATATTCTGGATTAAATTACGATTTGAGCTCTATAAACACCATAAGTGGCCTGTTTTCGATTACCACTGGAAATAATTGCGATACATTTATAAAAACAAACAGTAAAAACAGCACTTGCACAAGTCCAAAGCATCACAAACAAATAACATAATATCTATAAAATGTACAATATACTAAATTAAATTAAATTTAAATTAAATTAAAATTGAATCATGTCATATTAATTAAAAGCATGTTATGGGAAAGTTTAGAAGGTATATACGGATATATTTCAGAACAATGTACTATAAAAGCAAAATAACAAGTAGGTTTAGGGTCAGACATGGATTTAGAGCAAGAGAACAGAAGGAAACTATGAAGTCATGGCTGTTTGAGAGGTTAAACTTCTTTTTGGCAATGGTGACACCTTGGCGCGTTTCACGATAAGCAAATGGACAGCTGCCCCAACCCAAGTCTTCGGGAGCGTCAGCTGATACGAATTTACAAAGCGGGGGTAGAAGCCCTGTTCCTTCCACGCAAAAGTAAATGTTGATGAGTACATTAAAACTTGATCCACACAGCAGCTGCTCAATTTCACTTTGTGAAGATTTCAACATCATGAATAAGGACTAAACTTCTGAAAGTCTGTGGGACGATTATAAATTCAGTACATGTCAGTAACCTGTTCTTTAAAGATTAAATATTTACAAAAATCTATCCTTTCATCATTGAAATAAAACTAAACAAAAAAGTGAAAAAAAAAAAAAAAAAAACTCCAAAACATGCCAAATTATTGGGATACCTATTAATTCTCATGATTGAACTATTTAAATATTATATGGTTGAAATTATTTCATTTTGTGAGAACAAAGTGACCAAGGTGTGATATGACAGGCAAAAATTAGCACATATATACAGGAACTTGCCTGGCCAAGTAAGCAAATATACATTTTAGCAGTTATTATGCAAAATACCTGACCTCAGAATACCACAATGTGCAAAATAATATTTGTATATCAACATCTGGGTAGTAGACATTATCTTTCCCCAAAGTATCTCATGTTAAGTATCCATATACTTGTTATATCAGATCTCCTTTCCAGAAATCAACCACTGCCCAAACATATACATATACATACATACACACACACACACACACACACATATATTAATTAAGAACCCTTTGGCTATTGCAAAAATTTGTAGGTATTTTCAAGAATGTATGGCTGTTTGGACATTTTCCTAAAATGTTTTTTTTTCTATCAGAAACACTTAAAACAAAAACTATAACAATAACAGCACTAAGCAGAAATAACAGGATTTTCTGTTTTTTCTTTAACTGTGCATCGAAGTGAATTAAAGGTCTGGAGCAGACGGGTCAGGAAATTCTCTCTCAACTGATTTGGCTTTTGGGACATCAGACTTTCATTATAAAATTGATCCATGCATAATACAAGGGCTACGACTCAGCTGTTCATACCTAAAGAAGCCAGTGGCAGTGTGCATAGAATGAGATTCTGATTTCCTATTTCAACCAACTGTGCGCGATATTGTGATTATATTACACTGCACTGTTGCAATGGAAATAAAACAGGTGTGAAACCTGCTTTAAAATTAACACTGTCTATCACCAAATGTGATGAAAAAAATTGCCTGTCAATTGCACGAATGATAATCTGAAACTGTCATATGTAAGTGTCACGATTCAAATCAAAAGACACAAACTGAAGGAAACATACGTCGACACTTGAGCTTTGTGCAAACAACTTTTTCCTCAGAAGTTTATCCCAAAGGAATCTTTTTTTTTTCTCCAGAACTCCATGTGTCAACACACATAATAAATCTTCCTCACATTAAGTCAACAAAGCAAAAACATGAGCAAAACCACAATATGTATGAGGCAAAAAAGAAACAATGACTGGCACTGTTGTCACTAATTTGCAGAAGAAAATAAACAAAGCAAAAAATGGCAAGGACAAGTGTCAAGTAAAAAAAAAAAAGTCAAAAAAAAAGAAATAAAAAGGCGATATATATTAACAAAAAATATTGAAAGAAAGAAGTTAACACTTAATCAGCAAAGATACTTTAAATTGTTCAAAAGTGACAGTAAAGACCTTTATAATGTTTATGGATTATAAAATCTATTTTTATATTGTTATATATTCTACTTATATATATTAATACCTAACAATCGTTCTAATCATTCATGTTAATAGATATTAGAATGATTTCTGAAGGATCATGTGACGCTGAAGCCTGGAGCAATAATGCTGAAAATTCAGCTTTGCACCACAGGAATAAATTACATTTTAAAATATAAAGAAAAAATAACAACAGAGAACAGTTATTTTAAATGGTAATAATACTTTACAAAATTACTGTTTTAGTGTAAATGCAGACTTCTTTTAAAAACAAACAAACAAAAAAAAAAAAAAAAAATCTCACAGACTCCAAACTTTAGTAGTGTAAATAATATAAATGAAAAACAATTTGGTAACACTTGTCAGAAAAACTGTATAAAAATACAAAGAAATTAAACAAAATACTGGTTAATCACAGCCAAGACTGTCTGAGACAAATCACACAGTTAAAGGGAACTCTGTCATCATTTCCTCACCCTTAAAACTGTATGAGTTTCTTTCTTCTGTTGAACACAAAAGACATTTTGAAGAATGTTGATAATCAAACAGTGGCTGGTTGCCATTGACTTCCACAGTATGATAAAAAAAAAAAAAAAAACACTATGGAGGTCAATGGTTACCATCAGCTGTTTGGTTACCAACATTCTTCAAAATATCTTCTTTTGCGTTCAACAAAAGACAGACACTCATACAGGTTTGGACCAAGTGGAGGGGGAGTAAATGATGCCAGATTTTCCATTTTTGGGTAAACTATCCCAATCAGGTGGAGGGGCAAAGTAAACGGAAAGAAGGAAGTCAGGGGACAAAGCAGAGGGAAAGGCGGATGTTCTCACCTCTAGCGGGGAAGAGAGAGTGACGGTGGGGGAACTGAGGCTACGGGGTCTGCGCACTTGTGGTTCGCTTAGATGGCCGCTGGAGGAGGAAGGGGTGGAAGCAGGGGGCGTGGCTGCTGTAGCGCCCCCTACTGCCACAGCTGAGGTACTGGCTCCATCTTCAGTGTGCTGCTGGCCAAAGAAAGGGATCAATTAGCTAGTCAGCACAAGATCTTGTCCAAGGGCACACCATCCAACACTGAGTCTGCATTCAAGGTTTAAAAGGGTGTCCAGAATGGAGAGCAAGGTCTAAAATACTACATTAGGAAATGAATGCTATTAAACTGATCAATAATTGTAAGGTTTAATTTGATTGTGTGGACAAACAAGAGGTCTGTTTGGTTTTAAATGACTACAGAATATTTAAGGAAGTTAAAAGATTGGAGATCAGTTAAATAAGCCTTTTATCTGGTCTGTTATTTACAACAAAAAAAAGAAATGGAGAATCATACGAAGGATGAAGAATAGAGAGTTTACTACCACAAGGAACAGAAAGATAAGATATAGATCAAGAGCAACCAGAGTAGCAATAAATAGATCAAGAAAACATGACGGTTGGCAAAACAAATAACATCCAGACATTGTGACGGGACAAGAACATGGAAGCAAACAGATAAAGGCAGAACAACAAAAAGAAGACGGGATTGATAGAGAAGAGAAGAAACTTGGAAGACAGTGGGTGATGCTGGAAAAACATCGGAGGAAGAACAGACCTCCGTTAGCTTTAGCTAAGCTTTGCTACCTGCAGAATGGGCCGCGTCCAGGTGGTGCTACGGTTGTTGTGGTTGACGTAGTACGTTCGTCCCTTGGGGTCCTTGCGTTCCTCCCAGCCTGGCGGAAGGCCTGGTGTGGTCAGGGCGTAGGAGGCCGATGGAGACTGAACAGAGTGAAAAGAACAGATGAGTTTGCATATTGACACAACAAAGCAGCACTTGGTGATATTAAAATCTGTATCACTGTCAGTTCTGCTACAAATGAATGAATCTGTATAGATTTTATATCAGGGTCATATCTGTAGGAAAGGCCTTGTTAACTGATATGACATTCAATAGGGTGTGTGTAGGAATATCGTACACTTAAAACCAGAATACTAACACATTTTCACAAACACAAATGTAGATACAAATACACCTAAGCACAACTAAACACAGCATCCAAAACACATTCCACACGAGGTGACATGCTTTAATCGTATTATTTTACACATTTGAAATGCATCCGATAAATATGTCTGGGTGAATTTATATGTAGGGTGAAGATGGACAAGTTGGGGTGTAAATCGATCCCTCACAATTTCTAAATTTATAGACATACACGCTAAAAAAATAAAAAATATTTATGAAATGAGATGTGCCACCAAATAAAGAGTGCTCTTAATAAAAAAAAAAAAAAAGGTTAAATTAAAACATATGTACAAAAATGTATATACACACATAAATATAAATTAATATTATAATAAAATAAAATTACATTAATTTTAAAAGAAGAAGAAGAAGAAGAAGAAGAAGAAGAAGAAGAAGAAGAAGAAGAAGAAGAAGAAGAAGAAGAAGAAGAAGAAGAAGAAGAAGAAGAAGAAGAAGAAGAAGAAGAAGAAGAAGAAGAAGAAGAAGAAGAAGAAGAAGAAGAAGAAGAAGAAGAAGAAGAAGAAGAAGAAGAAGAAGAAGAAGAAGAAGAAGAAGAAGAAGAAGAAGAAGAAGAAGAAGAAGAAGAAGAAGAAGAAGAAGAAGAAGAAGAAGAAGAAGAAGAAGAAGAAGAAGAAGAAGAAGAAGAAGAAGAAGAAGAAGAAGAAGAAGAAGAAGAAGAAGAAGAAGAAGAATTATTCTAAACCATCTTACTAAAAATGGAAATAAGTTAATGAAAAAAAAAGACTCACAATCTCTTATAAATCGCATTAAATAACGCTCCTAACAAAAATGTATAAATTTATTACAACTAATTATTAATTTATAAATATAAATTAAATTAATAAAAATATACAAAAATTAAGTAATAATTTTTTTAATAATAATAACAACAATAACAACAACAACAACAACAACAAAGAATATACTTAACACCTCTAAATAAATAAATCAATAAATAAAAAAGAAGAACCAACAAGACACAAATGTACATGTGGACTTTACCATGGTGTCCTCAACGCCTGTGACCGTTTGTGCTCTTGTTCGTCGGGTCTGGGAGCTCTGCTGGACAATAACAGCTGCTTTTAGATGGGGCGGGCAATTGCCCTGTTTTGGGCCAGTGGGAGAGGGGAAATGAGGGCAAATGGAAGGACAGGGTCAGCCAGAAAGTGTAACGAAGAGTAGATGGGGAAGTGATTTTAGGGTGGTTTTGGTTATTTTAGGTGATTTTTGATAGTTGAAGGGGGTAATTTTGAGAGAGGTGCCCTGTGGTGTGACATAAGGATACAGCAACCCAAAAAATTGGTGTAACGAGATGTGATTAGATGAACTTCAGGGAGTGGATTTAATTTGAAATCACTGTTGGATGATTAGAATTGAGATTTGATTCAAGAGTGATAGGAGAGTGAAAGAAATGCCCAGGTGCTTATTTGTAGAAAATAAAGAATCATTCATTTGCAATTAAGAGGTGATTACAGTGCCAACATTTAGTTTTTGTCTTATAATGACAGTAAATCATTACAGGATTTTCTTTCGTGTGAACCATTCCTTTAATGTAAGTCGTACTGTAAAATCGTAGCGAAGTTCATTAAAATGAAACTAAAATAATTAACCAATAAATACATTTGTAATATATACTCATATGCTTACCAAGCCTGCATTTATTTGATCAAAAATCCAGTAAAAACAGAAATATTATTACAAACTGTTATAGCCATTTCTTATTTTAATATCTTTTAAAATGTCATTTATACCTGTGATGGCAGTGCTAAATTGAGCAGCAACTACTCCAGTCTTCAATGTCAGAAATCATTCTAATATGCTCTAATAATTTCAAATATTACTGCTTTTACTGTATTTTTGGTCGCTTCCATAAACGCAGCAATAATAATGAATGACTGTAACAGAGACTATCCTGAGATTAAATGGTGCCCACAATGACTGATCTAAAAGGTTTCCAAGAATCATCCAAATAAGTAGCTTCCTTCAGCATTTCAAACTGACTCACATGCCCACTGACTCACCGACTATAAAAACAAAGGAAATGACACCTGGGCTAGTATCCGACTGGCACTCAGAGTTTACATTTCAAATACTGAAAGAGTCAACTCTCTCACAGACAATGAAATGCTTTCCATCTGCTTTTACATGGATGTAATAAAAGACACTCTTGTCTCAAACAGGGCAATCTGATTAGCCATCCACTCAAGTAATGATTGCACATTTCCACTCGTGTGAAATGTCAGCCTCCTTGCACACAGGGACAGGAAGTGTGGGGGAAATGCCACCTCTCACCCACGCTAATATCAGACAGATTTGCTGTGACTATAGCGAAATCCCTCATCTGCAGCTCTCAGAAGCACTTCACAGCCAGAGAGAACCAGGCCACCAACCAATCGGCCTCTTGTCAGAATAAAGTAGACATGAAGCATAAAGGACACGGAACGAGCCGCTATTTAAAGCGGATTCAGGCGGATGAGGAAAAGCATTTTCTTCCAGTGTAAAGGAAATGTTACTTCAAAGCTTCAAAGTTCAAGAATGTTGTTGAAGTATGGAGTTGAAAGATTAATGTGACTACTTTATATTCAAACTATTCAGGTGGACAGACTTTGGACATTTAAGACTGCTCTTTTAAATGATCCCAGGCATTAGGCGATGCTTTGCAAAAGCTTGGAGCAGAAGAATAAAAGCTTCCAGAGTGATTCAGGTAAATCAGGGACTGAGAGAGATAACACACACACACACATACACATATATATATATATATATATATATATATATATATATATATATATATATATATATATATATATATATATATATATATATATATATATATATATATATATATATATATATATATATATATATATATATATATATATATATATATATATATATATATATATATATATATATATATATATATATATATATATATATATATATATATATATATATATATATATATATATATATATATATATATATATATATATATATATATATATATATATATATATATATATATATATATATATATATATATATATATATATATATATATATATATATATATATATATATATATATATATATATATATATATAACTAAAAAAAATCTGATTTACTCATCCATGTCATTTTATATCAGTATGACTAACAGAAAGGAAAATATTGAGAAGGGCGAAAAAGTTGCCCCTGTGAAATATATTCAAAGTCTAAATGCCTTAGAATTTAAAGTATTTGTTTTTGTAAAGAAATTAATATTTGTATTCAGCAAGCATGCTGTAAATTGATCAAAAGGTTTCTATTTCAAACAAATGCTGTTTATTTAAACCTTAAATCAAAGAATTCTATTATTTATTATTAGATTTGTTTGCCTCTCTGTGCCCACATACTGTGTTTTGATGCAGCTAAATTCTCAATAAAATTGTTTTCATTGGTATATTTTACTGTTTCTGTTTTCAGACAATGGAATGAATATGAAATAGTGACTGAAACGCGACCCATTAAGACTAGGCTACATAACCAGCTCTCCTTTCCAAGATGTTAATCTGCACAAAAATCCTGATCCAAGATGTTAATCTGCACAAAAATCCTGATAATCAAGCCGTCGTCTGATCAAATACACATAAGAAAATGACAACAGCTGTGCTGTGATTTTGGCTATAATTGCATGAAAAATTAGAGAAGCAACATAATATCTGTGTTTAACTGAAAGCGCTGCTCCTCTCTGCTGCTCGCTGAATGTTGCAGATGCACAGAGAGAGAAAGGTATGCACACGCTGGGAAAGAGAGACCTCGCACTCGTGCAATACTGTACATATCCATTTCCCCAACTACGGGCTAGGCCACGGGTCAAATGCGCGCTGCGTTAATAAAATTAGTGCCGTTAAAATGAATTTGCGTTAGCGCGTTATTAACGTTGACAGCTCTAATATATTCAGTGTAATTTTAAAATATATTCACATAGAAAACAGTTATTTTAGATTGCAATAATATTTTTCAATAACAATACTGTTTTTACTGTATTTTTGATCAAATAAATAGAACCTTGGTAAGCAAAAAAAAAAAAAAAAATTAAATTAAATAAAAAAATGTACTGACCCACAAATGCTTGAACAGCACTAAATTCTGACTTTTCCTATAATATGTTTTTAGATGACATTAAATGGGTAGTTGACAAATAAAAATTGGACTGTGTCCTATGGTGTGACATAGCAAAAATGTAGGGAAAAAAACAACAACATAGGAATAACATATCTTCATTCTTGGAGTTACAAATAGCATGAGAGAGGTTTATCACACACTCAATGTTAGAGGTTATTTTATTTTTTACATTTTTCTGTCACACCATAGGACACATTCATACGTCAACTACCCAAATATAGAGCCTAAGTTGTACGGACCAGATTTTAAGTACGTGTCTATCTGTCCTTTTCTGTGCCTGACAGGCCCTGGTCACAATGTTTTGTTGTATGAAGAAGAGCAGCACAAACATTCATTTAAATTTTTTTTGTGTTCTACAGAAGATAAAAGCTTCAATAGGTTTGGAACAACATTAGAATGAGTAAATGATGAATTATGGGTGAACTACTCTAGAGTCATTTACATTACATTTAGTCATTTGGCAGATGCTTTTATCCAAGATGACTTACAAATGCAATTTGTAGAAGCAATCAAACCAACAAAGGAGCAATAATATATAAGTGCTGTGACAAGTCCTGGTTAGTCATGTGTTGTTATACTTCTGAAAACCTAGTCAGCACAACTAATATTCATATAGATAAAGCTCTACACAATTGAATCATAAGGTTTACAACAAGAAAAAAAAATACATTTGCTTTATGCCTTTTAACAACTGATCTTAATACACAGCACAAGGTTATTGGAGCTCTCCTGTGCGAGCTGCCAGATCTTATCTTGGAAATTCCCAGCATGCATTGCTCTAAATGCCACAATACAATAATGAAATGGACACCAAAACATTCAAGGGACTAACCCAACCTCACGACCAGTCCACAAACCTCATTTCAAACAGACTTCTAGCACACAGAAGCAGATGGGTTCGTCAGACTGTCACATCTGCAGGAACTTGCAGAAACTAAATACATAAAAGTTTCAAGGCTGGGAATCATGCCATTAAAATGAAGCACAATCGCTTCAGAGATGTGGTGCCCTTCCAGTGAAACATCCAGTGTCTACGTCTGTTTCCTGTCTCATGCAAACGGGAGCAGTTCACACGGTGACCTCACCCACATGGGTAATGTAATTTTACCATATGTGGCTTATCTGCTGTAAAACAGGATCATTTAAAGAGACAGCGCTCTATTTACCACTCAATATGTTTTGCTTGTGCATCCTAGAGCGTGAAACTAACTACATTATTGCTGCTTGTAACAGTGAGAAATTATTTTGGCAGGCTGTCTCTTAAAAATTGGAAATGCCCCCGAGCAGCGACGCAATCAATTACGAGGCAGCTCTTTTATAGAACACAGCACTTTTTTTACAAACATCACTGAGCTGCACTGTTAAATGATCCATTAAGAAAACTCCCACAGTCACATTATCACCATGGAAACACGTCAACTTATCTCATACAATGACATCATAATCACCACAGCTTGACTAAATCAATCCTAGGAGCGTAATAACACCTCACAAATCATTTTGAATTATCATTTGACATACGCACAAAAAAACTACACAAACACTTAGACAGGTGTTACATTTTCGAAAAAACATTAGGCAACATTTTATAATAACATTGGTTTAGTCATTTTCATAATATAACGTTTAACAGATCAGTCAAATATGAATAAATGAATGTTTAGTTTTTTTAAAAGTATAATATATTAATCAAAGTTTCATGATGTTTCTATCTATCTATTCATGTGCATTAATGATCTGTCAAGCATTATGTAAAGTGTTTCTCCTTTTGATCCTTAAGTTCTTTGCACACCGAGTCTGAAAATCTCATCTGAAATTTTTTGCATGTTAAAAAATAAATATGACCTCGGGCGTTGTGTCAATCATGTTTACACACTGCCTCTGAAAGTTTCGTCCATCATAAAAAAATTCGGATCAGGTTCGATTTTTCTGTTTTCACATCCATAGCAAGCATTTTGATAGGAAAGGATGATAAAAAACAAAAAAACCCATACAAAATTCTCACTCAGTGTGCAAAGACCTTTATTCAACAGATACAGTAGAAAGAGGATGGACGTTATGAGTAAGAGATGGAAAATTTGCCAGGCCGGATTTGAACCTGTGTCAACTATATAAGCATCAAGGCTCAACATGCCAGGAGTGTCAAGGCTCCAAAATTTGTTAAGGTCTACATGAAAGATTACTTACAACCCATTTTTATGTGCAGAGCCTTTTATTTTGATGAAAAATTATTAAGACAAACACGTTTTTCTCTTTAAGAATTTATAGAATTGTTTTTGAAATGAACTGGAATTGATGAATCATTTACAGTAAAGTCAGGAATGTGTATTTATGAAGCAAACGGGGTCAATTTTTACTTTATGTTGACTTTAAAGCATTACATAAAGTGTTACTAAAGATTCCGATTGTCACATTCATGGCACTCCCAAAAGCAGCCAAGATGTTCATTACAGACAACAGGAACATTTTGAAATCAGGTGAACTTCTGAATGTGTTAGGGAGTTTATAGCTCTTGATTTGACACCGAAAGAGTGAAAAACGGTATAGTACTTGAGAGTGAGGGAAAAAACACCACATGCAGAGTGAAGGAGAGGTGAGGAGGAGAAAAGCAGATGTACCGTTGGTGTGGGAGGTTGAGCCTGATCACTGACTCCATCGGTCATACTTGAGGAGCGTAGCCGAGAGGAAAGATGACTCTGCTGGAGTGAGAGAAAGAGATAAAAAGGCATTAGACACTGTTATAAATAAATAAAGACATAAATATCTAATATCATTCAGAGTGGCCATTTTCTAAGTGGTCCTCTGAACGGCATAGGCTCTGAATTCAGCTAAGTCATAAAAAAAAAAAAAAAAAAAAAAAAAAAAAAAAAAAAAAAGTCAGACATGCAAAAATCTTTCTGGCTTGGCTGAATCTGAAAAGAATTTTTTTTGTTTTTGTTTTTACAACCTCTGCTTTCAAGTAGTTTTTTTCTTTTTGGGATCATTTCGGATGTGATGAAGTTCAGTAGTGTCCAAAGCCATCTGAATTCATCTACACTCACGTGCTATTCAGTATGTACTGAATGATAGATGAGTGAGCGATCAAGTGATTTGAAACGCATATGCATATGCATGAATGTGTAAAAACAGTAATGCCTCTGGCATGTATCTCATACGCTTTGTGAATTCAACACTGAGGCAGATGTCATGATAGGCATCAGCAGAAGCAACATTTTCAGTTTATACCTCTCTAGGCCCCTTGTTTTTGTAAGGGATAATCAACGGTTCGCTGTGCGTTAAACGATTTGAATGCACGACGTGGAGGCGAAGAACCACTCAACGTGCAACGCCTCCGCGAAGTGCATTCAAATCGTTAATGCACAGCTAGCCGTTGATTATCCCGTTTATGCCATGGTCATTTTCTACCATTCACACAGTAAAGTTGTTAATAATATTTGCGCTGCAATATTTGACCGGAATGATTTTTAAACATTTAATTTGATCTAATTTGACTATACTTTCAGCCACAAAATACAGTGTAGCAACTTCAGGTCTGTTTAACACAATTAGAAATAGAAACAAGATCACAGATTCTGTCTGAGCCTATTCCAGACAGTTTTTCATCTAGACACGTAGGCTACATTGTCTGAACAAATAAGCAATGTATTATCCAGTTTCATTACTTGCAAGTACCACAAAAACGACTCAGTCCAAAAGATTGAATTTTAAAAACAATCCAGTCTTAAGTGCAGTGTGAACAAAGTCATAGTAAGAGATTTTTCCCAACTGAGTGTCTCCTTTCTGCAGAAGCTCACAGAGGACCCCTGCGCTGCCTCCACAATGACTCAGTGAGTGATTCAGCATGAGTGTACAGAGGTGCACGTGTGTGGAGTCAGCTATTAGTTTTGACACCCTTAACAACATAATTTGACTCACCATTTCAAGAAAATCACATATAATACCCACACAAGTACCTGTGCTGGTATATAGCCATATTGCACAGCTAGGAGTGTAATATTGCATTTATACAACAGTTTTATGGCACAAGTGCGTAAATAAATATGCAACAACCATGGAGTGTTTTAAAAACCATTTTGTGTGCCAAACTACTTCCTGTAGATATCTTACTGTATCATATTGTATTATGTTATTGTATCATTTCAACTGTTAAGGGGATTTCCCATGACAACGCTGGTCAGTGCATTTGTTGGTTACATCTTACAAGGTGTTGCAGAACGCAAAAATAACATCTTGTTTACAAACTTGTTTCAGTCTTTTTCAAAATAAGAGCCTTTGCTACTGACGCACTCAAAGACAGTCTCTTGATGGTGTAACAATGTAAACAAAGTGACCATCACTAACACACAGACTGTTTCTCAATATCAAATAATATTTAATACTACTCTAATTTATACAAAATGTTATTTATTGAACAAAAATATTTAATAAACAACAATAGCCATTATAAAAGTTGCTAAGCAATTCAGTCAAAAGTACAAAGGCAGTGCTCTGATACACAGCATTAAAGTTCCATAAAAATATAAAGTTAAGAAACTTGCTCTGGAACAAATAATACTTTAATGAGACTAAAGACTGCCTGTTAGATATACCTAAAATAAATTATTGCCCATGTTTAACTACTATAGAGACATCAGAGCCAGAACTGACTGAGGTAAGGCTGCTCTCGGCAGGTTCATAAGCACTATCTATGAAAACGTTGAAGCAAATGCTCAAATAGGACGCCATGACTGAAGCTGTTTTTTTGATGTGTGTTGTGGGGTTTGTGATAATGGAGAATGTAAATGTACAATTTACGCAATTAAGAGCATTAAAATCTGACTAAATCTCCTATGACAACTTTCAGTGTTATCATCGAGGCTGAGAAAAGAACATAACGCTGCAGACAACAGGTAAACGCTGTTACAGCTGTTGTCCAAGTGTATGGAGTAAATATCCTTATAAGGCTTTTTAAAAATGCTGGGTAGCTGGTGTTTCGTATGCGTTTGGCCAATCAGCATACACTGCGTCACTGGTAGTTCCTATAAAACCGTTTTAGACCCTACTCTGACGTAGGAGCTAAATTAGTTCCCCCAAATGGAGTTCCTAGTTCTAGGAACTATGAAAAGGTTCCTCCGGTGCGAAAGCGCCTTCTGTGGCCTTTCGAATATTGATGTATAGATGACAGCAGATTTAAAACTTTGTTCTGTCTTACCACAGCAGAGCTGGGTCCTGGAATTTCTCCGTTCGTGTCTGGTGCGAGAGACAATCTAAGGCTGATTTCATCGGAGAATTCTGGAGTGCTGGAGAGGGGCATTGCCAGAGAGGCTGGTCCGGACAGAGAATGGTTCAGACCATCTGTCATTAAAGTTGGGTCCTCCTCTGAAATGGGTTCCCATGACTGGAAAAGGGGAGATATGTATGAGAACCAAACATAATACTGATTTTATAAAAAATAAAAAACAAAATGGCACTAAATATATGTAAAAACATCTGATTTTTAACCACAGTGAGAGGTTTTATTTAAAACCAGAGACTTTTCACAAAATTGATGATGCTATCTAGCTCACGTCATAGCTGCAGAGGTCAGGGTTAAATACTAACGTCGTCTATGTCCCTGATATCCAGCTGCTCATTTTCCAGGTCTTCACTAATGTGCCGTCGAGAACGGAAAACTCTGTGGGCTTCCTGGTTAATCTGCCGCAAGTGATTATCATTTTCCGTTTCTGAAACCACATCCCTAAAGCACAGACAGGGAGAAAAAAAATTGTTCCACATATATCAGAGTCTGGTAAGGTTGTCAAAAAATCATGATAAATTCATCACATCAATATCCTTGATTTCAGTTTTTTAGTGTTTTTGCTCTTGTGCTTTTTGATAAATGACAAACAAAGTCACATACACACTACTGGGCCTCTTCCACTGTGTGGTGCGGTTGTTGTGGTTGACGTAGTATGTCCGTCCCAGGTTATCCACCTTCTCTTCCCAGCCCGGAGGCAGCGGAGGCAGGAGCTGCTGAGGTCTCTGTGAACCTGGATCCGCGGAGTCTGTCACTTCCCAGCCCTGAGAAGAACAATGTGAGAGACAGAAGAGTAAGTGAGAGTGAGACAGTCGTCAAAATGTTAGTATTTTAGGAGCAAAAAAAATATTCATTACAAAAAATCTAGGGACAAGATTATTTTCAAGAACATTTCAAAAGTCGAAAGTCTCAAAGTGTGTCATTTTTTTTTAATGTTAAATCCTTTCTCCTATTCCATCTTAATGGTGTTATGATTAGTATTGCAGCTGCTATGACACAGCACTCTCCACTAGCAGAGAGAAAAAAAATACAAAAAATAAAACCAAACTGAAAACTGAACAGAGGGAATAAAAGTCACAGAACAGGAAGCTAAGAAAGTTAAAGGAAATGCCAGACAGTCAAACGGTTCAAGCCAAATGGCATACTTTAAACGAAAAATGCCAAGTAGACTGTGGGGATGAGGATGAATAGACACTAAAATCACTAAAAAGCAGGAGAGAAAGCAAGAAAGGAGAAATTTAAGTGTGTCTCCATTCTGGATAGAAAACATTTCAAGCTATCTGTCAAGTTATCTGCCATGGACTATAATATTGGAGTAATCTCTGCATCTAATGCAAATCTACATGTTTCAACAACTACAATTCCACTTACATGATTTCTTCTAAAATAAAAGTTTCAGTTACAGTTTTTATCTTTCAAGAAATGTGCTGTAATTAGATTCCACTACCCTTACTATTTATTAATAAATATTAATTTATTACTCATTTACTTACATTTCAGCATGTCATATACATTTTAGTCCATTTATAATGTTGATGATTTAGTTGACAAATCAATTTACTACAGACTACAAAAAACATTGTTAGTGCACTATTAAAATATTTTATCTTGTCATATATTTGAAAAAAAAAAAAAAAAAAAAAAAAAAAAATCAAACATACATACACATACACACACAAAATGTTTACCTCAGCTTCCTCTCTCATTTCACTGCTTTCCTCCTCATGTCCTCCGTTTTTTGGCAGATAGGCCATCTTCAGTCTCAGGTAACCTTTCACCCGAGACTTATGACTACACAGAATCATAAAAGCATGTCATCACACAAGTCATCATAAAGTATACTAAACCAGTATATTTTAACATTGTATTCTTTCCATAAGCTGCAATTGAATTTGTTAAACCTTTAATTAGGAAGGAATTTAAATTGTTTGAATAATTGCTTGAAGTTATTTTTAATCTTTTAGGAGCCCCAATATTTTCCCTATAAATAGTATTATCCTTGTTTAAGAATCACTGTATAGTGAAATATAGTTTATAGTGAAGTCATTCAGGATAACATTAAGATACAGCAAAGTGCAATCCACATGCATTAACTGTTCCTGTGTAAAATCTTTGGCTGTAACTATAGCCACAAGGCATCAAGGGGATTCACAGGTGTTCACGTGTTAGTTGCACATTTCGTTCCGAAAGAACATCTCAAATGTGCTGTACTGTATCAAACATTCAGTCCTCTGAATAAGGTCAAAGTGCAAAATCAAAACTGTAACTTTAAATATAACTTCTAATGTTCCTGTATGGCGTTTGTGAAATCTACATGACCACTGACCTTCTTGGACGCAGGAGAAAGTCTTTAAACGTGTACGGCCGCTCCATCGCAGGGTCCTCCGTCTATACATCAACAAAACACCACAGAATATAAACAAACGTATCAAATCTGGGCCAATTTTAGTAGAGTCTTATAAAGCATAACAGTCCCAGCTTGTTTGGGGGTTGGAGAACGGGAGATATAGACCCTTGGATGACGTCCAGCTGTCTTATGTAATACTGTTCTCCTGTTACATTTAAACTGCCCACAGGTTGGATATTCACGGCTGGTCATTAGTGGCTACAATTTGATGGAAATTGATGGAATTGGCACCTCTGCCAGTGCCCGAAACCAAAACTATGTGAGGAAAGTTTGGAGGCCCTGAAGGAAAACGGGAGAGTTTTCCTGTTTGGCAAGTCTAGATCAAACAGGAGTTGAAACGCATTCAGACTTCAAAACCAGTTAAACCAAAAATCCGCAAGGTAGCTTAATCAATAACTAACTCCAAAGGAAATATAAATCCATATATACACGTCTGATCCAAGTATAGGAAACTGCTTTTAAATATTCAGCAATAAGAGCAGGCAGAGAAGGAGTGCGTGGTCTGGACTGCAACCACGCAGAACTGAACAGTAGATATGTAGGCGGCCGCAAGGAAAACAGACCAGACTCTGTGTGTGCGAGCCTAAATATGCAATCCAGCAAAGAAATCTCACTTCGCCACTGGAAATACTTTAAATAAAAACAAGTGCTGTTCCATTCCTAAATGTCCAGGAAAACAATCTCTTGCTCAAAACACGTAAACTGGAACAAAATACCATATTGAAAACCAATGATTTTGACGCTGTGTGGTTTGGATGATTTTGAAGCAATAAAGTACTAGATATTTATTACTGTACTAAACATTTATATTTTTCAAACTAATGTTTTTTAAAAATTACATTACAAAATTTAATAAATATCTTACAAATACATTAGATATATTTTTAAAGCGCAAAATGTATTTACATATTTACATTATTTTTCCAAACACAAAAATATAAAGTTAAAAAATATATTATAACATTAATTTAATAAAATGTATTTAGAATTTACATCACATTTATATTATTTACATAATTTTTTTTTTATATTTCTATATTATCTGCATTAATGATACTTAATTATAATTATAATAATTCTGTAATAATAATACTTATTTACATTAATAATTTAAATATTTTTCACACACATAAAACATTTATATTGTCTTACTTCTGTCACTGTTTTTTTTGTGCATAAATTTATAACTGTAGCTGATCAGCATGCATGCTGCTTGATAACATTACTTATTCACATCAAGACTGTAAATCCAAAAAAGTACCACAATGTGAGAAAAGCTGTATGTAGAACAAGTATTCCACATCATAAAATTAATTTACACATGAATGGAATTCTGAATTGAGCAGACATTACTGCATTATTAAATGGGGCTAAACTGGGCCACCCTGGAAGTATGTCCCATTTTTGGCAGAGAGATTTTTATTTTTATTTTAGTTGGGATAGCCCTCTCAGAAGCAGCCTGCATGTTTACATTCCAAGCAATTCCCTTTCCACTCCGTACAGGGATATGGGCTCCAACATTTGAGATGCTTAATTACAGTCATGTGACCCTCAATAACTTCAATCTTTTCAGTTCAGAGCTAAAACCTGCTATTAAAACTACAACAGCAAACCAGATATTTACTTGAGCAACATAAGAGCATATAAGCTTACCGGTAAATGAGTAAGAGGCACGTCCACCTGCCCAAGGAAGTCATCTCTGGTCTGCATATAAAAAGAGAAACAGCAAGAGAAAGAGAGAAGAAATTAAAGTACCAGAAAAAAAAAATAATAGTAATTTAGAGATTTGGCCATGACACAGTGACTGACTTTAGCAGGACTTGGCAAGGAAAACCACAAAGATGAGGATAAATACACACCTATAATCACCCAAGAAGAATGAATGAACATGTATGCATGAGAAAGAGAAAAGAGAAAAAGAAGGAAACACAGTAATAAGGGCAATGTTAATTTCAAAAGAGTCACTTCAAATGGGAAAAACCTGACAACCAACCCAGTGAGGAGCAGCAGATGGGCAATGAGTGAGGGTCAAAGGTCAAAGTCAGCAGGAGTGTATTAATGTATGAACCGCCAATCACAAGCCTTCAATCCACCCACCAATTCCAATAAGCCAAACTGTGAGATTGTCAGGTGTTTGGGTCGCGGTAGACCAGTAATTACCTGACCATGGTTGAAAAGCCCATTCTTTGACCGATCATGACCAATGTGAGCCTGTGTGTGGAATAAACTTATTAAGACAACAAGGACGAGTACATACCCCCAGTTTGGGGTGCACAGTGTTTAGGGCACTGAATGTAAATGAACCGCCATGAACATGCATCATAATAAAAATGACATTAATGCAATACTGTAAATTAATTTTAATACACACAGGTGTGGTTAACAGGAACCACGTTTGAAAGAATGTTGTCTGATTCAAGATTCAAACACTGACACACTCTGGCAGCAGGAAACCAGTCTTAAGGCTTTAGCAACATTGCAGAAAAACAGTCCAAAAACATTCTTTATAAGCAAAGCAGAGTACAGAAAGTGAAAGAAAAAAGAAAAAAAGAAGAAGAAAAAAAGATGAAGTAAAATAAAATAAAATTAAAAAAAAAAAAAAAAAAACACACTAAACTAATAAAATTAAATTAAAAAATAATAAAATAAAATAATTCTCAAACCCAGTTAGTGAGCACCAGAACAGCAGAATGGGTGGACAATGAAGCTCATTTATTGTGGAAAGGTTAAGTATGAGTCACTATTTGTGGTGGTGAGTGAACGACAGGGCCACAAATACATTCTCAAGCCCCTATTCATCACGGAAAACCCACCATGTCTGAGACATTCCTCTGATTAAATGTTAAGCATTTCAGAGCCAAATGGGGTTATACAGCCACCAACAGCAGTTGTGAATCACAAACAGAAGCAAAAATAAGCCATTAATTAACCCAAAGGTATGAAGGAATGACCTAGAAAGCTCAAGAAGCTAGCTGAATCTTAAAGGTCACACTGTAGAAGAATTACGTCCATTGTGTCTTGGCAAAGATTCCTGTCACTATGGAAACTATTTTCCTATCCTTCTGCAATAAAATTGATGCTCAGAAGAAGTAAAAAAGGATTTAACTGATGTCTTGTAACTTCACAGCGACTTTGAGACCATTATGCCTTCATGACCCTGAAAGCCCCGTTCCCACACAATGCTCTGAGTGTAAAAAATAAATATTTGCTTAGTCATCGTCCATTACAAAGCTGAGTTAGCAGACCACTCCAGCCATTAAAGAGGCCAAAAAGTGCAGAAACCAAGAAAACAAGACAGCAGGGAAGTGAGAACCAAGAGGCCACGTTTAAAGAGACGTAAAAACAAAAAGAAAAGAAAAAAAACAAGGTTAAATAAACCAAATAACAGATCAAAAGGAGGGAAACAAGAAAAAAGGATCCCATTACTTTGTTAAGCTGTAGGTCACACAGCTAGGGACCGCAAAGTTAAGGGTCAAGGGTTATGATAATAGGACCTGAGAAAAAACTTCCGACAACTGATCCGCAACACGCAGAGATGCTAAAATAAGACTGGAGCCCCCATAAATTTAGCAGCAGGGTTCCTGTCTGAGCGACAACAGCAAGGTACCAGAGCAACAGGGAACGCTGACAGAGCTTGACTCTTCCATTAAATCTCATTTTTCCTCTCTCAAAATATTTCTCTTTCACTTATGAGCACACACAGGCTTTTTAAAGCTCTAAATCCTGAGCTCTGTAAGAAAGCTGCACACTGCAGACTTAAGTGAGATTTCCCCCCACATCTCTTCATCACGTTTACTAAAACTTGCGAGACAGCAAACAGTCACATGTATTAACCTGAGAGTGCTGGCAAGTCTACAGGAAACCCATGCACCCCGCAGGGGATGAATGCAATACGTGACGAGTGAAATTTCATAGTTATTACATTTGGTAAATACAGCAAAACATCTTATTAAAAAAAAAGTACTGATACAGAACTATATTGTAAGAGCGAATATTCTTCGTAAACAAGGACTTTATAGGTATGATGTATTACAAGCCTTATCTTCAGAGATAATCCAGAATATTTCTTAAGACACATCAACAAATACATGCTTGAGGCATTCAAAAGAGCAGTCTTGACAGCGAGAAGTAAACCAATCTGTGTGAGAGAGGTTCAGATGAAGAACTCTGCTGCTGGAACATTCAGCTCCTTGACTGACTCATTTCCAGTAAAGCCTTTTGAGCAGGTACTGGAAATATATATGCTGCAGTTAGCTGCCTCGGAAATTGGTATGTGTGTGACATTCCTGATTGCGGAATGTGGACATCTCAGAGATTCCGGACCTTCCGTTTGCAAGTGCGACATCTGTGAAACTGAAGTCCTGCTTTCCACATTCCATCGGAAAGATGCTGTTATGATTTCTGCGCATGATGAATACTAGTTCTAGTACTAGTAATGGTTGGTGACAAACTGATGAATGTCACCCACTTACGGCGTGTCAGCACTACACTGATGAACTGGTTTCTAAGATGAACAGGAATGAATCACTGAAGGGACTTTCAAAGCCAGTAAACACAATGGTAACCTGAAGGGAATGACAAATTGCATGTGGCAAAATAAAAAGAACCAGGAGGACTGTTGGAAAAAGCAAATGCTTAAGATGTGAGAAACTCTGAAAACAAAGCCTTGAGCTTAATATAACTATGATGCATGAAGATTTTCTACGTTTGAGCAATAACACTTCAGCAAAGTGCTGTAAAAACAGCAGTATGTGTAACTATATATTAGACCTTAATCACCACAGAACAGCTGTTACAAGAGATGAACGGTGACCCAGGCCAAAGGAGAAAGGCCGCTTTCAAAACCAACAACAACACTTGACACGGGACTAAAGATAGAACAGGCTCCTCTTCAAGAGAGGGGGAAAAACACAAGTGGACATGCCCCCATCAATGAAGTTACATCTGAAAATGATTCTGGCTTCTATACATTTTCCACTTCTTGAATATCTTGAGTAAAAGAGTTTGTATGCTTGTTGGGAAACTAAAAGACAGTGCGGTTACGTCTTGCTCTTGGCCCCCATTTTCGTGGAATTTTCACTTCCCAGAATGTGGGTAAGTCATTCCTGAACCCACCTCCTCTTTTCTCCACCAAAGTCCCGCTACCTCTTCTTTCATCTGTTTTTCCCATTCTCCAGCCACTTACAAACTACACCCTACAGTGTACTTTGGGTAACTAAACAATGGCTTGTTAAATGTACAAAAAAATTAAGCACTTTATATTCAGCTCAACTTTAGACCCTCTGCTGTAATTACCTGTGGATTGCTGCAGGTAGGTGCCTTTCCAAAGCTAATATCCCGTGCAAGGATGGGGCTGTGCTCGCCCCCCTGGCTGAAATAGATCTTAAACTTTGGCTGTCGGGAGTTCTGTTCCTTCCTAATTTTGAATGTGCAACCTTGAGCACCGTTCTCAACCATCTCACTCTCAGTCTCCATTTCTGAGATCGGGGCATGAAGATTTGGCATAGATCCGAGACGGGAAGGAGCTCCTCTGGGATGCAACGGCTGTGAAGTGCTCCTCTCAAGTCGGATCCGAGGGTACCGCACCAAGCGACTGCCTTTAGTACCTGTGATGCCCAAATCACTCACGTCAGCCTGAGGAGTAGGGCTAGGGTGCCTTCCTTGGTCCTGTTGAAGCTGGAATACGAGTCTTTGCGTTCCAGGACCTCTGTCTGAGCTTTGCTGGACAGACCAACGGTGGCCATTCTGGCCATTCTCGCTGTACGGCATGATTCGGAACTGCTGGACATCTGAGCCATCTGCAGATCTTCTTCGAATACAGAAACCTCCAATGGTAATCCCTTGATTATTGGGTACACCCAAACTAGCATAACCATTTTGTCCATCACACGGCCGGACGCAAAAGACTTGCCTCTTAGGCTGGATAGGCTCAGTACCTAGTTCCACATTTTGGTAGGATGGGGCTTCTCCTCTGTGGTAAGCTGGAGGTGGAGGTAAGAGCCAGCTTTCACCAGGCTCAGTGTATGCAGGAGCTGGGTCCTGAGGGTACCCTGGAGGTGGATCAAAGGGCAATGCATCTTCTTGAGGTGCAGTTGAGCGTTGAAGAGATATCTGAACAGAGGTGCTCTTGGTCGTCCGTGGTTCAGTTTGACCCTGGAGCTGTGGGATGAACATGGAAGAGCTTCGCTTTAGAGAGGCATCCGAACAAGCACCCGATTCCGGGCTCTCTGAAAGTCCTCCGTTTTGAGTTTGCGTATGGAACATTGTAGCCCTTGCACCGCTGTAGCCAATCTCATCTCCGTCCTCCATTGTCCCATTTAGTTGCTCCAACTCCGGCGCAGTGTTACTGCGACCCGATCCAAAATACAGCCGAAGCCGGTGAGACATTCTCCTGTCTGCCTTGATCCGTCTCTGTCCAGCTCTTGCTGGATCTGTCTCGCCCACTGTTTAGTGTGTCTGATCCCCTTTTGCTCTCCCTCTCTCTGTCTTGCTCATCCACCCTCTTTCCTTTCTTTCTCTCTCTTTCCCTTACTCACAGACAGAGGCTGCGTTTCGTTTCACAGCTACCAGTGAAGCGCTGCCAGGGAGCTTAAAAGTTCAACCCACAAACTTCAAGGAGAGAGAGAGAGAGAGAGAGAGAGAGAGAGAGAGAGAGAGAGAGAGAGAGAGAGAGAGAGAGAGAGAGAGAGAGAGAGAGAGAAGAGAGAAAAAGCTGGAAAGAACAGGAGAAACGGGGAAATGAAGAAAAAAAAAAAAACTATCCCATGTGTCAAACTGTTAGAGCTGAAGTCCGATAGCGACAGACAGCAGAAATAGCCCAAGTGGCAAGCTGCATTCCAGGCATGATTGGATAAGGACGCCTGGTGCTCTTGCAAGCAAAGGTGAGGGTAGGGTGGCCAAAGTCACATGATCCAGATGGCGCCCACCCCCACTTCCCGGTTAGACCCAAACAGCACTCTCTCAGCTGCTACTGATCTGTCAGAAGGAACTAGACCGCCGGGGGTGGGATGAGAGAGCGAGGGATCACAGCTGACTCAGGAAACACTCTCCACAAGCTCATAATTCTTTGTGCTCATCCCACACACAGGGCACACTGGGCCAAGCCAAACTGGGACATGGTGTTACCCACATCTCAAGCTGGTAAAAGAAGAATTCAGAACTACTACTACAAACAACACAAAAACACATCATCACTCAGACCTGTATGGGGAAGCAGAAGTATTAGAGGTTTACCACTATCGTTAGGGACATTTTCTAAGAAATACCCAGGAAATGTACATTTACTGGAAAAAACACTAGAGCTTTTCATGTTTGGGCCTCTGTATAGACATGCAATACTTCCAATCAAGCTTCTTAAGGGTTGGCATGGCTGAAATGTTCCGTCTCCATTAAAAAAAAACACTCAAGGGAAGTTTTAAACCACAAGACAGTAACTCTCTTTCAACACAGTAACAATGAATCAGGATACAGCCTAGGGGCCATTTCATAAGATGTAGAGAGAAATAAAATTTACAATCATGACCACTCCTAAAACAAAAGCAACAAAGCAATTTACTTTACTCTGCACAGCTTAAAAACCATCTTAAATTGTGGGTAATTTCAAAAACAAAATAATTATAATGTGTTTTCCTCAAAATGACTGGAAATATGATCAATCATGGACTACTGACAGTCACATTTGTAACATATAAGCCACAAGCCTGTGCTAAATGCTTCATAAAATCTGTTTGGGGTGAATAACTAAGTTTTCGTGCTGGCATTTGCATTTTCTCCACAAACACAATCCACAAAATCTGAATCTTTAGATCAGTATCCAGAAGCCCCTGCTAACAGACATGCGAATGTCATAATCAATTTGACGCAGTCTGCTGACAGGCTGAACAAGTTGCTAAGGCCGATGTGAAAATCCAGAGAGAGGACACTACACTGTCCGTATTCAAACTCAAAGAGACAGTGCACACAGACGGAGCTTTGTCCAAGGAGAAACGGAGGACAAAGGCCACTTAATTGCCAGGGCTATGAAAGACTACATGTATATCAATAATGCAATATAGGCCAACATCGTAAACCATGTAACTCATACTAGACAATTTTTAACAATAATAAAAAATAAACAGAACAATTTGTAACACTGAGTTGCACTTCATCTAAGTTTGCTTGTTTTATCAACCACTAGCCAAAAATCATAAGTCTGGCTGCTTAATAATAATGTAGGAATGTAACGGTATGAAAATATCTTATCACGATTATAGTGACCAGAATTATCACGGTTATCAGTATTATCACGGTAGTTAAAATGTGCTGGAAATGTTTAAAAAGTACCGACACATAAATCACTTCAAGTTTTATATTTAAAAATCAACAAACAACAAATAAAATGACTTTTTGTTTGCATAATCACTAAAACAATAACATTACCAATGATGTTCGGATTTTAAAATGACAACTTGACTGACAACAGTTTAATAGCATGTTCAAATATGTAATGTAAGTGTTCAAATAAAGCTTTGAAAAAGTTTCATAAAAAGGTAAACCTCACATTTCAGCCTTTAAATATACGACTTAAGTCAAAATGATAATTGATTAATAAATGATTTTATGTATTTTATCTGCTCCATAAATAACTCTAGATAACTTATCTGAACTGAAGCTTGTTTTTCATCAACCGGTCAAAATTTACAGCAGGGCATGCAAATTCGGTTTTATTGTTATAAAAGGTAAATAAGATTTTATGAGGTAAAACTACTACAAATGCACAGCGATACCATTTAGAGCACCACCAGCCCAACATAAACCGTGAAGTCAGTGCAAAGTCTTATTGGATGGAGTGAGCGAGACAGACTCCAACTGAAAGAAAAGCCTTGATTGTGAGAGTGTGGGCGCTCTCTAAAGGGGGTATTGTTTTGGAGGGCACACATGCCCTGCAGTGGGTGAGCTGTGAACAAAGAACGGAGACATCATGGTGTAAGCATTAGTTTCACAGCACCAAACAGAGAATTACGACAGAGGGCTTCCACATCGCTACCTACACATAACACGACTTTACATAGTATTTACTTAGCTAATATAAAGACCATTTCTTAAAAACTGACATTACATAAGCCTAAATAGCAACATTTGGCTGAATGATGGCAAATGGTTGATTTGAACTGGACTGTTTTCAAGAAGCACATTCGCTCACCCACACGACTCTGGGGTGATTATGTGTCTCCATGACAGCGGTTTTCGGAAGGGTCTACAAAAATTGCTATAAATTGTGGTGCGCGACCCCATCGATCCACATCTTGACTACAAAGAGAAGCCACTGTCTTGCTTGGACCACAGTAAAATATGCATCAGTCGGTAGTGGAACTTGTTCATTACATCTAGCTGTTAAGCAGCCTGAAGATACAAAATGCTTTGCACAAAAGAAAGTGGAATGATAGAGGTGCTCTCACTAAAAAAAATAAAAATCAGGAGACAGGGTAAGAAAAGGAGAAAATGGTAAAGAACAACAAGGTTACTGATGAGAAGACACCGAGAAGAAAATAAAGAGATAAGAGAGGGATAGAAATAGACAGAGAGAGCATGCATGCGAGAGAGCGTGAAAATCATTCATTAAATCTGTGTCCAGTCAGTGGGACACCATCCATGCGCTCCCTCAGACTTATAAGGAAGACGCTCAGTTCTCCTCGGCTCTGCACTGAAACTCGGCCAAATCCCATCACACATGGGAGACAACAACCTTTTCCCTGTGGGCTACAACAACTCATGCAAAAACAACATACATAGCAAATTTACAGCAGAGAACAATCCCACTCCCTGGTCACAAAATATAGTATATGACAATAAAGGGATAGTTCACCCAAAAATGAAAATATCCCCATGATTTATTTTTAAAAAATGTCCTGACTCTTCCAAGCTTTTATAATGGCAGTGAATGGGGGTCGAGATTTTGAGGCCCAAAAAAAGTGCATCCATGCATCATAAAAAATACTCCACATGCTCCGGGGGTTAATAAAGGGCTTCTGAAGTGTAGCGATGTGTTTGTGTAAGAAAAATGTCCATATTTAAAACTTTTTAAATTGTAATCTCTAGCTTCCGCTAACTGTCATTCACACATTCACGAGACTGGCCTTCCATTCCATGGATTTTTTAATGCAACTCAGAATGTATTTGTCTGAAGTAGTAATATACATCTAGGATGGTTTGAGGGCGAGTAAATCATGGTAATTTTCATTTTTGAGTGAACTATTGCTTTAAATGTCATCAGCTCTACTTCACATTTCAAACTACTAAATGTACTCAGTGGTTCTCAACTGGTTTTGCTTCAAGTTTCGCATTCGACATTGGGCATAATCACAGTACAAATGTGCATATCTAAGGAAAATGTATGAATGCATAAAAGCTGGAGGAATTTCTCCTTCCTTATGAAAGCTAAGTGTTATTATTTGCATTTACCAATTTTCCCCTGTTGTGACTCATTTGTGGGTTGCAACTCACCAGTTGAGAACCACTGTTTAAAACAAGCTGTTGCACTGTAAACAGCCAATAATGCCTTAAATAACATGCATGACTGTAGTTTTCAAAACATTAGCATTTAGTATAGACTATATTTTAAGAAATTATTCTAAATTCAGACAACCGACTTGAGGGACAACTCTCTGCACAATAAACAGGATGAAAATTGGGTAGCAAAACTAAGTAATTGTTTAAATGCAGTCAGTCTGATTGATATAAATGAAGTCTAAACTGGTTATCACATCATCTCCTTATTAGAAACAAAAGTGGTTTTGTACTAGAGCAGAATGTACCGTAGGTAACTGCATACCAAGCAAAGCAACTGAGCATTGTTGCTATGGGGACACTAATGAATGGTTTAGCACTGACATTAGTTGCATAACAGTGAAATTTCTTTTATTGTTTCACAATTAAATCATTTAATAATGTACCTATCAGTGCATGTCGAACAACTACATCTACAAGATTTTCTGGGCTGGAAAATATTAAAAACTTCTCCGCAGTCATTTTTCAGAATGCTCTGATGATTATTTTGGAGGAACAGTTGAGCGGTGCAAGCTATTTTCAGAGATAAAGTTTTGTAATGAGGAGAAGAAGTGAAAACTGGAACATACAAGCTATATTCCAAAACCTAGCAAGCTGTCTACCTAGACTGAAAAACATTGCATTTTAAGGCATCACAATCATTCTTGGCTGTTTCATTATACTGCCTTTATTAGATACTGATAGCTAAGAAACACTATCATTGGTAAAAATGAATCAAGAGAAATGCTGATTAAATAGCTACACTGCATTCAATACCAAATGGTAATGCAAAAATTGCCCAATTAAGTATTTTGTGAATTTGTAAGTGTCATGTTTCTTTAATAAAGTAGTGTTGTTAGCTTAGCAACATTCTTGCTAGTTGCTACCCATGTGAAGCGTCCCAAATAAGTCATTTTCAATGTTCTATGATAGTTATGATTTGTGTAAACTATCATGGAAATAGGTGAGTGTTTTCAATTCTTGAAACTTGCGTGGGTGATTGTGGGAGAAAGTGGTGAGTGTGTCAAAAAGTTGAGAAATGCTCAAATTTCACAAATTTTATTTTAAAAAAAGCCATGCGGCAGCCAATCACAGTAAAGTGAAGGCAATGACATCTGTCATAAGCTTTTCGAAATCTGCCAACAGTGCAGGAGTTTCTGGTGAATTTGGTCCCGAGTTCACATTGAAAGACATTGCACCTACTTCAAATTTATTGTTGTTATTGTGGGCAAAGCTTTTAATTACCAATGTGTGTTGATTTCGAAATAGACCGAGGCAGTTCACTAGATTTTGAAGCAATTTCTAATTGATGTGTGCTGAAGTGGTTCTTACCAGGCGGTTTTCATCAAACACCTCAAAAAGAAGCCTGTGGTTCTGTGGGCAGACCTGTAGACATGACAGAAGTATAAACTCAATGTTTTTGTGTAGTACTGTTGAAAAAATATCAATTATTCAAAAAAAAAAAAAAAATTTAAAAAATAGAATGGCTAATAAACAAAAATACACATGTACACACCCATTTCAGAGTCACATGCAAGCTACCAAATTATCCGAAGCAGGCACTTGCAATGTGCAATATACTGTAAAACTATTTTACTGGCAGGGTTGTTTTCTGAGATTCAGGTGCCAAACCTGGTTCTGGTGTGAACCTAGGTACTGTAATGAATAGGGGATCATTATCGTGGGCTTAGAATAGCATCTA
This sequence comes from Acrossocheilus fasciatus, assembly GCA_036784905.1. NCBI lineage: Eukaryota > Metazoa > Chordata > Actinopteri > Cypriniformes > Cyprinidae > Acrossocheilus > Acrossocheilus fasciatus. Next base: position 7,756,000 of record CM071958.1, read on the forward strand.
TAAATCATGTTCATGTGAATGGACTTCTAAATGAAGCAGCTCACAATCTTTCACTAGATCGTTTTACGCACAAGCAACATTACCGGCCATCAACGTCACAAAATTACATGCTGCTTCTAATAATAGATTATTACAATTGTGGCAGTGACGAAAGGTGAGGCGTAGTAACAGATGTGTATTACAAAAAATCTTTCAGTGCCAAGTTCTTAATAGCACTGGACAACGTTAAGATTTAATTAAAAACAAAATAAAAATAACAAATATAGTAGTGCCTTCCATGTATATGTAATACATGAGCCATCCGGGGCTCAATTGTGGATAACCAACAAAATAAGCAAATAAATAAATAAATACAAATAGAAAAATCAACTTACTCTGAAATGGAATTCCTCATTCCATTTGGGATTGAGAGTCTAAAAAAAGAACCAAAAACATGTTTATTTATGCGTTTCAACATATGTGACCCTGGACCACAAAACCAGTCTCAAGTGTCAATTTTTCGAAATTGAGATTTATACATCATCTGAAAGCTGAATAAATAAGCTTTCCATTGATGTATGTTTGTTAGGATCGGACAATATTTGGCCGAGATACAACTATTTGAAAATCTGGAATCTGAGGGTGCAAAAAAAAAAAAAAAAAAAAAAAAAAAAAAAAAAACTAAATATTTACAGTAGTAAATTTACAAAATATCTTCATGGAATATGATCTTTACTTAATATCCTAATGATTTTTGGCATAAAAGAAAAATCTATAATTTTTAGCTATTGCTACAAATACAACCCAGCGACTTAAGAAAGGTTTTGTGGTCCAGGGTCACATATATCTCACAAGTCAGAATGAACTGATACTGTACAAAAACACCATCTGTAACCTTTGAAAAAAACTGATGATCAATTAATTAAACGGGTAACTTTATTAACATATCATTTTCCACATTTACTAACTTACAGGTGGGAAATACAGCATCTAGAAAATTAAAAATTAAAATTCTTCTCTCATTAAAAGTCATATTACAAATGCCATTTCAAACGCAGTTCAAATTCAGGTATCAAAGTGGAATTTAAACAGACATTCTTAATTAAATTCTGAAAGATGATACCCGCCTGCTAAGAAATTTAAGTAAGAAAGCCAGTAGGGTACCTAAAAAAAAAAAAAATTATTCAACTACAGCAATGACAAGTATGCCATTACCTTGATGAAATTTACAACACAAAAGGAAATTTAGAACAGAAGACCTTGGCTAATATTTACTATACTTGAATAAAATATTTTACAGTAGCTCACATAGAAAGATAAATAGAAGGAGAGAGAGAGAGACAGAGAGAGAGAGAAGGGTGGGTGCTGACATTCAGACAGAGAGAGTGCACTGGCCCTTGACTGCTATTGATCCTTTTAAGTGGAAGAAGAACTTAATCATTAAGTCTACATAGCAGATTGATTGACAGTTTAATTTGAATGTCCTCAGAGGAGTACCTTAATTGATTTACCGTAATATAGAAACAAACATATGCAATAGTAACAAGTAAATGCTTTCTGTTTGACTTTAGTTATTTTATCAGTATATTTGAGTAAAACAAAATCTGATAATCATGTTATCCAGCAACTGATGACCACAAAATAGTGTGGAATCTTAAATATTTCTAATTAATTTTACATTGTAAATCTCAGATTCTCAGTGTGGTCTCAAATTTACAGTAACACATTAAAATGTCATTCGCGCAAGAACTCCTTTATTGGCGGGTCATAAACGTACATATATGTATACTGATACGATTCGTACACACAGACATGCAGGATGCTGTAAATACACCTGATTTATTGGTCTGTGAACCATGTGCCAAAGCTTGTGAAAATACTTTGGGTTATTAAAGCGTAGAAGCACACCCAGGTGTAAATTATACAAGAACACAAAGTAACATCTGACAGAAGCACTGGCCGATCTCAATTTTCAGCCTTTTAACTATACAGTATATAACAGCTTACAAGAATTTATTTCACTACATTTACATTAATATGTATCGATATAACAGTACAAAGTAAACACCTACATTTACTTTTCAAAAAACCTGCACAAGGAGACTTTCAAGGACATTTGAGTTTTGAGTGATGATCGAACTAATCAGAGTTTTGATTCAATTCAACAAAAAAAAATTGAATTGATTCCCAGAATTTTATACCATCAGCAAAATCAACTCTGGTTCATTATCTGTGCTCATCTCCTTATTGAATATAGTCAGCAATTTATACTGGTGAACTGAAATCCTCTCTCCTTGCAGTGACTGAATCTCTTATGACGGCCAGGGCATTCTCTTTCCTCCAGTTTGATGCTTCCTGACATGCCCGCTGCGTCTGACAGTCAACTGCTTGCCTGTTTTCTCTCCTACTTGGTAAAACGACTAAATCAAGTCAATTGGAGGTTCATTTTCTACCCATCACATACTCAACAGCCTTCCCACAACTACTAATCCCACAGGGCTCTGCACTGGGACCACTGACATTATCTGTCGCTCTGTTATCAAAGCACATACTTTCTCTTAGCAGTGTAATGCCGACAACACTCAATTCTAGAGCCTATAATCTCCCTCTATTTCCACTTTCTTCATAGTCTGCATCTCTCACGTTCCAGCTTGGATAACTAATCATCACTTTAAGCTTAACCTAGACAAGGCTGACTTCCTCTTACGCGAGGCCAAACAGCCACTAGTCAATCCATCTCCATGTCTGTTGAGGGTCAGGCAAATGTCACCTCCTAACTAACACAAAATCTTGTCACAGCCTGTAACTCAACTTCACCCTTATTTATCTCTGTCTATACAGAGTTTTACAATAGGTAATTGCCTATTGTAAACATAGTTGTGTAGTTAAAAACGGTTTAAGCTGGCATCTAACAAGCTATGCTTATGTAAACCAAAGGCACATAACTAAATAAGGAAAAAATATCAGGTTTTCAATAATAAGCATGTGGCCCAATTACATATAAATGTCTATTTTATGTATATTTGGTGTCAAATCACTATTTTTTTTTCTTTCTGCAACATGTGTTTTAATCGTGAATTTGTATCATAAGTAATCAGCTCAGGTCCTCGTTTTTTCCAAACGATTCCCCAAAAAAATGAATTAATGTAAATTACATTCGGGTAAAATTGCACAAACCCAAATGTTAGCATTCGTCTCTGTTTTTAGTGACAAGATGCTCTGCTGCTATGTGCCACAGGCCATTGAGTTCTCAGACCAGTCTATCAAAGCAGTACATCTAAAGCATCCGTCAACACTGAAACCTGGGGAACGAGGAGGCTTATGTTCCACACAGCGGTGCATTGTCAGCTATTAATAACCAGAAGAGTGTGCCGTCGCAGCACAGGAGATTCCAGACTAAGGACTTTACTGATTAGTGACTTAATGGAACTGAATGGACCCAAATGCTGACTGACTTGCTTAATCAATTTATCACCTGCCCAAGGTAGACCGCACTCTTAGTTTTCATTCAGTGGTCTAAAGAACCCCGTAAAGAAAATGTCTGGTAGATATTTCACCCAAAAATTGAAAGAACAAAGATTTTGCTAAAGAAAATGAAGACTAATTGTGATATTAAATGACAATTAATTTTTCTTAATTTTTAATTATTAATTCTGACAAATAATAAATGAAAATTAAGTAAAAACATTTTTCCTAACAATTCTCACAATTAATATTTATTAAATTAATTATTCATATTTACTCATCCAAATTCTCAATCCTTTATTTGTAATACTTTACAATATGGTCCTATTAAATAACAGTGTATGTGTTAACTAACAATGAACAATGCATTTGTTACAGTACTTATGTTTTGTTAGTCCATAGTTGGTTCTTGTTTATTGAATAACATTAACATACAATTTTAACATTTTTAATAATGTATTAGTAAATGTTAAAATTAATTAAAATTAATAAAGTCTTTAAATGTATTTTCCATTTTTAGTTCATGTTGATTTATGTTGTTACCTAAAGTGTTACTCATATTTTAAAATATAGACAATAATAGACTATTTATATATCATGATACTTTAATTTACGTGTTAATTTATCTATCTATCTCTATATCTATATATCTCTATCTCTATATCTATATATCTCTATATCTATCTCTCTATCTCTCTATATCCATCTCTCTATCTCTCTCTATCTCTCTCTATCTATCTCTATCTCTATCTCTATCTCTATCTCTATAAAAATATAAAATCTTTTTTTTTCCTGGATATTTTCATGATATTGAAACTATCAAAATCGCTCTCATTTTTAAATGCTAATAAATTTTCTAAAGAACAATATTATACATGCATCAAAACTATTTTTCTGTCCCTAAAAGCTTATTTTTTAAGAATGATCTGTATGGCCTATTTGTATTTACATACATATATATACACACATATATTGGCCTATTTGTATTTGCATCAAAACAAAGCATGCACTTGGCTTCAAGATGGTCTATGAATGTCACACCAAGCCTCATTTAAATTGCTAATTTCTGGTGACGATATCGTAAGTGACTTCTCTGGGGCTCGTTGTTTATTTCCTTGCGTGTGCATTCCAAGGACAAACAGATAAATAGGAAAGTATAATTTAGTATTCCATTACTGTCACTGTACAAACACTCATTTCCTCCACGAGCACTTTGTGAGAGTGAATGTCATGAAACATGTCTGGGTCATAATTTACAGAATCAAAAGAGAGATATGATACAATTATGTTTTAAAAAAGAAAATAAAGTTTATTTTAAAACCATAATGACTGGCATTGTTTCCATGCAAATAAAACATTATCTTCCCAGTTCACTCTAAAATTTTGCAAATAAAATGTTCTCTCATTTTAAGTAGCCTGTATACATTCAAAAACTCCTGAAATTCTAAAATTGTTACAACTGTTGCGTCATATTATTCAAGGCCTGATATAAAGTCCATGCAGTACTGCCACAGGTCTATGGAAGTACTCCTCCTAGTGGCAGTGGCTTTAACATCTTTAACAATCACCTGTTGATCTCATCGCTTCATTACTTTGTTTGCTTTCAGTTCGTTCAGTTTTCATAAAATCTCTCAGAAACAAACTAAAACTTCAATGTCACAAACAAGCCACTGAGTGTAAATAAAACTCACCTTCTTGATGGTTTTCGTTTGTACTAAGGCAAGCTCACGGTTCTCATCAGCGACATACAGGGAGAGTTTGACGTATGGATCACTAATAGGAAATAAAGAGAAAATACAAAGAGTACTTTGAATAAAAATAATAATACATATATAATTGAATCTAAATAATAAAGGATATAAAATGAACATTAGAAGTCTACACAATCAAAAACTACAAAAGATTAAATGCATCTATTAAACAGTGAATTCATATTTTTACAATCCTGATAGATCACTTATTTCTCATCTTGTACAATAAAATTTACCTTTTGGTCTGGTCAGGCAATTAAATAGTGAAGTAATAAAATGTCACATCTTGGCAATGGAAAAATTATTTTTAACTAAGAGATAAGCTACAATGATAACCATTGATTCACAAACAAACACACACCTAATAACACCTTGGGTGGTATATTTTAATCCTGATTTCATATTGTGTAGGATAATGTTTTTTTTTTAACTTCAATAAAATAAATGTAATTTTGTCCATTTCTGTACCAAATCTAGATAAAAACATGCTGCTATAAGTATGAAATATTGTATTTTTGTACAAACATTAATAGGAAGATAATCAGATTACATATGCAAAAATGCAAGTAAAATTATGCAAGGTATAATTGAATCCGGGCCATTGATTTAGATAATCACGATTCACTCAACTCACGATTCGATTCATGATTTTTATTTCACGATTTTTTTTTAAGAAAATGAGATTTAAGACCAATTATAAATTAAATGTGTCCTTTTATTATTGCTTCACGTTTCTTTATGAAATTGAAATATAGCACTTGCATATTATTGCTCTTTTGTTGGTTTTGATTGCTTCTGTTGTCCTGCTCTGGATAAAAGCGTCTGCTAAATAACAAAATGTAAATATAATGTAAAAGTAAATAAAGCTTTGTCTGTGCTCTTTCCATTTAAAATTAGAGGCAACCACTGCATTTTAATCATGATCCAAACAAAGATGCTGCATACATGCAGCATGAGCAGTTTTTAATCTAAATTAGACTGTATAATTTCGAGATTTTAAGCAAAAACAGAATGGTCTGACTTCAGTTTTGTGAAACTATACATGGAAACAGAACTTCAAAATGACAAAACGTCATTTTAGACCTAGTAACGGAGGACTGAGCCGATAGCTGATAGCAGATCAATGCAGTTAATAACCAAGTTATTAGAGAGAGAGTGAGAGAGAGAGAGAGAGCATGTGAATTAACATTACCTCTGTGAGTCTGTGTGTATCTCTCAAAAGTGTTCGGCTAATGTCTCTGACGTTACTAATAGTGAAACTTTAAGTTTATTTTCTTCACGAACAGCGCCGTTGTTACCTCGCTTGTGAGAAGTCATAGTTTGTTAAACTTACTGTTACTGACAACATCGTCAGAGTAGCGCTACCAACATTAGCGTGTATGTTAGTGTGTGTGCAAACTGTATGTGCGTGTGTGAGGGAGAGAGAGTGGGAGAGATAGAGTATGCTTTCCGTACATCATAAAATGTAATTTTGTGGCAAAAACATGGAAATGATCTATCGTTTTTATCATATTGCTTACTATATTTATTTGTTTGGCCAGTGTCGTTGTGGGTTTTAGTTATTTTGCTGTTGCAAGACCTTTGAAATAACAGAAATCATGTGAAGTGATACGGTCATGTAATGCGGTCAAGACCTACCTAGAAATACGTCCGCCGTGCGTTACCCTGAAAATAATTGCACACCTTAGAACGTTCAGCAGCCAATCAGATTCAAGCATTCAACGGCCCCGTAGTATAATGAATGGATATTGTGGATGAGTTCTTCTGTGTCATCACGTTCAGCTAGTTCTACAGCTTATGAACTTTCACGCTTAGTGACACGTGTCCTCGCCACAATGCAATAGTGAAAAGAGACCCCTCTCAAACAGTGTCCCGTTCCGAACGTTATTTAAATAACACCGGTATTGTGGTATTTTAAAAATTCACATCATAAGAAAAATAAACACCGGTATTCGGTATGAACCGGTATACTACCCAGCACTACAAAAAATACCCATGTATGAGTTAAGTTCTTATATTCATTGCACAAGAAATGTACTTTTCTGTATATCAGCACATGTGCGCGAGGCCGCAAGCACATGTAACAAGCAGTTACAGTGCTATTAGTTTTATACAGCAGCGCAGAGCAACACCGTGTTTCATTCCGTGAATTAATCAGTTTTTGAACGAATCGAGTGAGCCAGTGATTCAACGGTCCATTCAGATGGATTCACTTGTTTCGTTTCTATTGAATCAGCCGTTTTGAACACATCGTTTGATATGAATAATTCAGTAAGTCATTTATTAAAACAGGGACTTGCTGCCACCTACTGGCGGTTGTATTGTCATGTTTATTAATTCATGACAGACCTAAACCAGAAGGAAAAAAACTTATAATTAACAGTTAATTTAATAAGGCTAATTTTCCATTAAATAGAAACCTTTTTAAAAATGAGACCAATTTTGTAATCTTTGTGTAAAATTAGCCACAAGAACACTCCCCCCTCCCCCCCTCGTACTGTATAATTCCAGCGGACCCTTCTCAGCCACTCCAGCAATGGTTGCAAACCAGAAAACTATCGGCATGGTGCCAATTAATCGGTCGACCTCTACTGTGGACAAACAAAACTTCTTAAAGACCTGCTTCTCTTTTCTCTCCACTTTAGCCCTGATGCTTTCGAGTCTTTTAGTAGACCACAGCTACTGAAAGAGCTTAGACAAGAAACGCTAGATGCCATCTGTTAGGATATAAACATGCCGACGCTAATCATGACATGCGGCCGCTAGAGGAGTTTCTCAGCGTGGATTTCCCTCGAGATCCGGGGCGTTTACACTGGGCATTTGGGTTAAACCTATACTTATATCCATCGTCACCTATAAGCTCTTTCAGCAGCTGTGGTCGTCATATCCATATTTTATTTTCAGAGTTGTCTATTCCGAGTTGTGTTGTGGTAAAAATAGCAACAGGTAGCGCTAGTAGCTCACTGAGTGCAACCGTTTTACGTCATCAGAATAATGACGATAGTCCAAAATATGTATAAAATAATGTGATTTTTTAAAATGGGTCTTTAATGGGTTTTCTACTACATATTTCACTAAGAGACATCATTTAAATTATATTAAGCTATACAAGTCTTAATACACAGGGATCCATTTAAAGCATCTGCATTTCCCAAACCAACTCGACTAACATTAAGAGCAAAGGTCTGGGTGAGGAAAGTTGGAAAAGTGGTCAGGAAATGGGAGGGAGACAAAGAAAGGAAGCCATTAAGAAATTAAGGATTAGCACAGCAGGACTCATTAGTTTACCAAACAGGAACAATTAAACACACAATGAGTGACTAAATTGAACATTAGGTCAGATGCACATCCAGTCCCTGTCCCATATGGAAAAGTTGTGTAAGAATCTTACAGGATATGATTCTTACAGGATATGTTTGACGTTCGTAGGAATACATGTTTTGCAATAAACTGTATAAAGTTCTATACTGTAAGTGTGCTTCATTTCATAGTATATGAAACTTAAGATAAACACAGGACTGTATAAATGACATGAGAAAAAAAGTGTGCTTTCACTGTGAAATTCAGGCGAAAACATACAAATTAAATCGTCTGCCTGATGAAAAATGTAATTAAAAAAATTTGTTAGTATTTGCATCATTTATGATTTATTTTATCCACCCGCAAATAATCAGAATGCATTTTTTTTATTATATGAGCCGCAGATTATCCGCATCGCCCGTGGATAAACCGTGATCGAACTACTCCGTTTTGTTCTTTCAGTAGTTTAAATGTTTCTAGTTCTTTTTCCTCTTCGGTCTTACTGGACAGTATTAAACCTTTAACTCTATGAGTTGCATTAGACTTCTCCATGTTGGAGTTTAAATGTTTCTATTTATTTTGTCCTCTCTCTAACATACATAACATGGATAATCAAAACGTTCTCATCTTGAGCAGAAAAGAAAGATAACAGTTTCAAAGTTTAAATTTCAACCTAGCCATCTAACAACAATTATATACATTTAAATGTTCTTAGCCTACAGATTACAGACTCACCTTCTCACTTGATAAATGAAATCTGATCTGTGATGTGACTGTAGTTCGGCATGCTGAATTGAGCAGCGCGTTCAGTTTTTAATTGTAGTGTCTGTTCTCTAACTCAACTAAATAATTATTAATATAAAAAAAATCTAAATGACGGTGGGTGACAGTAACCGGTTTTGTACCGGTTTGTACCACCGAAAACACTGCCTATCGCAGCAAGCCAAGAGCACAGCTCCCTAGAATTTGCAATGGATTGTGGGATTTTTCAGGGAGCAAACGCTCCAGTGCACTGGAAGTATTTTGCACTTGAAACAGCCCTTAAAATGGCAGATTCCCCGATCAGTGCCCTGACTGCTGAACAAGGGAGCTGATTGAGACGCACCCTGTGTTTCCATATGGAATTTTACACCTGAAACCTTAAAGAGATTACATTGACAAGGAGATGTAAAGCTTTTCACAACAACAAACACAAAATTCAAGGAAAACGTTATGGCCGTTTTTGTTTTTAAGAACTCAACGGAATTTTACTGAATTTACAGAAAACAGAAAAATTCAAATGGAAAAGCAAAAACAGCAGGCCGTGTTACTAGGAACTGCTGATTTGACTGAATCCCAGGTGGTTTACTCTCCGTAGGGGTCTAGTGGGTGTTTTTATGCTGGTTTATAATACTAACCCACACCTTTCCCCTACATCGACTACAGCATGGTCTCACATATACAGATAACAAGATCTACACGTTTTTGTACATGTTAGGGGAAAACACATGAAAGTATGGTCAAATCCAAATTTCCAGACTCAAACGGTCCTTACCAATTAAATTATGTAGTTTGGAAACAATCTCATGATATCATAGCAACCCAATATTGACATTTTAGCTGATTTGCTTCTTAAAACCATGTAATTTAGCATCACCAGCAGTATGCACTTTTTTTAACTTGTGGAAATATGCAAATGAAGTTCTAGTCTGAAAGTCAAGCTCAGCATTTTTTATTCACTTGCTTCTGGAACAGTTGTTTTGATTCCTTTCTTTTTTTTTTTTTTTTTTAAGTCTGTTGTGCAGCTGAAAACGGCCTTCTCTGGTTTTTAATTGCAGTGTCTGGATTTCCCGTCGCCTCTAATTGAATGTTTATACAAGGATTCGGCTTTCTTGATTAGGATAAAACAATACCACTTTTGAGACTGGACACTCTCGCCTTTGTAAAACATATTACGCATTTTGAACAGATGGATATTCTCCAGCTATAAATGGAAATGTCATTTCCAGGAGAAGATCAAAAAAGGTGACGAGTGACGCATGTGTGTGTAAAAGTAAAGTGTATGAATATAAAACGTATAAAACAACTGACAAAAATGGCTAAATCATTCTGAGAATAGCTTGAAGACAGAGGCAAGAGTCGGAAAAATCTGTCTGCTTTGGAATTTCTTGGATCTTTGATTCTCTTGGCCAGCACTAGAGAAACCCCAGACGCCAAAATCACTGTCCCATTTTCTCGTGTTAAAGGCCACGGAGCCGCTCAGGTGTCATAGGGACACTAACAGTGTGCACCGTTACCATAGAAATGGGCGACTTTGTCACAGGGGACTTGGTTTGGTACTTGATTGTGCGCAAAAGGTTGAAATTAGAGGGGAACAGAGGAAAATACAAATCAAAAGGAGGACTCTGAGACAGAGAACACTCAACACACTGATCTCAGCTGATTCAAGTAAACTAAAGGTGAACAGGATTATCGCCTGCATGTGCAAAAACTGCAGCTTCATTGACATTTTTCAAGGACTTTTAAGGCTGATTGCAATCTGCTGTCAAATGACAACACAAGGTTTAAGAACACTTGGATAACAAGAAAGATGAACAAAAGCTAAAATATTACTGAAACAAATATATGGATAAAAGAATCCCAAGCCAAAAACAGACTGGCAGACTATGTTTATTTGCTATAAACAAAACAAAACAAAACAATTAAGTAAAAGCTCTTTAGTACAAAAAAAAAAAATTAAAAAACAGGAACAGGATTCACTTTTCTGTAGAACCTTCTGCCAAGACTAAATTAAAGCAGCATGCTTCATATCACGTTTAAATCTGAAATAGACCGGATATCATGCTCCTTTCCTTTCTATTATCGTTTTCTTTAATAAGAGGTCAGCTTTTGCTATCATTTACAGAGAGGGAAGGCTCTCTGAGAAACTTGTTTCAGCATAGCCAAAAACGTTCAGAAATTACTTGCGGATGTTAACAAATGTTTTAAAACAAGGGGAATAAATATATTCCTCTAAACTACAGTGATGTTATGCTATGGGCATTTATTAAAAACATTTGAAATAAAATATAGAAATACATTTAAATACAAATAAAAGATAATAAAAAAAAATGGTTTTATAAGGTATATTTTGTTCTTCATTACATGAGTGGGTCATCTAGGTCAAAGGAGGTAGAAAATGAGGGAGACGTTCTGTGTGGAGTCTACAGATTTTGTCCTATCAAATCCTCCTCGCTTTCTCCGTTCAGACATCTGTGATGGTGCCTTGTGGCATCCATTTGCTCAGCTGCATGTCTTTTGCTTTAATTAGCACAGATGTAGCATGGTACTCGTGAACCAAACACGCCAGACTCAGATACAGACTCGTGCCGTCAAGCAGTCTGCCCATAGAGGAGATACCCATGGCATTAGAATGTGGCCAATAGGTTGTTGGGATACACAAACACACATGCTGACAGATGCACTCTCTCTCTCTCTCTCTCTCTCTCTCACACACACACACACACACACACACACACACACACACACTCCAGGACTCTGTGATTGGAGCAGACAGGTCTGATAGAGCCTACAGTAGATCAGCACAGTTAGAACAGAAGGAGCTGTGACGTCTACACCGCAGGAGCACGAGAGACAGAAAGAAAGAGAAAACTGAGAAAGCGAAATGAGTAAGACATATACAAGCCATTCTACACATCAATTCCTTCCCTTGTTTGAATCAAAAACTGGCTTTTGCAGCAAATGTGCTGTTTAACTTTTATTTTCAATGCTTTTTTGATGACAGCGTAGGTTAATATGAAGAGACAGACCACTCATAGAAAATGAACCAGAGAAATCAATCCTCTAAATGACAGAAAGGAAGTTCTTCCTTTTAGTAACAAGAACCAGTCGCCTTTTTGATAGAGGCATGGCCTGTTTTATTTAATCTAGATGTGTTACAAAACTACCCTAACCATATGGCAGCAGCAAATGTGCACTCCCAAGAGTTTCCACAGTGCAACGGTTACTATACACACATTATAAGAAAACAGCTATCCGGTGCTGTTACCAAGATGGCCGTTGCATTAACCGACTCATTTTAAAGAGATTATTCTAATATCAAGTTACCACCAATTTGTTGTAGTACCAATCCTGACAACTAGCCAAGATTAACAGTTGTAGGAGTTTACGTTTTTGCATCCTCTGGGACAGTAAACATCCATCACTACTTTAAAATAAAATTTTTTTTTTTTTGACATAAGAGCGGGGTTTAGTAAAGATTTTTTTAGGAGGAAGAATCAAAAGTGGCACTCAAGACATTATAAAATATTTCTACTTTATGCTGTTCCTTTTAACATTCTATTCATCAAAGAATCAGGAAAATAATTAGAAGTGCAAAAATTTAACAGCACTACTAAATTAAATTGCTATAAAATCTTTTCAGCTAAAATGGTTAATTAAACTGCAATATTTCACAGCATAACATTTTTGCTGTTTTTAAATCAAATAAATGCAGGTATATATATATATATATATGTGTATATGTGTGTGTGTGTGTGTATGTGTGTGTATGTATGTATGTATGTATGTATGTATGTATGTATGTATGTATGTATGTATGTATGTATGTATGTATGTATGTATGTATGTATGTATGTATGTATGTATGTATGTATGTATGTATGTATGTATGTATGTATGTATGTATGTATGTATGTATATATATATATATATATATATATATATATATATATATATATATATATATATATATACACACACACACACCTAAATTACTGGCTCCAATCTTTTGAACAGTAAACTACAAATAATATTGCTAAGTGAGCGCTGTTACACTATATGTCAATGCGCTAACGACAAGGCTACCATTTTTGCTTTCTAAGTTTCAGCTACATACATAAATCATTCCCAAATACACCACACAACTCCTTTCAAATAAAAAGCTAATAATTGACTGTGGCATTTTTTGTGTCTTGGACTGAATGAGGTGACTAGCTGTGAGAGAAAAAAAATGAAGGAAATACTGTTCAGTTAAGCAGCAAAAACAAAAGTAAAGCCATTATGCAAGAGTGGGGAGTAGCAGATAAGGCTGTATTTATCAGAGTGTTATATTCATTACACATTACAGAGGGCCAAGACGCCTCCACTTTGAAGCTGAAGTTCAACTCTTAGAGATGTGTGACTAGGTGTCAATTGTTAAACCTTCTGAGAATTTAAATGGTTTGGTATCAAAGGTTAATTTGATACCAACCCTGCCTTGAGCCTCCTACGAGACAAGTCTGAAGCTAAAATAAAAACAAAACAAAACCCAATATATTTAGACATCTTAATTTAACGCTACATTTTTATTAGGTTCTGCAAATGTATTACAATTGTATGGTATAAACATAACTTGCAAACGTCCAAAGTAGGGATGTCAAAATTCCCATAAAAAAATTATTAACAGCCGTAAAGCTGTAAATGTAAGTGGTTATCATTTTCTCCCTTAACTCATGTTATTTATCAGCTAATTAATGATGTTTGATAAATGACAGTCATGGTCAAATTACATTGCCAGGCATTTCCAGGGCCATAAATGAAATCTGTTTTAGCTGATGATTGCCTAATACATGCACGTATCTATGAAAGTCCTTTTGTTGTAGTTCGCCGTTTTTTGTGCGTTTTATAGTAAAAAACATTCCTTATTCATATTCTGCCAATCTGCTTTTAGATACCTGAAATACAGTGTTTTTTGAAGTCTTACAAGACTGGAATAGTATTTCTAATTCAGAATTTAATGTTTAATTCAAAGTGTTACTTGTGGTTTCTTTACTAGCAATTTCTCAGTGAAAGTGGTTTCAGAAAAAATATATATCTTTGGGGTTTTTTGTTCTTTTTTTTTTGTAATTTAATTTAAATAATTTCAACATTTTTAATACTTTTGTCATTTGTTTTACAAGTTAATATTAAGTACACATTTTAAAGCAACTAACGATAAATTGATTAGTTTCGTTGTTTATGTTAATATTCAAGAAATTATATTGGATGCAATTAATGCTGACTGCTATAATTTCCCAGTGCAATAAAACCCTAGTGCAAAGTTAGCATTAAATGCTGTGAATGGCCTATAAAATTACGTCAGGTTTATGCAATCTATTCTAACGCCCATCTGACATCAAACTTACAGTTAATTGGCATGACCAGTAATTTATGCTCTCTCTGACCTCTGACTTTAGAACCTGAGAACTTCAAAGTTAAATAAATAGAACTTGCAACATGGCACAAATGAGATCAGCCAAGCATTCCCTTTGTGCTCCTTTCCTGGCAGACAGATCATTTGTTTGGATAAGTCTATTGTCTAAATTGAGAGAAAGACTCACAGAGCGCAGCTCAGTTATTCAGGCACATAACTAAAGGAGGAAATACACAAACACATTCATGCACACACACACACACACACACACACACACACACACACATCCAAGCGGGTTCACACATTTGCATTTGCTAATGAATGAGCGAACAGACTGAACAGGTGCGATAGTTCACCGCCTCTCCGGACGCATCCTTTAGTTCTTCCTTACCTGGCACCAATGATGTCCTTCTTCGCCAGATCAATGCCAGCAATGACCTTGACACGAAGAATACGAGATTCATTCTGAAAAACATGACACACACAGAAAAGACCATTATGAATAAATCAATACCTCGTAAGAGTCTGGAAGACAGAAAAAAAAAAACTGCCCCATAGCCTAAATTTAAGCTGAGTCCAAGTTGTGAGAGCGTCCTAATTTCACCTCAAGGAGAGGATGAAAAAGGAGCATCTTAAAGAAATTAGAAGGAAGCGGCAGCCAAGAAAGCTTTTATGTTTACTGATGGACTAAGACGGAACTGTTTTAATGGTATCACATCGGTGAGAAACAAATCCCTTCGGGAGCTATAAACAAAGGCCTTTAGATCTAGAATACCACTATTTTGCACAGTTTATTGTCTTATGGCTGAATAAGGTGGTCTAAAGTTCTCGTATTGGCCTTCAAAAGCTCTCCAGCAATAGATACGACCACCATTTCACGACTCCCACTCAGCACAAGTGCGTCCCACCCCCAACATCACCTCGGTCTGCTTTCAATAGCTATTCATCCCGCTCACCATCACACAATGAGCATCTTATTCGCCCTCTCGGCTTTTGAAGCTCACTAGTCCAGAAATGACACACTGTAGAGCGTAAGAAAGGCCCCCTTCTCCTGATTTACTCACTTCTGCTCTCTGAAATTCCCCTTCTATTTATGTCTGACAGTCTGCATTACCACAAGACATGCATCATTCGTGCAGCCGAGGGAAACAACAACAACCAGTGTGACGGTTTGTATTTATTGTGCCTGCTGCATATGACCTAATTATTACAGAACGAATACAATTTGGATGAGATGGGAGAAGCTGTTATATTCTGACAGGTACTTGGGTGTTACTGTCATCCCACCGGGTGGCTCAGACTGACAGATCTGTGCTTTTCATATAAAATGCAAACAGAGGCTAGACGTCTCTGCAGAAAGCTATTTGGTATGAAGAAAATTAAAGTTAACAATTGAAACTTTTCTGAAGTTTTTGTTTTGAGAAGTATGATAAAGCTCATCTTACTTTATTTTTTTAAAAGCCATTTCAGTATCAGAGGATTCATGGCAAAAAAAAATTTTTTTTTTTTAGAAATTAATACTTTTATTCAGCAAAAATGCATTAAATTGATCGAAAGCGACATTAAAGACATTTATAATGTTGCAAATGATACCGTTTTAAATAACAGCTGTTCTTTGGCTCATGTTATTTCATTTTTTTAAAGCCATTTCAGCTTTAAACGATTCATGGCAAAAATTAAAAATTAAAATTAATTGAAAAAAATAATACTATATGCACTACTGTTCAAAAATTTGAGTTCAGTAAGTTTTTAAGAAATTAATACATGGATGCATTAAATTGATTGTGCCACTAAAGACATTTATAATGTTACAAATGATGTCCATTTCAAATAACTGCTGTCACTATCATCATTTTAGAATCCTAAAAAATATATATATATATATCATGGTAGCACAACTGTTTTCAACACTCATAATAATAAATGTTTCTTGAGCAGCAAATCAAGCATATCAGAATGATTTCTAAAGGATCATGTGACACTGAAGACTGGAGTAATGATGTTGAAAATTCAGCTTTGCATGACAGGAAAACGTAATCCAATTTTAAATTATATAGACCATTCACATAGAATAGTTATTTAAACTCTAATAATATTTCAGAATATTACGATTTATAATGTATTTTTGATAAATGCAGTCTTGGTAAGAGTAATGCACAATGTATGGGAAAGCATTTGAGAATACTTGTACCTTTAGAATAACATGCACTGATGAATTGTTCACAATAAGACCTGAAACTAAACCAAACAGTTCCAGGTCCTCTGGTTTGCCTACATCATAAAAGTCAGTTTTTACACTAACCACCTTGAGAATCTCACATCCTCTTGAAATTTTCAGAAAAGGACATTCCAGGACATTAAGGGAAATCAGTGACCAGTTGCACATGAAGAAGCTCTTCCCTCACTGCACACTAAGGACACTCCCTCATCCAGGTCCACAATGCTATCCATCCTCACCCTAATCACACCGCCAGAACCACAACACACCTATATAAATTAAACCGTCCCTAACCCTAACCCTAACTCCAATCGCTCAATGAAACGACCATTATAGTTCAGAGCCCAAGCACCAAACTCTGGACAAGAGAAACATCAAAGAAGTTTCCCACATATACTGTATGTGTTTAAGCAGAAATCACAGTGGGATCGACCTAAGCTTTCTGAAAAGTAAGCAATTATTGGTTTAAACCAATAATTCATATCCTTTCTTGCAGGCCATTTTGGAAAGAAAGCATCTGACAAGAAAGAATTGCAAATGCACATTTTCCTTTTGCATGCATTCAAACACACACACACACACACACTCTTTTGACCCTTGTAATGAATTATAACTGAATTATAAACCTCTTCCTCACATAATTCAATAACACAAAAAAATCCTTACCCTTGAGACTAAGCTCAAACTGAAGCTCTCAGATAATACTTCATACGGCGGTACTCATTCCCGCTTGTAATTACGATTATTTCCTTGAATCTCCCGCCATTCTCTAATTGAGGTTAAAAGATAAAACACCACAGAAGGGCAAGCAAGACTCCGAGTTACAAACCCGCCTTCCGTTCTAACTCCATTCAATTGCCTGCTTTACACACTCCAGACACTTGAGGAGATGAATTGGTCAGGCAGAGATGATGGCTGGGTTTGTTCCATTAGCGGAAATGATAACTCATTGGTATTGCTGATGAAGGCCAGGGCCGCTGAAGGAGGAATAGAACAGGACACTAGAAACCACTAAAAATCAAAGAAATATCTAAGGAAAATTTGATTTATTCTCTTTATTAGATTTTATTACTCTTTATTCCGGTTACTGTGTCCCAAAAAAAAAAAAAAAAAGCAATTTTTTGTACCATAATAAATGTCTTTGAGGCAACTTTTGATCAATTTAATGCATCCTTAATAAAGATACTAACAAAAGAAAGAAAAAATAAAGATTGCTATTTAGTCATTTTGATGATGATTTTATCCAAAGCAACTTCTGTCCCCCTGGAGTAACGTGACCTTAAATGTCTTGCTCCAGAACAAAGTGGTTGATGGATCAGGATTTGAGCGCACGATTTTTTGGTTACCACCAGCTCAGATGTTTCACCAACACCAGGTTACGTCAGCCACAACAAACTCCAACGATGATTAGACTGTAAACATCAGCAAAGAACCCATGCAATCAAAATAAAGTGGAATGTTTACTACGTCAACACAACTGTACCGGCTCAATTCGTCAAGTCTATAAATAAGGAATGGCTTTGCTGCAACCCTATTTAACACATTTGAGTGATATAATAATAAAGTCTCAGGGCTGCAGCTGATTTTATTTTGTGTCGACGTAAGATGGCAGGAAAGTATTACTCAGGCTGTGGCGGTCACGCTGGATAATTAGGATTAAGATTCCACGAGCCTCTTAGAGAGCCAAAGCTCTGACTGGCTTCCTGTGCACACCCAGCGATTAGTTCAATGACAGGTTTGGTATTTCCAAGTCATATATCACCAGGTCTCAAGTGGGAAACCTTGGTCTGCTGGGGCCATTCTAATGGGAGGACTGCAATACAATATCGTCTTAAATGCCACTTAAAACAACAGTAAAAACATTAGCAGTTCCCAAGAGCAAGACATAAAATGGTGATGGTTCACAGCCAAAAAAAATCGCTGTTTTTTTTGTTGTTTTTGTATTTTCTAAGCATACACAATTTTTTTAGAACACAGCAGAGTGTTAGTCTTTTTGATAGATTATGTATTTTTTATAATAAGTGTAAAATAGAGAAAAATAGACTTTGCACATCAATACTGGTGAGATCCGGTTTTCTGAACCAAAACTAATAAAACTAGTAGTAAGGAATTTATTCATCTAGTTTACGAGTTAATGTTTAATGTTTTGTTTTTTTAAAGAACTCTCTTATGCTCTCTTTAAAAGAGTAATGTTGCAAAACAGTGTAACAATTTTAAATATCTCTTTTGTATTTTAATATCATTTTTTAAATGTAATTCATTCCTGTGATGGCAAAGCTGAATTTTCAGCATCATTCCTCAAGTCCTCAGTGTCACATGATTCTTCAAAAATCATTCTAATATGATGATGTAATACACAAACAAAAACTTTTTATAATTATTAAAGTTGAAGACAGTTAATATTTGTGGAAACCATGATACTTTTTTTATCAGTTGAAGTTTCAAAAGTACAGCATTAATCTGAAATAGAATTTTGACATCCTTGACAAATAAAATTATCAATAAAAAAAAAAAATGAACCGAAATAAGCTGGTCAGCAGTCTGCATGGTAAAATTACATAGATCCATTAACAATCAGATGGATGTCTTTGGCTGTTGCTTTGCATCTCAAGCTGTTTTTAAACTTCATATCACAAACATTGCAAGTCAGAGATATTGTATGAATACAAAAACAGTCTTTTAAAAATGTTGACACCCATGCTTTCTATTCTATTACTACACACCTACTAAGGTCTGCCACAGAAACCATATGATGGTGAGTTCTCCTATTGTGAGAAAGTCTATGAATGTGATACAGAAGCGATTAAATACAACTCAAAAGATCTATGCTCTCACAGTACGGGGTTATTGTTAAAGGGCTTCTCAGGTTACACAATGACCGTTTTTAACCTGGCTAAACACCCAGATTTCCAAAGCATTTGTATAGATGCTTCCATCAGCAGTTACATAATCAAGACTGCTGAGCTGAGTGGAAGCATTTCCATATCAATGGCATTCATAATGTTATGGCACCTGGTTTCATCAGAACTAAGTCTGCCTTAATGAAAGGTTTACTATAACTGCTTATAAGCATGTCATCATGCTCATATTGCAAAACAGTTTTCAGGAGCCCTAAGGTACGCCAAATTACAACCTAACAAACAGGAAATTAGAAACCTGCATGTGACAGCATTAAAACTTAAGCGAGTGTGAAATTAGAATTCTGCCCAGCAGGCTATTAACAATATATGATCATTTCTTATCAATTTTAATTGATGATTCTGACTCCAATATGTGCTGTGTTACAAACATGTAACTTTTGAAAAGGTACCACCTCAGTGACAGCTTTTGTACCTTTATTTCTGAGAGTGCAGATTGCTCTATGGGATACGTAGGCATGGGCAGAAGGTGAAAGCAGCCTAGATTTGACCCAAAGCGCCCCTGACATTCTGTAAGCATGCAGCTGCTATGTGCGGAATGCTTAATTGTGGCCTATTGTTGCGTTCTACTTGGTATCTCAGTTACTGTCTGAATTGCACACAGAATTCAACACACTTTCTAATGCCAAGGCATTCCATGCCCTGAATTCCAAATTCTAAAATTCCAGCAAACACCATTAAAGAAATGGCACATTCTGAAATATTAAAGAACAAGCTCTTCTCTATTCTCGTGATTCTTTCCCACTTAAGAGTTAATGGACACAAATTGAAAAGCTTTTGCATCAAATACTTCAAATGTAAATCCAAATGCTGACCTTGGCTGTAAAAGAGAAAGTGCGATGCACACTTATTCAGTAATGATTGTGAAACAGCACAGTATTTCAAAGGAAAAGCACTGCAACATTAGCAAACAAGAGAGCATTGTTCAATTTAAATAACTAAAACACCACTGAAAACACCTCATTTCTGATAACTGGATGCCATCAAAATAGAAATTTCAGTTGAAGTGCACTATGAGCGTTTGCGTAATGCCACTTAGGGATAAATAAAGTAGTACATCTATCAAAAGAGGAACTTGTTTTATATTTGACACAGTGCTGGTAGATTTTGTGGCATCTGGCTGTGGTGTGATGGTTCCTGGGTTTTCTAAATCCATCTTGGGACCTCAGCACAGAAGCATGTCACACGGATTGAGAAAACATGATTCGGCTGCAACTACAGCTCATGTATTTTTAATGAAGATGATGTGACAGCATGTCACTGTATCACATTCCACACTCATGATGCCGAGCGTGAGTGCGTAATCGAGTAAACGTTTGCGTGTCCTCCCTCAATGTAAACCAGATGCATTTTAGCACATTCACAGGCCAAATCATCAGATTATTATGATTCAATGGTTCCTAGAAAGTGTTTTTTTTTTTGACAATAATATACATTCAACCTAAGTTGAAGGCTTGCACATGAACAATAATTATGTTATGTGATGATCAACAAGCAGACCCAACTTACCGTCTATGGTAAATTAACATTGTTCATGTACATTTCTTTTTTTAAGTGGACAATCTTAGAAGATTATCAAGCAATGTATGCATTACCCATTTAATATTCACACACTATACTGCACCTTAATTTCATACAAGACATCTATGGAGCCAAAATAGATCAAAAATTTGAATCCAAGACCAAATGCTACAACGTGAATGGAAGTGAAAAGCAGCCAGGGTGAAAAACAATGTGCATTACATCCATATGGTATGTTCAAGATTCAGTAAGGACACATTAAATTGGTCAAAATTGACAGTAAAGTTTTTAAAATGTTACAAAACATTCATATTTCAAATAAATTAAAAAAAATAATAAAAAATGTATCACTGCTTCCACAAAAATATTAAGTATCACAACTGTTTTCAACGTCGAAATGTTTCTTGAGCAGCACATCAGCATATTAGAGAATGATTTCTGAAGGACCACGTGACACTGAAGGCTAGAGTAATGATGCTTTGCATCACAGGAATACATTACATTTCAAAATTAAACTCTAATATTTCACAATATTACTTTTTTAGTGTATTTTTGATCAAATAAACATCTGTGTTGATGAGAGTAAGAGACTTCAAAAAAGACACTTTAAAAATCTTACCGAAACTTTGACCAGCAAGTGCATACATAATAAACGTTGGTCTGCAATTCATCGTGCATGTCTAATCTATACAAGGCTATCCAACAGAAATAAAACAAATGGGGGTCTAAAATTCCACAAGAGTTCTGTCAATAAAAGGTCTATCGGAATTGCCAGACTGTTCCTATGGGAGAGCTTGTCATTCCTGTGTACAGACAGTGTCTTGGGAACTGAGATCTATAGGAGCAGAAAGGCACGATCAAGCCCAGCAAAGAGACAGGAACTCAGGGTGCGAGTGATGGGATCCCACAGGACTGAGAAAATGTTGTGTGGTAAACAGACCCGCTGACAGGGCTGAGTCCCAGCCAACTTGATGGATGTTTGTCGCATACTAACGAAGCGATGCATGTTGTCTGTGTGTTGTCTGTGTATCGTGCAGTGACTTGGGATAACACACCAACATGATGGTTCTTTGGAGGGAAAGTGCTAGTGATGAATCAATAACTTGTATTGAGATTGCCAGTGAAATCCTGTGTATTACAGCAATACTGTATCAATTCAACTACAACCAAAATTGCTAAAATAAACTAACACTTACGTGAAGTACCACTTCTGTTAAGGGCCGTACACACTAGGTATGTTTACATGTACCCAAATAATCAGTTTATAATGGGACTGATGGCCCAGTCGGACTAAAAAGCCTTCATGTCTTCACCTCAATCGATCCACATAAAATTTTGATTGGATTGAAAGGAATGGGGTAGACCTGAGATAATCCAATCAACAGGATAAAAAAAAAAACTTTTCTCAATCGGATTCAAAAATACCTTGCACACGTGCAGTACTTGGATGAGTATGTTTACAAGTGTTTTACTTAAAAACATGTCTTACAACTTACAAAATGATCAGTGGTGGACAACGTTTTTATATATATATAGCTCATGACAGCTCCGATTAGCTACATTACTGTGATGATTTTTTTTTGTTTTGTTCTGAATACATGCAATTCACATGTAAATGAATATGTGAATCAGACCTATAAACAATTCATAAACAGATCTTCAGAATCTGAATGAACTGATGAAAACTGGGGCATATAAACAATTTCATTTTCAATAAATATAATTTCGATTTCCTGTGACAAACAACAGAGATCATTAGAGATGCAACAAAGTTAAGCAGACCACAACACTATGCTTAAAAAAAATGACAATGTGCTGACCGCCAAGGAACGTTACTACTAGAAAACGACAGCACTGCAACTTGGCAAACATCAGCAAATTTATCGATTTGTGACGAGAAAATATTACTTAAAGTCATGATATAACAGAAGTAGTGAAAGATCTTTTCTTCTGTATTGGATGTAAACAAAAAAGGAGGGTGATGAATTGGCTCAACCCATCAGCTTTTAATTAGATGGAGGCAGATCTGAATGCAAGCTTGTGGTCAATTGTATAAATCGACTTTTGTAAGAAATTAGTTTAAAGGGACTAGATGATTAGAGAATTCCTGAATACTTCACTAGAAAAGAAGTAGATCCATTTATGAAATTTTACAATTGCCATATGCCTGGATGAATCATTCACAGTAAGATCAATAACATGCATTTAGAAAATGGATAGGGTGAATTTTCATTTCATTCTGACTTCAATCAAATCAAGTTTACACACATCAGGAGAACTTCCTCAGAAAGTGAATCAAGGGATGTCCAGACTTTCTCCTGCTGTTTAACATCCAAACACAAACATACTTTGATCATCTGCCGTTTAACCTGTTGATGAACATCTAGCGAGTACCATACCTCTCTTTGTTTACATTAAACATATCAAGACCCTAGTAAAACACTGCAAAAATGATAAATTAACTTCTTTACTCTTAGGTTACAGTTTCATGGTTTGGACTACAAGTTCTTCAGTACTTTTCCACCTAAGAACCTGGTATGCTATACGTGCTAGTTCGCATAGCTTTCTAAAAAAAAAAAAAGCTGGCTGACGAATTTAATGTGATACAGACTTAAATAGGTACCTGCCAACTTGTACAGACAGTAATAAATGACTCAGATCTCTCCTTTGGACTCAAATATCAAAGCCTAGCCTACATTAAAAAAAAAATAACTTCACTGATATTTACACCTATGAACACCTTGAACTATATCACCATTAGCATTAAAAACTCAAAGACAGATCTAGCATGCCAGGAAGAGAAGCAGTAATGACCAAAAAAAGGCATTAACATGGATCCAAATGAATCATAGGCGAACACCTGCTTCCTAAGGCGGTCCTCAGGCTCTCAAGAAAGTTGACCTGAATTTTCAGGGGTTACACCGGGGCCCTGTTATGACAAACAACATGGTATTGTGGTTGCTACAAAATCTGTTGTAAACATAATTAGAAGCAACGCAACACTGGTTTCAGCTAGTAACTACAGATATATCTTGATAATGATCCATTCATCTTTGACCCACATGGTTTCTTCAAGGCAGTGTTATGAAAACTATGTATGTGGTGCTACCAATAACACTATTACTAATACAGAATGAAGACAAAAACAAAGAGAAAAACACCCATCATTCAGCCAATTATACTGTCAGTGTCAATAATATCAACAACCAAAAGCATATCAATTATGGTACAGCATATAACAAATCCAGAAATCTTAACATGAAAACCTGATATTTGACAGGTGAGCTGTCAAACATAAAAAAATCATTCATCAACTGATTCAAAAATCAACATATTATGCATTAGATGACTTAAATCAAGGGTAGTATTAGGTATAAGTATGGAAATGTTGGGATTTGATGATTCCTTCACAAATTCCTAACACTAGATATCTAATTGAATTCAATGGAAATGTGGGAAGCACAAAATAATGACCAGTATTGGCTTTTAAATAATTGACTAACCTTCATATTCATACTTCTACTACTAAAATAATTATTTTAGTTTTAATAAAATGTATCACAATGGAACTGAAATCTGAAATCAGGTTATGAAAAACAATAAACATACAATATTAATATGGTGGGAGGCATGCACTGTCTTAAAGATGGTATAGTTTAGCAAAAACGGTACTTACTTCATCCTCTGAGAGTCCATAAATGGGTTCAAAATTCGTAGCCATAAAGCCAAAGGGCAATTTAATACACACATACACAAAAACACACACACACGCTCGTGTGAAAGCTGGAACAATAGCAAAGTGTGTCCTCCTCCACCTCCTGTGAATGCAAGTTGATCCAAAGCAACGAAGTCTGAGTCCAAAAACGATTATCCTTTTAAACCATATCGTGACAGAAGATGTACGTCCACCGGTTTAATCTCATTTAACGGCTGAAATTCGGTGGATACACGCTTAATTTCCCCAACAATATGATTTCCCCTCGTCAAGTGCAAACGCGAATCATTCACTTCCTCTCAGGATCCGAAACACTCCCCGCCGAAATGAGTGACAACTTATCGCGCCAATCACAGCGTTTTCCGAAAATCCGGGAGGACAGACTATCCAATCCGTGTTGATTGAGGGCGGGGCAAAGTTGTTGCACTTTTGTGGAGTAATCAGGGATGGGTAGTTTCCTAGATCCCAATATCGGATCCATAAGAACTTGACGTTTTATTATATCGCATACATGTCTATGGGTCTGTATGGATATATTGTGTTAATTAATACTTAGTTTATTTACAAAGCCTGTTATAAGCAGTTTGAATCTTGCAGCTGGTAACAGGACTCCTATAGCAGTGCTCTAGCACCCTCTACAGTTAGAAGAGCGATACTGCCAACATGTGCCAATTTATGATTAACACCCAAGACTGGACAAAGTCCAACTGTTATGCATCATGATTCATCGTACATGTGAAATAGCCTAGAGGAACGGAACTAAAAGATGTTTTCTGCTGGTTTCTACTGGTGCTTTATTGCTCTTGGCTTTTCTACACCGAAGTGATGTTCAACAGACTGAAAATGAACTTGAGGATCAAACAGGGATATTTTAGAGGTAGAAATTCAGGTAAATTGTAAAGGAGTCTGAAAAAGAACAGCTGAAAAGAGTCATATTCTCCTAGATTTATAATCATATGACTCTTTGGGGTTAAATGGTATAACAAGTGTGCCAAAAAGCAATCTAAAATGTTAATTAAACTAAAAAATAAATAAATAAATAACTACGTTTATATTTAAATTAATAATTAAAATGATTAACATAAATAACTTGGTACATTGAATAAAAACATAGTAAAATAACAACTGTTAAAAACGAAAATACACCAAGGTCAAAGTTCACAGGAAGTGTATTTTAATGGTGTTACACTGTATAATGATTTTATTTGAAGAAAAATTATTTAATGGTGTGTTACATTGTGTGTGTGTGTGTGTGTGTGTGTGTGTGTGTGTGTGAGAGAGAGAGAGAGAGAGAGAGAGAGAACAGTTATGTTTTTCTTAAGATGCTATTTGTGTTAACCCTTGCTTCAAAATAACACATAATAATGGCTTTTATAGAAGAAAACCGAACTGACACATTTTATAAAACAGAAGGTAGTAGCCTATATTAGTAGCCTATACACCTATAGTATAGTATAAAGTATAATAACAATAAAAGAAATGGTGACCAGTCACAGCACCTAATAGCCTATATATTTTTCAATTATCCACCTTATTTTTTTTTTATTATATCAACCAATAAAAAAGCAGTTACAATACAAAAATACTAAATAATAGGCTAATAAAAAGAAAATTAAATTAAAAAAATGATAATGACAAAAATAAATTACTAGACAATATTAAAAGAAACAAAACAAATTACATTCAAAGGAAAAGATTAAACACCTTACAAATTTCAACTGTTTTTAAAGCCTTCTTGTTAAATGAGTTAGAAATATTCCCAAAGTAATCCTGTATTTCAGCAAGCAAAACATAAAACAGTGGCTTCTGACATAAGAATTTACATTTATGTATATCAAATTTTGTTAACAAGGAGATTAAGTAAGTACAATTAGTTTCACTTTTTTAAAAAAAATTAACGAATCCAAACAAAACGTTTTTTTTTTTTCAAGGTGAATAAAAATCTTTATCAATTATCTCAATAACAAACAAGGAGAGGTCTTTCCACAACAATTTAGGGTAATGGCGGAGCCAAAATGCATTGTAGTCTCTGGGTGCTGTTTAAAAAAAGAACAGTTTTTATCAAAATCTTTTTTGAAAGTATTAAATTATCCACCTTACTTTGCAACGCGGAAGTAAGCACTTTTCTTTGAATGTGCGATTTATTAGTCGCTATAAGAATTACAACAAACCAGTGCGATTATGATGAATTAAAACCACGTAATAACATGCATACCCGTTTGCAATATCAAGCAGCATATTGGATTGTTTATGTTCAGGTAAAGTAGGCGCTAACTGCAAGCTAATGACACCGGAAGTCTTGCACATTCAAGTAGCCTAACAAATGGCCGCGCCTGCATTTACGTTAAAAAATACGGTGGATACATTCACATACATTTCAATGTATTAATCTTAATGTAGAAAAGAACCATTCATAATGTTGTTTTAGACGTTTCTCTGTGTACCAGTAGATGTCCTCATATTACCGCATAAAACTCACTTTGACCTGAACGAGTGGTAGTTGCCAGCTCATAAAGTTCAAATGACTGGTTAATATCAAATAAAACATTTGCCAAATTTATATTTAATTTATAGATACATTACAACTTGCAGCTTGGTTTATTATTACTTTGAGAATGTGGTACTGAATTTTTTTACTGAAGCTTTTAAGATGCTTTTATTGACTCAAGAGTGTGACACAACATTAAATATAGCCTAGACTAAAAGCTGTGAGTGATCTTCTGTTAACCTTAAACTACTAAGCTTGGATAAATGTAATGGGTTGCATATGCCGATATAGGCATTATGTCAATGTTCAAGCTAAAACACAGTTGGCTTTGTTTAAGAAAAAATCCATAACACAATGGCAACTCTAGTTCCAGATGGTAGAATTACATAATACCAAAACACGTTGAGTAGGACAGAGGAGGATTTTTTTGAATCTCCCTCACCCACCCAACCATGAGCGCAAATTCAGTCTCTGGTTGGGAAAGAGGTACTTGTTGGAGGGATGTGTTTAATAGAAATCTCATCGGTGCCAGCCAGGTGCACAGGTGTGGAAAGTTCTAGAAAGAAAGGTAGGCTACAGATGAGCAAAACCAATTCATGAGCCGCAATTAATCTTACTGTTTTTCGAACACGACAGTTTTTTAAGCTCTTCATCAATCACAACCAAACATGACTCCGTTAATGACTTCAATCACTCCTAAAGCAGAAGGGGTCATTGACAGGACCATGATGTTAATGGATGTTGACAGATCCAGTTCAGTGGTTTGTGGTTTAATATTTGGTTAGCCCAAAATTCTAAGTAATTGTAAAATCCTGGATTTATTGCAGCATTAAAGAGACGATAAATACTGTCATTTACAGTAGGGTAAGAGGAAGGACTTTTATGTTGAGTCTTTTATTCATTTCATTGATGCCACAGATTGATCAGCTATTCTCATTTGTGAAATATGCAGATTATTCAAATGTTTTACGGGTATTCAAAGAACCAGAATTGACATACAAAAACTGTAACAGGAAGCAAGACTAATCTTTTGGGAGAATTTTGGGATGGGGCAATAGATTTGGCAATAAGACAGATGACTGACAGCGGCAGAGAGCACATGGCAGGACACTCGTTCAGTGTTGGACAGCTGGCGTAAGCCTGACATGCAGTCGACCCTTTCTGGCCATGATGACGGCTCAATCTCACAGATTAGATGAGTGGATGTAAAAAATAAAACGAGAGAGAACTGAGCCTGTGTGCACATTAATTCAGAAGGCACGTGCATGCAAAGAATGCAGAACATGTATTTAAACATACATAACCATTAAATACATTGGGCTCAGAAAAATGCTTTATCTATGTTGGTTCGAAAAAAAGTATTTTATGCCAACCGAGGCTGCATTTATTTGATCAAACGTAAAGTAATATAGTAAAAAAAACTATTTTCTATTTTGCTATGTTTTAATGTTTTGTTTATTCCTGTGATGCAAAGCTGAATTTTCATTAGCATTACTCCAGTCTTCAGTGTCACATGATCCTTCAGAAATCATGCTAATATGCTGATTTGGTGCTCAAGAAGCATTTCTTATTATTATTAGCAATGTTGAAAACAGTTGTGCCACTTAATATTTTTGTGGAAACTGATATACATTTTTTCAGGATTCTTTAATGAATAGAAAAAAAAAGTATTTGCTTGAAATAAAAAGCATTTGCTTTTAATATTTATAAATGTCAGTTTTGATCTGTTTAATAAGTCCATACTGAATAAAAGTATTTTCTTAAAAAAAAAAAAGTAAACTTATCGACACTAAACTTTTGAATAGTAGCATAAATCTCTACAAATGTTGTAATATTGTATAGTAACTGATAGGCTATCCGGTGAACGTGTGTGTTGCACAGCTGAATGAAAAAAAAAAAGTATTCATTTAAAAAGAAACGAAGAAAGTTATTTTATTCATTTAATTAAATAATACATAATATTA
The DNA here is from genome assembly GCA_036784905.1 of Acrossocheilus fasciatus. NCBI lineage: Eukaryota > Metazoa > Chordata > Actinopteri > Cypriniformes > Cyprinidae > Acrossocheilus > Acrossocheilus fasciatus. Next base: position 7,785,470 of record CM071958.1, read on the forward strand.
TTAAATTATTAAAGCTTATTTTAAACAAACATTGAAAATAACAGTGATGCCACAACATTTAACAAAACAAAAACAAAAACAAAAACAAAACAAAAAAAAAAACAGTGCCCTGTAAAAAGTAATAAGGTGACTTAACTTAAAAAAATTGAGGAAACCCATTGCCTTAAAATTTTTAAGTATATGACAATTTAAAAAATAAGTTAATTGTATTGCCAAGTTCACTTAACTTTTTTTTTTTTTAATTATTATGTACTTAAGAATTTTAAGGCAACAGGTTTACTCAATTTTTTTAAGTTAAGTCAACTTATGACTTTTTACAGTGTGTGTAATGACTAATACAATAATCAAATGGGCAGAAACAGATGCATGTTAAATATTTCGTAGTGTCTGCAATATATCTTGTTTCAGGGTTTATCTTAGCTTGAAACACTTTGTAGCCATCTTTGCCCACCTCCTGTTTCTCTCTGTATCTCTCTCTCTTGGTATTTAGCATTCACTTTTTATCCATACAGATTTACTGTATAGTACAATAACCTAAAGCACACTCCCCAGAGGTGACTTTTGTTAAGTGCTTCACTCTAGGACACAATTCAATAACCACACAGTGCACAGGACATCCAACATTTAAATCTGTGACGTTCTGATGCCAGTCCAAATTCTTCAATATTTGACTATCACTGAGCAGTGTGTGTGTGTGTGTGTGTGTGTGCGGATGTTTTTGTGACAAATGAGGACATAAATTTGTATAATGACATGGGTATGACATAGGTATTGGTTGCAAGGAGAAGGTGACTTATGAGGACATTTCCCCATGTCCCAATTTTTCAAAACGCTTCTAAATCATAAAGAATAAGTTTTTATGAGAAAGTAAAAAGTCTCCTGTAAGGGGTAGCGTTAGGTGTATGGTTGGTGTAGGACAATAGCACATACAGTTTGTACAGTATAAAAACCATTATGCCTATGGGATGTCCCCACTTTTCACAAAAACAAACATGTGTGTGTGTGTGTGTGTGTGTGTGTGTGTGTGTGTGTGTGTGTGTGTGTGTGTGCATGCAAGCATGTATACATGTGTATTATAGCATGTAATCAGAAGCCAACTGTCTGCTTATCCAGGTCAGTAAAATCCAAACTCATCTGCAAATGGTGGTCCTTGCCTAAAATAATTCATGTGTTCATAGTGTTCTTATAAAAAAACTACTGACCTTTGCACTATCAAAAAGCCACCTTCACTTATGACTTCACTTTATGAGTTTATTTTATGACTTATGAATATGTTTTCCAGCCCGTTCCATCTACCAATAAACTGGCACGGCTAGTCTTTCAGCTGACCAAAGAAACATTATTTGGCAGAGGTCACTGTGTTTTGTGTGTGTGTGTGTGTGTGTGTGTGCCTCTGTTCAGATGCTTACAGGCAAACGCGTTTGATCTTTGAGCCATGATTTCCTTCTGTCTGCAAGGGTTGAATGTTTCGAGCACATGGGCTTGAGTCATGTCATGCCACTTGACCATGGGGCATGGAAAAGTTTAAAAAGTCAAGTTTCAGTTTTATAACAGGTGCTTTGGCTCAGTGCTTTGATCCTGTTCCATTTTAAAATAACCATTTTAGTTCATCAATGACTTGAATTTGACCTTAAAAGAATAGTTCACCTTAAAATGGATGTAATTTTTCAGCTTCATGTTGGTCCAAACATTTATTTGTTTTATGGTGTTCTTTTTGAAGTTCGAAAGCTCCAGTGCCCATTCATTATGATATTATATGATATATTATATTCATATATATATATATATATATATATGAAAATAAAAATATAAGATAAATATTAAATATTTTTGATTCACCTAAAAACTGAATCATAACATATAAACTCAATTACAAAAGCTGAGTTTATATGTTATGATCCCACAGAGTTTTTACCTTACTTCCTTGAATCATGTTTTATTCCTAAATACTTTAAACACTTCTTTCCTTCTAGAAATTAGGCTGTAGACATTAGTACTGCATTTAGCTGTCCAATTTTCTAGTCACATGTAGGCTATCCTAGAGCAACAGGGATCTTGAGACTGTTAATGAAAATGTCAGGAGATATTACTCTACCAGAAATGGCTTTAAATTTGGTAACAGTGCTTGTGTGCTTAATTTCCCCTCTTCTGTTACATTAAGTAGAAGCTGGTATAATCAGAACAGTCCAGTGCAGATCTTTACTGCAAAAATGAGAAACTAGGCAATTAAAAATATCTTAGTCATCTCTGCTTTTACAGATTGATCAGATTTATAGCAAATACATCCTTTGCTGCAAAAATGAGAATTTTAACAGTTAATTCTGGTTGAATTTAATTGAAAGTTTACCTCTGGATGAGTTTGTGTAATATTTTGAATGACTCATGTCCAGGAGAGCCTTTTATCACTGCTAATTTTACTGCTTGTTTAATTAAATCTGCCTGTTTTCTCATCCACTTACTACAAATGCACTGAACAGCGGAACTTTGTGACTCTGTATTAGAACTGACTGGAGATCATCAGAATTATGCTATTATCTTGGACTAACAGAAGCAATTTCGTAATTAATTGTAATTACAAAATTGCCCCTATAAATAAATGATACACTGGCAACAATGTCTTCAGTATATTCGTTTTGGGAAATTGAATTTTAGGAATTCCAATGCATATAATACAATATTATTCATATAATTGAATAAATAAATTTAAATAAGTACTGTAGATGCTGTTTTTAGTAATGCATTCAAATCAAAGTGGATATTTTGTTCTGTTCTTTTTTCCTATTCTAGTTGTGCATGAAAGCAGTCACATGATCGCATGATTTCACAGTCCAATAAACTCAATGTCTTTAGGTTCAGTGAGGTCAAGGAGTCTGGTAAGTCTTGAGAATTTGTAAAACAACTTGGATTTGCACTGAAAATTGATATATAATCTATATTATTTAAGTGATTGAATCTTTTATTTTATTTTATTTTTGATGTCAGGGTTTCTTTCTTTATCAGTTGGCACTTCTGAGAAATAAAATTTGTTAAAAAAAAGTGGAGGAGGTTTGGTTGGATTTGGTTACTTTTTCTTATCAAACACATCCAGTCACACCTGCTTTAATCCTTTGTGTATATGTTTATTGTATTGTTATGTAATGCAGTTAATGCATTACATAAGTCATTCAGTTAAATGTTAAAATCCAGTTAAACATTGATAGTAGTGTGAAAACCAAGATTTTTATTTGCCAACCTGCCCAAATTTAGAAAGAGAAAGAACTGTATTGCACTTTGTGGGATGCATAATGGAAAATCAGTGTGCTTCTAGTCCTACAGAATATGGCAAGAATTTACTGTAAACACCACATAAGCATGAATGAAAAGCTGACCTATTGTTGCCCCACCAAAAAGCATAAAAATGTATGAATGTCATTGCATTACATAACAAAATATCAAAACAAGTGACAGACAAACACGCACAAAAAAAAAAAAAAAAATCACTTTTTTAGGTTATATTTACAAATACAAAATTGAGAGTAGAAATTAAGAGAAAAAAGTTATACTTTTTGATACTTTGTAGAACATAGTTAATTTGATGAAATATATGATTACCCTGCTAGGACAAATATGAGAGGAAAGAGAGGAACTGACTTCATCTAAAAATCACAGAAACACCTGCTGGTTAAAAAAAAAAAAAAAAATGACAAGAAAAGTGAAGTTAGTTCTAAGAAAAGGTATAGCACATATACAATACATTTCTTTGCAGATGCAATTTGATTTGTTGAATATATGTATGCATGTATATATACAGGTGCTGGTCATATAATTAGAATATCATCAAAAAGTTGATTTATTTCACTAATTCCATTCAAAAAGTGAAACTTGTATATTATATTCATTCATTACACACAGTCTGATATATTTCAAATGTTTATTTCTTTTAATTTTGATGATTATAACTGACAACTAAGGAAAATCCCAAATTCAGTATTTCAGAAAATTAGAATATTACTTAAGACCAATACAAAGAAAGGATTTTTAGAAATCTTGGCCAACTGAAAAGTATGAACATGAAAAGTATGAGCATGTACAGCACTCAATACTTAGTTGGGGCTCCTTTTGCCTGAATTACTGCAGCAATGCGGCATGGCATGGAGTCGATCAGTCTGTGGCACTGCTCAGGTGTTATGAGAGCCCAGGTTGCTCTGATAGTGGCCTTCAGCTCTTCTGCATTGTTGGGTCTGGCATATCGCATCTTCCTCTTCACAATACCCCATAGATTCTCTATGGGGTTAAGGTCAGGCGAATTTGCTGGCCAATTAAGAACAGGGATACCATGGTCCTTAAACCAGATACTGGTTGCTTTGGCGCTGTGTGCAGGTGCCAAGTCCTGTTGGAAAATGAAATCTGCATCTCCATAAAGTTGGTCAGCAGCAGGAAGCATGAAGTGCTCTAAAACTTCCTGGTATACGGCTGCGTTGATCTTGGACCTCAGAAAACACAGTGGACCAACACCAGCAGATGACATGGCAGCCCAAATCATCACTGACTGTAGAAACTTCACATTGGACCTCAAGCAACATGGATTCTGTGCCTCTCCACTCTTCCTCCAGACTCTGGGACCTTGATTTCCAAATGAAATGCAAAATTTACTTTCATCTGAAAAGAGGACTTTGGACCACTGAGCAACAGTCCAGTTCTTTTTCTCCACAGCCCAGATAAGACGCTTCTGACGTTGTCTCTGCTTCAGAAGTGGCTTGGTAGCCCTTTTCCTGAAGATGTCTGAGCGTGGTGACTCTTGATGCACTGACTCCAGCTTCAGTTCACTCCTTGTGAAGCTCTCCCAAGTGTTTGAATCGGCTTTGCTTGACTGTATTCTCAAGCTTGCAGTCATCCCTGTTGCTTGTGCACCTTTTCCTACCCAAATTCTTCCTTCCAGTCAACTTTGCATTTAATATGCTTTGATACAGCACTCTGTAAAAACCCACACCTTTCAGTAATGACCCTCTGTGGCTTACCCTCTTTGTGGAGGGCGTCAATGTTCGTCTTCTGGTTCATTGTCAAGTCAGCAGTCTTCTCCATTATTATGGTTTCAAAGAACAAGAGATACCCGGAATTTATACTGTAGGGATGGTCATTAATTGAAACTCAAATGTAAATATTGTAATATTTTGAGATAGTGATTTTTGACTTTCATGAGCTGTAAGCTCTAATCATCAAATTAAAAGAAATAAACATTTGAAATATATCAGTCTGTGTGTAATGAATGAACATAACATATAAGTTTCACTTTTTGAATGGAATTAGTGAAATAAATCAACTTTTTGATGATATTCTAATTATATGACCAGCACCTGTATATATATATATACAGTATATTAGTATGTATGTATATAGATATATATTCCATTTTAAGTGTTGCTAATTTGTTTATATATATAATTTTTTTAAGTGTGTCTTGCTTGTTCAGACACATTTGGTTCTGATGTTTTTGAAATGCACTTTTACCAGTGTTACTGTGGAAAGTTTTAGAAAGTCCAGTTGTCATGGTGAAACATTGTGAAATCTTACTGAAATACTCCCCCCCCCCCAGATGCACATGAAATATTATCATATTTAAGACCTATTTGTGCTGTATGCCACCTCTAACCTCATTTGATTTAATTGCTCTCTTTATGGCATAATGGTATGTAATAACCTCTGTCTGGATGCCATTGAAATCTTAGGCTGTAGGCCATTGGTGACAGAAATGAAACAAAGTAATGTTGTAATGACCACGAGGTCTCGAGCATAATGTAGACTTCATGAAAAGAGCTAAAATGTGTGATTTATCCAGTTATTCATGTGATTTGTCCAGTTATTACTTAAAAAGGCCAGCTTGAATTCTCTTGTGCTTTTTCACTTTAAGAGATTCTATTTTAAGTAAGTCTTTTCCCCTCACTTTTCACTCTCAGCATGCATTTGTTGTCTAATTTTACCTTGTTTACTTCCTTGAATCATGTTTTATTCCTAAATACTTTAAACACTTCTTTCCTTCTAGAAATGAGGCTGTAGACATTAGTACTGCATTTAGCTGTCCAATTTTCTAGTCACATGTAGGCTATCCTAGAGCAACAGGGATCTTGAGACTGTTACTGAAAATGTCAGGAGATATTACTCTACCAGAAATGGTTTTAAATTTGGTAACAGTGCTTGTGTGCTTAATTTCCCCTCTTCTGTTACATTAAGTAGAAGCTGGTATAATCAGAACAGTCCAGTGCAGATCTTTACTGCAAAAATGAGAAACTAGGCAATTAAAAATATCTTAGTCATCTCTGCTTTTACAGATTGTTCAGGAGATTTATAGCAAATACATCCTTTGATACTAAAAGTTTTATTGGTCATGATACCTTTCCACATCCTGACGCTGTGTTTTTCCATCGCCACTAGGAACACTGCAATGTCACTAAATAGAGGAAGTTCCACAGTATCCTAGTAATCTTTCGATTTATTACCATCTCATTGAGATGCACTGAGCGGCAAACAAAGTACTCAAGAGCATGATGTGTAGCCTTTATCTCAACAGCTTTTACAGTGTTTGACCAAGAGCAGAACCTGTACAGTCATGTGTTTGGATAGCAAGTACAAGCAGTTTAGAGTCATTCTGGATGATCATAAATAACTGACAGCTGAATCATATTTAAACTGGTAGTTGGTTTCTATCTATCTATCTATCTATCTATCTATCTATCTATCTATCTATCTATCTATCTATCTATCTATCTATCTATCTATCTATCTATCTATCTATCAATCAATCAATCTATCTATCTATCTATCTATCTATCTATCTATCTATCTATCTATCTATCTATCTATCTATCTATCTATCTATCTATCTATCTATCTATCTATCTATCTATCTATCTATCTATCTATCTATCTATCTATCTATCTATCTTTGTCAGAAAAGCTGGAATGTACCAAACACTTTAGTTGCACAATGCAAATGTAATGTCCCTCTTATAGTATTTTGATCCTTTTGAGCACAAATGTGGTGTTATAAAGCAAATAACAGACATTGATTTGTGCACAGATTCAGTACTTCATAAATTTAAAACAAGATGAGGGAGATGTATTACAGCTGTTAAAAATGAAATAAAAATAAAAATAAAAACATTTTATAGTGGTTAAGATGTAAGTAAATAAACTTAAAATGTAATAAATAATCAATTTAACTTTCATAAATTGAAATCTTAGGCTGTAGACCACTGGTGACAGAAATGAAACCTATAAAATAATGTGAGAATGTTGTAATGACCACAAGTTCTCAAGCATAACGTCTGAAATATTGGGCATGTGGGCTTCATAAAATGAGCTAAAATGTGTTTTGGTCGAAGTTTTTTATATGATATAACCAGTAATTCATGTGATTTGTCTGGTTATTTATATTTAATAAGGCCAGTTTGAATTCTCTTGTGCTTTTTCACTTTTAGACATTCTATTTTAATAATGTAATAATTTTAATAATAAATTTAAATTTCATAAATAATATAAATGCATAAAATTATATAATAAATAAAAGAATATATATATATATATATAGAGAGAGAGAGAGAGAGAGAGAGAGAGAGAGAGAGAGAGTTCATTTGAAAAAAACAGATCCTTTTTAAAAATTTTCAAAAATCATGTTTTTTCATTGTGCATTCCAAAAAAATCTCAGCCGAACTGCAGTTGGGTTATTTTGATTAGGTAAAAATAACTAAACAATACCGCTAACTAACACAATAAAACAAAATAAAAACATGATAACATAATTAAAAAATAATAATAATAATTTTATAAAAAGAAAAAAAGTTTTCTGTTTTTGCAAATAAACTCTCATATATATATATATATATATATATATATATATATATATATATATATATATATATATATATATATATATATATATATATATATATATATATATATATAGGCTACGTATATATAGCCTATACATAATTAAAAAAGGTAGATTGTTATTATTTTATTTTATTTATTACCAATTCATACACTTTTATTTGAGACCCCGCAATCTTTAATTCAAGATTATTCATTCATGTATTAAAAAAAAAAACTACAGCAGAATCACAGCAGCAGCAGCACTGACTGAACGCTCAACACCGCGGATGAGATTAAACTGAGCGCAGAGTGGGAGGAGTTGATGTAGGAGGAGCTGAGCAGTCAAGACCACGCCCACTGTCAGACATACCGGTTAGACGGGAGAGACCCATCACCCGAAGGCATTTGATTTACCTGAGAGTTGTAGGAGCGCACATCTGCTCAAGACACCAACTAAGCTTTGCGAGTGTTCGGTTACATAAGCAAGAACAGCAGAAATCAGCCAGTTCAATGTAGCCATCCTGCTACACGATCATTAAAGCGGGATTATAGGAGCTCATCATCTCCCTATGAACAGCAGGTAAGCACAGAACTGATACTTTTCTGCCCTTTGAGATCTCGAAGAAGGTGTATTGAATGCACTTGACTGAATTCGAATAATGAAAAAAAAAAAAAAATGATAGCATGCCATGCCTGCATAAGTAGCCTACAAGGTTTATAAAGTGTAGGACAGTACACGATCAAAATGTTCTATTGAATTATTTAACTTAACTGTAATGTCAAAAATATTACTGAACCTCATCGTGTAATTATTGTCACATTTAAATCTACTTAATTTAAGTATTTTATATTTAAGCAACTTTACTATGATTGTTATAGTTAGATGACAAGTAAGAAGATGCAGTGTGCTTCATATGGCAACATATAACTTTGCATGCATTCAAGTAAAATCGATAGATAGATAGATAGATAGATAGATAGATAGATAGATAGATAGATAGATAGATAGATAGATAGATAGATAGATAGATAGATTGATTGATTGATTGATTGATTGATTGATTGATAGATAGATAGAACTGTAGATTTCTGTACACTTTTTGTACAGTTTTAAAAGTTGAGTCTATATATAGTAAAATATTTATATGAAAGATATATTTTTGTAATGTTTTATCAGTTTGACAACGGGGTTTTTGGTGCAAAAGTAGGCCTGTTTGTCCAAAAAAAAGTCAAATTGTTAAATCAGTGTTTAAAATGTTGGTCACACTTTACATTAAAGAGTTTATATAGGCTACAGTTTATTTATTGTTGTATTAAAAATATGGAAACTTTGAATCAATATGAGTGATTATGAATGAACTACAGCCGCACACAATTAAATATAAAGTAGCAGGCTGCATGTTATCATTATAATTCACATACAGTACACTTAACAGGTACTGTGATGTAAAGTGTGACTTAAATCTTTTTGATTTTGACGTGATCATCAAGTAGCCTCACACTGGCCCGGAATCAGAGCAAGGCTTTACAGTCTAATAGCGGGTGGAAAGTGCTGATATAGGTGTTCGTTATGTAATGAGCTTTGCATCGGTCTAATCCTGGGAATAAGAGGACAGAATGGCTGTGAAGTCTCCAGTGTTCTAGTTTATCAGTGCGAGTCAACAGTTTTATAATGGGTGACTTGTTATGTTTCAGATTTGTGGTGTCATAAATCTTTTTTCAGCTGGAATGGAAATGCAGTTCAAAATGAGGCGGAGATCTCATTTGAATATTGATTCGAATATTTATAGTCTGGAATATAGACAGGTTCTCTAAAGCTGGTTAATTGGTTACGACAGAAATGAACGAAATATCGTTTTGGTTGTATTGTTTGCCTTTAGTTTATACTGAGTTCATAATAATAAACTTCTTTAATCTTTATCGTATGATACTTTTGCACTTCGCTGTAATGCTGAACTGAGGTTTCACTTTTAGTAATACAATAATAATCTTAATTGTTCATCTTGATATAATCAACAAACTGAGGTACTTTTTGCTGCTCATATGCATAAAACCAATCAAATCCAGGCTTTGTGCATGGCGTTGGGTACTGAATGCACCGGAAGAGCGGACGATAGCTTCTTAACCTGATTAAACTGAGACCTGCCATTTCTTAAGCGGCCATTCAGATGATTGTATCAATGAAATTGTTCGGCACACTTACATATCGCTCTGATTGTTTATTGAGCTGGCTAATAAAACTCCTGCTGTCATGATAGTCTGACTTTTGTTGATTAGAGCCATCTTGAGAGCCTCAAACGTGTGGAGCGTAGAATGTGGCCAACAGTTCTAACCGAACAGTTGCAGTTATTATTGATGTTAATGATATATATATATATATATATATATATATAAACCAGTTTAGTAGCTTTTCATATACAGTATATTGCTCTTAATGTTTTGAAGAGGGGTTTGTGGGGGGTTTGTCAGTTTTTTATTCAGCACTGACCTATTTCCTGTTCACTTGATGAACTTACGCACTTCTGCATAATTTTATGCTTTTATTGCTTGGCATCATCAAGTACAGATCCTGTTTCAGAGTGATGTTGTTGTTGAGTCATTTCAGACTGTTTGCACTTCAGAATGAATCATTTTTGGAGAGCTGTGTTTACTCAGTTGGTTCTCACACTGCAGTAAAAAAAAAGTTCATTAAAAAGACTGAAAAGTTGTCATTCACTGAAAATGGTTCCTTCTTCTTAAGAAGATTTTCATTGAATAATTACATTTCATTCTATTCTTCCTAAAAATCCATTGTGTAGATATCAGTAGACTTGATATACAGTGCATATGGACTACTTTTATGGCAATTTATGGACTGTTACAGAGTTTTTTGATCTCTTTAGAGCAGATGAGATTAATTAAATATACTGTTTTAGGCTGTAGACATCCTGTAATACCAGAAAACACTGTCACAGTAGTTTTTCACTTTGAGTTTCTGGCAACAACAGCTCCAAAGTTTTTATTATAAATTTATTGCAAGGTTTTTCATTTTTTTTTTTTTACAGTGTGAGCCACTGAGTGGCAAATTCAGACAGGTATTCATTTTTTCTCAATTACTGTAGTTTGTGCTATTGATGTAGGACTGTTCTATGCTAAGAAATAATGACTGGACATAACCACAGAGCTTTTGAATTAGAGTTTTCGTGATTGATTTATGGACATAATGGAACATAAGTCTGGCATTCAGGTAATTCACTGCAATTTGCTGAGCTGATGTCAATGTAAGTCATTCAAAGTCAACAGAGCTTGCTTTGTGACAGTTAAAAAAATACCATTTAACGTGGGCAGATTAATGCAGTACTGAAATGTACTGTGGAAATCTGGGTGAAGCAGCCATGGATGAATCCGTCTTGGTTTTGCAGAAACGTGAGTTCACAAGCACAAGTGCTGATATGTGTCTAGATTTCAAGGGAAGATGTCAGAGAGCTTGTCCGACTGGTTTCACCGTTAATTTAAGGCATCCTGTTATTCCAACAACAATGCCCATTTTTATCTATACAAACAGTGAAGAGTATTTTGGGTTCTGCTCAGTACATGTGCTACTTCTCTTTGCTTTTTGTATTTCTTAGACAGCTTGTAAATATAAAGCATGATTTTATATCAAATTCAGATGCATTTCTAACAGACTGCTTCATAATGCCACCTACTCACATTAAAATATCTTTAGGCCAAAAGCCTCTTCATTACTATGTCACCGATCAAATATTCAACTACATTAACATTTTGGAAACTAAGTGCATTGATTCATTTACCCGTGATTGAAGTGATTCATATTGTGTATTCAGGGATAGTTCACCCAAAAATTACAATCCCATCATCATTTACAAGCTGTTCCAAATCCGTATGACTTTTTCTTTTTGAAACACAAAAGAAGATATTTTCAGAAATGACAGCCTGATTTGCATTTTCTTTTATTTTGGACACCATTGCCTTTCATTGTATGGACAAAAACAGTCAACTTCTGTGATCTGCAGAAGAAAGAGTTAATATATGACAGAATTTATTTATTTATTCATTTTTTTACTTGTTTATTTATTTCTCTATTTGTTTGTTTATCCATTAATTTATTTATTTACTCTTTTTTTTTTGCTCATTCATTCATTTATTCATTCATTCATATATTTATTTAAATCTTTGAGTGAACTGTCTTAAGTTTATTTTACTTTAAAAAAGTCAGAATTGTGAAGGGGGAAAAAAAATCATAACTGTGAGATAAAAAGTCAGTTGCAAGATATAAACTCTCAATTGTGAGAAAATGTCAGAATAATGAGATCACAATTACGAAAGTCGCAATTACCATATCTCACTTTTTCCTCAGAATCGCGAGATGTAATCTCAAAGAATCTCACAGTTCTGAGGATAAAGTGCAATTACCTTTTTTATTCTGTGGTTGGAAACAAGCTTCCACAACTATCCCTTTAAGCAAAAGGCAATGCAATAAAGACAAGCCTGTTATTTTATTGCTGCAATCTTGTAAACCAATGAGTAAATCAAGTGTGTCATTAGTAATTCATCATGAGTTTACATCTTCATAGTGATCTGATTACACCTGAATGACGACAGACTGCTTTAGAGATTTGTGTTAATTAGTCTTACGCAGTTATCGCCACCCACCTAGACGACTAGATATGTCCCCAAAGACACATGTCCACCCATCAACAATGTAATGATCCTAATCCCCAACGTTAGTCTGGATTTGGCTCACGGCCGATCACCTTTCTATGTCACCCACTAGTGCAACTTTACACCTCCGAGGAGGAGGTGGGTTTGATCTGGCTTGTGCTGGATGGTTATGTATTGTGCAACTGCTGCAGAGTTTCGCTGCGGGGGCTGGAAAACAGTATTTGAAGCAACAACACGCTGTAGACTCACAAATGTCTGATAATGGTAAACTGTCAAGAAAAAAAGCGTTAATCGACCGTGAAAGTTTCTATTTGAGAGCATCTATGACAGTTGCTTCCTGCTATGGTTTTCCACTAAATTCTGGATAATATCTAAACAGATGGCCCCTATTCTAGGAAATATTTAATTGGCTTTCTTGGATAGATGTTTGGCATGTGACAACATGCCCTATGTACACTGAAAAAAAAAATGGTGTAGATACAGTTTTCACTGAGAAATTACTAGGAAATTTCACAATTAATTACAAAGAACCGGCAAGTAAAATAATGAATTGAATATGAAATTTTGAAGTAATAAGACTGAAATAGTATGTGTTCCAATGATCTTTATTTACAACTTTTGAAAACTCATTTTTACAATTTAAAACCAAACCTATGGAAGAAAAAAAAAAAAAAAGGAATTGCAGGTTTCCATCTTACAACTCTAAGAAAAATCAGAATTGTGAGATATGAACTCACAATTTCAAGAAAATTTAGATTATGAGATAAATAAGGAATTTATCAGAATTATGAGATAAAAAGTTGTATTTATATTAGCACTAATTTATATATATATATATATATATATATATATATTTGTTTTATTCCTTGGCAGAAACAATACAGAACAAAACAGACTTGCAAGATGTAAACAGCGAATTCTAATAGTTTTTCATTTCTTTCCCTCTTATTTTCTTGTTTCTGTCTACAGTACAATATTTTTGTCTCAAATACTTTTAATAGCCATATAAACTGAAACATTATAGGTTTAATCACATACAACTGTGGATTTCCTGAAGCAAACAAACAATTATGTTCTCTTCTCATAATAAGGGCTCTAATGCACTCCTGTAGGCAATTGATGATTCACAACCTTGGCATTTTTTCTGCCAAGAGGTCTGGGATAGAAGCGATTTTATTTTGTTGCCATGACTACTAGCACCACGTCATATTTTGACTGAACAGTTGTCTTGAATGATAGGTTAAATGGTAAATATAGCCATACTAATTGGAAAATTGCACTTGTTATGTCTTGTTGATATGTGCTGAAACAACCTAAATAACCTCGCTGCTCTGCGACGATACTCAAGCTATGACAAACACGCACCCAACATGACTCAATATTTGTAGTTAGTAAAAGTGGATAGTTCTGAGCCATTTTGGAAGTCAATATTCTATATTTGCTTATTCCATTTATATGTGCATAGTTTTTTAATGTTTAGTAATCTACAAAATATTTTTAATGTCTCTTATGCTCACCAAGTCCATAAAATATGGTAAAATCAGCAATATTATGAAATAGTTTACCATTTTTGATTTGAATACATTTTAAAATCTAATTTATACCTGTGATGCAAAGCTGAATTTTCAGCATCATTATTTCAGTCTTGAGGTGGCTAAGTCGTACGACCTCACTCGTACAATTTTGTACGATCCATCTAGACCCCAGTGACCCCAGTGTTTTATACAATAAGTTAGTTCCTCACAATTCATAGTGCAAATGTAAAACCTCCTGTATAGGTCAAATGTTGGAGCAAAATTAGGTCAGGTAATCCTCCTAGATCTTTTCATAGCTTTAACCTGACAAACATTAATTCCTAATGCCAGCAAGACCTCTCAGAGGTCTATCTATGGAATTATAGGGGACAGAAATGGCAAAGAAGAGTGGAGGGTGGGTGAGAGAGCGAGTTGCTAGATAATCTTTAGATACGTGCCGACTTGTCGACAAGCCCCTGCTTGCTACCGTTCACCCGGCTTAGCAGCTTACCCCCCCTTGGAAGTTATGTAAGATAGCTGTAAACAGTAGGAGGGAAATCTTCTAATGCCAATTATCAGATCAAAAGGAACATTCTTAAAATCAAAGCGCTAGAGAGTGGATAATGCCTTCAGAGACACACACAATAAACAAATGGCTGCTGTACTGCTAGAAGGAGATGATATTAATGTTGCGTTTACCCTCACCACAGGCACCACCGTGTCTGAATTTTCATTTTACAAGTTACAAGCCAGTTGGGTTCACTGATTGTCAGTGGCTTTTCCGCAACAGTTCAGAGTGCAGCATTTGTTTGCCAACGAACAAGTATTCAGCGCATTCATTCTAGTCAATAAATCAATGCAAGATTACTTCTGGGTTGTTACCTTTGGAAAGTTCTTGCTTGAGGCCATTATCGCTACTTCAGAAATAACTTGAAGAACAACAATGATATACACATTTCAGTCAGAAACGCTTGTTTGTGTAGTGCCATCTTATTACTGGATTAAACTTGGCCCAGGATTCTGCTTTGAAGATTACCGGGTCAGCAATCCGCACACCTTTATAGCTTTACAGATTGATTGCCAATTAAGGTTAATACACAACAGACCAATTAGATGACAGTTAAGGGACAATTAGCATTTCTATATACTGTATATAAAATGTAAAGAAACGTATATTTTTCTCAGCTGTGTTTTTCTTAGAGAGGGTTTACCAGGGTTGTTATAGTTAACTAAAACTGAAACTAAAAAAAAAAATTAATTAATTAAAAAAAAAAAGCTTCCGTTACTTGAACTATAATTAATAACAATATAAAAATATAATATAAAAAATTACATTATTATATAATATAATAATCTATAATATAAAAAATTACAATTACAATCATCAGTCATCAGACATATATATAAAAAAATAAAAAATAAAAAAACATAAAAATGACAAAACCATGCAACAAAATTACTAAAGGTTAAACTTAAAAATAAAAACAAATTCAAAATAATAAAAACTATAATAGTATCTCGATGATATAAAAATTAAAAAAAAAAAAGTGTGCCATTTCCACTGACTTGACGTGTTTTATTTATTATTTACATTTTTTATTGGTTATATGCTTTTATTGTAGCCCTGAATTATTATTATTATTATTATTATTATTATTATTAAAATAGTAAAAAATTATTTGTTTAAAAAAATCCAAAATTTCTGGGTTGCCTTGGTGGTATTTTAGTCTTGATGGTCTTGAGGGTCATGCTGCTGTCCTTGGTACTGAATGGTATTTAATGCTGACCAGAGTCGGGCAACATGAGAAGATATGAGACAGATCCCATTCACCTCGTCTGACTATAGGGATCAGGCAGGTCAAGAGAAGAGTTTACGTTTCCTTCTTCCTCCTCACTATAAAATGTATAGTTTTTCAAATCATGGCTAAGTCAAGTCAAAGATCAATCCTATATTCAACAGATACTTTGGATGCTTTGGCTTTCATAGATGGTTTTGGCCTATTGACAGACGACAAAAGGGAGTCCTAGATGTGAGGGGAACAGGCTGAAACTAGAGCGCTGCTGTAGGGCTGAGTAACAGGGCTGGGACAGACGCAGTGGGTAGCGACAGGCCTAGGAGAGATGTTTAATTTCAAGTAAAACAGGACGTGAATATTAAAAAGTAGAGTAGAAAGAGAGAATAGTGTTGAAATGTTTGGAAACCTTTCATCGTGTCTTTCTTCTGTGAAATACGTATTTTTTAATTAAAAAAACAATGAAAGTCAAAAGGACCAGTGTTGTTTTGGACCCTAGTGACTTTCATTTTATGGACAAAATCATTTGAAACATTCCTCAAAATATCTTTTTTTTGTGCTTTAAAGAAGAAGTCATACAGGTTTGGAACGACCTGAGGGTGAGTAGATAAGTAAATAATTGTCATTTTTTGGTGAATTAACCATTTAGGAGGTCTAGCTTCTCATGAAATGGCAGAGAGATCACTTGATCCCTTTGTCTATGTTTAGTAAGAAAGCAATAAATAAACATTCAGTGTTGAATTTAGTTTTGCAGATCCTCATTCTGGAACTACAGAGACCATAACGGGACATGGTGATATTAAAAACAATGTATTTCAATGCTTTTGTGTTCACCCAAGATATTTTGCATTCGCTCAAAAAACGTATGCGTTCCCCTGAGAAACTTTAATGAAAAAACTTATCATGGAAATAATATGAGGTAAGAAAAAATATATATTTTAGCATTTTTGAGGGTGAACACAAAGTTTCTCAGGAGAATGCAATAGTTGGGCGAATGAATAAACACAATTTTTTGTGAAATAACGCAAATATTTCATGAGAATTGGTTTCGCTTGTGTTTCTCTTGTGAATGCAATACTTTTGTGAGAGAACACTTTTTTGAGGAACGCTACCGAGCCCCACACATGAAAAAAAAATTGCTTTATCTACTAATCTGTTCTCTTGGTTTACTAAATCATGTGCTTGAGATAATAGTTTGTGCCCTCGTTTGAAGTAAATCATGTGCACTAAATAATAATTCAGTTTTCCCTTCCATCTCATTTTTTTCTCATCACCATGTCCTTTACGGAGCTCCATATGCAACTGATGCAGAAATTGTTCAAATTCCATATACCAATCCATCCCAAGCCAGTAGATGATTTTTCAGCTGTGCATATTTGAATTGTAGGTTTGTTGAACCATTCATGATGGAAAGCACCTATCCCATGGCCTCCTTCAATCTTCATGCTCGTTGAACTCATTGAGGCTCCATAGGGCTGCCAGCTTGTGTCAGGTCACTGTCATGCACTATTCCACTTTGCATCGCACTGGAGAATGAAGCCCAACACAGTTTGACCGGGTCTTTCTGTTATGATGATATAATCTCTTACGTAATCAGATATGGAGTATATGCCAGCTGGAGAAGATTTTTTTTCTTTTCCTTTTTTTAATCTGTGATGCCACCCTGTTCACAAGGGGAAATAAAAGTTCTTTGCTCTCTCTCTCTTCCTCTCATTCTCTATCTGTCATGTTTACGTCTATCTCAATCTGCGGTCCTAATATCATGCTTTCCATGTGCTTAGTGCTTATTTTTGTCATCAGATTAATGCTGGAGATTAAGCTGATTCTGCAGGGGAGTCAGATGCCAAATGTATTGCCATATTATTTCCATGCTTAAACTGGTAGCACTTAATATCATAAAGCAACAGAAACTGATACTTTAAGTGAGAAAACAGCCTGAATGACAAAATTTTGCTTGTTGGTGCAGGTCGAATTCATTCTCAAGGCTAAATGCTAATGAAAACAAACAGCTGTTAGTGCAAAATTCATGGCTATTTAGTTTCCAGAAAATTCTCTGTCATATTTTGCCAGTATCAGTCAGGACTTGTCTTCTGACAGTTTGTGTTTCAGTGCATTGCACAAATGAGGTCAGGTCAGAGGTTCAGAGGTCATGACCTCATCCATCCAGATATATGGCAGTGATTCATTTTCAGATTTACGTATTAGTATGGCCATTAATGGGAAAGACGAGCAATTGATTTAGACTTTACAGCGCTCAGTATCATATACAGGCAAACTTTGAGGTTTTTGCAAGTTGATTCAAAAATGTGTTGCTGACATGCTTCAGAAATTTTGAATAGTTTTTCCTGACAAAAAAATGAAGCAGCAACCTAAATTGCACAGCTAATGTGAGTGTTTTGATGATTGTTTGATCTTTACACATCATATCATAGATGAATCGGTGTAAATGTAGTAATATACTGAATTTTTGTCATCACTATTGCACTTTTTTTTTTAAAGATCAGCGATTTACTAAAAACTTTATAATCTTGGCTACTCAGATTGTTTGTGACTATTCATTAGAGAAGTTTATCTTTCTTGTTTTTTTGCCCAGTAGACTTCTGCTCATGTTTAAGTCACAGTTGAAGTAGGAAAATTCCATTCCGATTACTTAATTTCACCAAAATAAAAGATAGTAAAATGATGACAACAAATGAACAATTTTTGTGTAAAATTATATTGATTACTATATATTGCATCTATAACAGTTTAGTATTGTTCTCAATATGTAATATTTTTGAGTTACAGGATTTTTTACAGTATGTCATAATTATTCAACCCCTATTCAATATCGCTGTTTTTAAGTCGCTTGTTTGTATGGTAGGGCACAAAATTGTTTTAAAACACAAATAAATCTTTGGAAACTCTATAAGAAAACTTGAGCTGTTACACATACATAAATTTAGCCCATGAATGTGCTTAAGTCAAAAGAGCTCTCACAAAAGCTATAGAGAATAAATGGTATTTTGTTTCCTATTTAAAGCTTAAAAACTGGAAATTTGTTTAGCTGTGTGTCCGTCATGACGATAGTTCAACTGTTTCCTTAGACCTTTAAACCTTTGTTTGGAGGCATAGATCTGTCTGCCTGTTTTATGAGTTGAGCAATTCATTCTGAAACTTTCACATATGCCAATAACAGTATTTCAGCCGAAAGGGGATGTTGAAAAGCACAGTATAAAACCTTTTCCTCAAGGTTGTAAACATACAGAAATTACCCATAAAACTAGTGGAAAAAATTCCCTCACTAGGAGTGCTCTTATACATGGTGCATTGGCCAGGTAAAATGTAGAAAGTGGCAGTTTGATGACCACTATATTTTTAACTGGTAGGCAGTCGGTTGCAAAACCTCATGAAATATAGATGGTACCTTTCAAGTTCACAGTAACTAAATGAGTTGGGCTGATCCGAATTGCTCTGTTCTCTAAAATCAAACAGATCATGATTCATTTTGTCCTTTAACAAGATGTACCAAAGGAGCAAATGATTGAGAAAGTTTCAAAAGGTGCAGATGCGATGGATAGGTATTGTTTACTGTATGTCCAGTGAGTGAGTGACAAAGGACACATTTGATTATTGTGAAACAGCCTCCTGTCAAGAGTACAAGTATAAAACGTTATGTCTTCAGTTTGTTGTACAGATAAAAACATTTGTGCAAAAACACCTTGTTCCAGGAAGTATATTTCTACACAAACAAAAATGATCAAATCTGACCTAAAAAACAAAAACAAACAAACTCCAACGAATTCTAATTCAGAAAACATTTGATTTGATTTGAGCTAGAACTGCAATTATTTTTGGATCATATTTATAAAATTCATAAAATATCAGAAGTGGCTTATTTGACTGCTCTGGATTAAGAAGTTGTTATTTTAAATGACAACGAAAGTTTCTAAGCGAGCTCAGTGTCTGTTTCATTGTAGTGGTTCTTCATACTATATACAGTATCTTGTTTATACTGAACACAGAAGGTTCATGAATATGTGAATCAATTACAGTTACTCTATCAACCCTCTTCAGTCTTTCATTTTTAAGTTGCTTGACATTTTTATTTGTAAATGTTTTGTATTCCACAATAATTTCCCCATCTAATAAAGAATGTCAATGGAAACTATAGAGCTGTAATATCTCATTTTTCCACTCTTGTCTCTCACTAACAGATCTAAGGAGTTCAGAAACCATCAGAGACGATGAAGAACTCTGGCGCCGTGCTGATTTTGACCTTTATTACCAAATTAATATCACAAGCAGCAGGTGAGCAGTGTTAGGAGTTCTGTTATAGCCTATTGCTTATGAACCTAGCAGTACAACCTGACAAACTTCATATGCACGCATACTGTTCACCACTGTTCAAAAGTTAGGGCTCAATACTTTTATTCAGCATTTAATTGATGAAAATAGCAGTAAAGACATTTATAATGTTACAAAAAGTTTCTATTTCATATTAATGCTGTTTCTATTCATCAAAGAATGTATCACAGCGTTTACAAAAACATCAAGCAGCAATAAGAAATAATTTTTGAGCAGCAATTCAGCATATTATAATGATCATGTGACACTGGAGACTGGAGTAAAATGACATTTTAAAGTATTAAAATAGATAAGAGTTATTTTAAATTTTAGTTTTATATATTCAAATGAAAATGGTGTAACTATATTAAAAGAGCAAGGTCTCACTTAAGTTACCTCGCTATTTAAAACTAAGTCAAATTTTGGATCAGATTCTCACGTTGTGATACATTGATATACTGAATGTTTGCCATATTATTTACATACTCAAAAGACTACACAAAGCAAACAAATTTGCATAAGTCCTAAATTTTCTCAATAAATTGAATGTGAAACTTTACTTATGAATAGTCTTGTGTCTGTTTCAGACAGAAAAAGACCTGTTTTACAAGATGTTAATGTAACATGATGTTGAATTCAATAATGTACTCTAAATGGGCACAATATGTCCACAGGTGTCAGTCCGCCAGGCAAACCCAAACTCACAAGCTGTCGCTCTCCAGAGAAGGAGACCTTCACATGCAGGTGGGAGCCTGGAGATGATGGAGGTCTGCCCACAACCTACGCCCTCTACTACCGTCTAGAAAAGTCAGTCTCTCTTCTACTTGTTCCCTTTCTAGAGCCTTTCTTTATTGTCTTGAGAGCAGACTTGAGAGTAGTCTTTAATGCTTGCCCTTACTCTTTTCTTTGGCTCCTAATGAGGTATCAAAGGTCTTGCTGTGTTATGTCCCTTCCTCCAGTAATAAGCGGTTTAAACGGTTTTCTCTGCCATGTGTTTATTTCCCTCTGTTTCTGAGCACCTATGTGAAATAATCAGAAACACACACATGACTTACCTCCAGCCAATACACACACATGCCCGCACACCCTGTCCAATGACTCTTCAGATTTTCATCAGAGCGGATCCTCGTTAGTGCCATGAAGTGTTTTGCCAACATTACGGATTGAGATTCAGCAAGTAGTGTACACAAACATCATATCTAATACCGTGTAATACTGCACCGAGGGGAGTTCATAGAATTAATTTTAATACAGTTGGATGTGCTGAGTTTGGATATTTCAAAGCTGCAAAGAATAAATTGTGATATGTTTTTTGAGAGAGCAAATTTTCTTTCCTGCATTGACAAACATTGGCTGAAGCATCATTTTCATCATCACAATGAAACATTAATATTTTAGGGCCATTTTTCCCAAGAAATTACTATATTTTAATTGCATATAACTGCAACAAAAAAGGTTTATTTTGTCAACTTTAAGGAGTACACTAGCATATTTTTTTTGAAAGAAGTCTCTTATACTCACCAAATCTGCATTTATTTCATCACAATAAGTAAAATCACACTGTAAAAAGTGATAAGTTGACTTAACTTAAAAAAAATTGAGGAAACCTGTTGCCTTAAAACTTGACAATTCACTTAACTTATTTTTTTTTTATTATAATTTACTAAAAAAATTTAAGGCAACGGGTTTCCTAAATTTTTTTAAGTTAAGTCAACTTATCACTTTTTACAGTGCAGTAATAATGTTAAATATTATTACAAATTAAAATAGCCGTTTTCTATTTCAATATATTTTAAAATGCAATAATTTCTGTGAAGCAAAGCTGAATTTGCAGCAGCTAACATGCACATGATTTAATGCAAAAAAAAAAAAAAAAACATTTTTTTTTTTTTCATAGTCATTTCATGGTCATTTTTCAGGATTCTTTGATTAATAAAAAAATTGTTTATTTGAAATTGATTTTTTAAATAAAAGTATTTATCACTTTTGATCAATTAATTTCATCCTTGCTGTATTAATTACTTTAAATAAGTTTTGAATGATATTGTCGATTAGCATCAAAGCTAATTAACATGGACTAAATACCACAAAACTTCTGTTTACTTTAAAGAACATTTATTTTTGGCCCAAACATAATATATGTACTGAGTGAGATTATTTAATATTTTTATGACATCAACATGAGTATTGTTGTTGGCATATTCACGACCAAAATACTATTTTTGTCACAGTTATCGGAAACAAACTATCCTTAGAAATGTTTGTATATTTATTTTGGTGTCTTAATTTATATAAGCGTACATCTTCTCATATGCAGCTCAGAAACAGTCTACGAGTGCCCAGATTACAGAACGGCAGGTGAGAACTCGTGTTTCTTCAACAAAAACGACACATCGCTTTGGGTCAACTACAACATCACGGTGGTGGCCACCAATGCCCTGGGGAAGAACATTTCAGACCCCGTAGAGGTGGATGTGGCCTATATAGGTATGATTATGAGTTTGCAACAATTCATTTGTACATATGATTAGTACTCTATCATGCCACCTCTTTTTCCACCCCTCTCACTTTATGTTCCTGCATAATGTGTCATTTTTTTGTAATCTTGTGAATTAGCACATAATAGACAGACTACTGTTACAGATTTTACTGCTGTGCATTCATCAATAAGAGGAATGTTACTGCTGCTGTGTGGGATCAATGTTGCAAAAGAACATTGTTTTGGTGTTTTGGGTCTTAAAATATCGTCGGTCACATGTTCTCTGCTGCTAATTATTTTACCAGTTTCAAAATTAATATTCTCTTTGTTTACTTTTAATAGCCATTTTAGTTTTATCCTGCACAGTTTGCAAGGTCACGTTTGATCTCACGTTTTGTTCATTCAGTGCAATTCCGTCTTATCATTAACTCATATGTACAACTATAACTGAGACTAATCTTTAACTGATGTTTTTATTTATGCTGAAGGGGCGAAACATTCATTCGCAAACACGAAGCACACTTTTCTGTTCTTTCTTTCTTCCTTCTTCAGCAAGTTTGCGCGCAAAGGTCACTTGGTTTGACCTTATTAGGTGTCGACTAGTTTTTCACCCTCAAACTGGAAAAAACTAGATTTGTGCATTAGTGCTGAATTTACAGAGTGTTAAATCAATAGTTCACCAAAAAAGACAATTATGTAATTTACTCACCCTCATGTTCCAAACCTGCATGACTTTCTTTTTTTTCTTTTTTTAAATGAGATGCTTTTTATATAATCAAAGCATTAAGTATAGGGGCTGTCAAGATCCAAAACAGGTTTGCAATATAAGCAAATGAGATTTGACAGCTACAGTTGAGAGCAGAGACTTATATTTCAGTTTGTTCCTCATACAAAGCTATATGGCTTTAAAAGACTCGCTTTAAATTGTAAGAGTCATAGAGAGGCACTTTTTTTGGTGCTTTTTGCCAATTTTAAAATTTGACAGGCCCTGGTTACAGTATATTTTCATTATAGTTTATGGAAAAGCATAAACATTCAGCAAAATATTACATGGTCCATGGAAGAAAGAACAATATACAGGTTTGAAAACATGAGGGTGAAAATGACAAAATTTTCATTCTATCATTCAAAAGTTCTGAGTCTTTTTGTTAATTAATATTTTTTATTCAGCAAGGGCACATTAAATTGATCAAAACTGACAGTAAAGACCTATACGTTGTTACAAAAGACTTCTGTTTCAAATAAATGCAGTTCTTCTGAACTTAATGTTTAGCAAAGGATCATGTATGTTTATCATGACTGGACAACTGTTTACACAACGATAGTAAGTCTTTCTCAAACAGCAAATCGGCTTATTAGACTGATATCTGAAGGATCATGTGACACTGAAGACTGGCGTAATGATGCTGAAATTTCAGCTTTGCATCACAGGAAGAAATTACATATTAAAATGCATTAGAAACCAGCTATTTTTCATTGTAATTAGAAACCAGTTATTTGAATTGTAGTAATATTTCATAATATTACTGTTTTAGTGCATTTTTATCAAATAAATGCAGCCTAAACATCTTGCAAAAAATGTTAGCCCCCAAACTTTTGAATGGTAGTGTATGGGGCACATTTCAGGATTCTTTACACACTCAAAATCAAATGTACTGATAAAAATCTTAGTACTAATCAGAATAGTTGTGTTAAAGTGAGTGACCACATTAGTAGGTTTAACTGTTGTATATTTTTCTAATGGACTTCCTGTTCTATTCTGTCCTTTCCTTTTCACCCACAGTTCAACCAAACACTCCAGAGAACGTGACAGCAGTTGTGGTCGATGACAACCAGGGTCCGTTCGTGAGAGTGTCCTGGGAGAAACCTCGCACCGCAGACACCCGCTCAGGGTGGATCACTCTACTGTACCAGCTACGAGTCAAACAAGAAAAAGATAAAGAATGGGAGGTGGGTTTGAAAAAATACATCTTTGTGTCTTTGGAAAATGTTTGATTATCAGTTACGTTTGTTGCAAGTTAAAGGAACACTCCACTTTTTTTGGAAATAGGCTCATTCTCCAACTCCCCCAGAGTTAATAAGTTGAGTTTTACCGTTTTTGAATCCATTCAGCTGATCTCCGGGTCTGGCGATAGCACTTTTAGCATAGCTTAGCATAGATCATTGAATCCGATTAGACCAGTAGCATCGCGTTCAAAAATGACCAAAGAGTTTCGATATTTGTCCTATTTAAAACCCGACTCTTCTGTAGTTATATCGTGTACTAAGACCGGCGGAAAATGAAAAGTTGCGATTTTCTAGGCTGATATGATTAAGAACTATACTCCCAGCCCGGCGTAATAATCAAGAAACTTTGCTGCAGTAACATGGCCGCAGCAGGCGCAGTGATATTACGCAGCGCCTGAAAGTAGTCCCCAGCTAGGTAACTAGTTATAATATAGCTGGGGACTACTTTCAGGCGCTGCTTAATATCACTGCGCCTGCCGCGGCCATGTTACGGCAGCAAAGTTCCTTGATTATTACGCCGGAATGAGAGTATAGTTCCTAGCCAAATCGGACTAGAAAATCGCAACTTTTCATTTTCCGCCGATCTTAGTACACGATATAACTACAGAAGAGTCGAGTTTTAAATAGGAAAACTATCGAAACTCTTTGGTCATTTTTGAACGCGATGCTACTGGTCTAATCCAATTCAATGATCTATGCTAAGCTATGCTAAAAGTGCTATCGCCAGATCCAGAGATCAGCTGAATGGATTCAAAAACGGTAAAACTCTACTTATTAACTCTGGGGGAGCTGGAGAATGAGCCTATTTCCAAAAAAAGTGGAGTGTTCCTTTAAAGCTGCAGTCCATAAGTGTTGCCTCTTTGTCGCCATCTCTGTTTGAAAACCTGGAATTGCAGATTTTTGCGTAATTATCTTTCTTGCGTGGCGTTGTGAGTTAGCACGGCTTCAGCGCGGATGAATCTAATGTTTTGAGGTGAATGTGTGGCAGTCAGTCACTGCACCAGTGTGGATATTTACTGTACTTCACAATCACAGATTCTAGCCTACGTCTTGGAATATATGACCCAAATAAGAATTTTCACTGGATATTGCCATCTGAACAAGCAAGTAACAAGTCTGCCACGTTTGTTCTGACCAACTGAAGAAAAAAAACATTACAATAAATCGCGCTACCAATGGTGAATAAATCTAACAATCAGTTAGCTCATTTCACATCAAACCGTGCAAATTATTAGTATTGTTATACTTTATTCTCAAATGATTAATGTTAACAACATCAGCATTGCGTGACTATGAGTATGGTGTGTATTAATGCGTGTAGATTTCAATTTCTGTACAGTCTAATCTAATTGTCATGCCATTTGAATTTCTTATTAAAATATACTTTTAACCCATGCAACTGTTTTCACGCAACTATTTAGACATCTAGAATGCAGTTGGACTTCTTCACAGCATGCTTGGTATTATGGACTAGTATTGTCAACCAACTTGTTGAATGTGAGCCAACAAGTTAGAAAATAGTCAAAAGTAGCTGTTGTTTGTTTGTGACTTTATCCAAGATCTTAAATGAATGGAACGCTAAGGGCAAGTGGACATGCAGCTCGTGAGCCGACATGAAGTCAGCTGTTACACTGAGCAGTTTAATCATTGACTGTCCCAGTCTGGGTTTATGTCTTCATTAGTCTGCAGAAACCTGAGGGAGGCTAGATGTGCAGAACAACAGTGACTAGATCAAACCAGATTTTTCACCCCAAAGGCTGCGCTTCAGTAAGACAGAGGCATGACCAATAATGATTGCCTAGTGACAGAGTAACCTGAGAGCAATAGTATTGGCTCATGAACTGAGACAACATATGTAACTGATGATTACTGCTGATGATGTAATTGTCATCAGTTTAAATGCTAACTAGATAAATATTTAAGTAAAATCCACTCTGATCTGAATTCACACACATTTTAGTATAAATTTAAGTATATATTTTGCGATGCAACAAATATAATATTTGATATTTGTATTTTTAATTTAATATTATATGATACATTTATAAAAAATATTGGTTAAGTTCATTGTAGTGTTACAGTAGCTTATGCTCTCTTTATATCTGGGTAAGAGTATGATGCTGGCTTCTATTTTGATCTGAATTCAAACAACTTTATAAGTAGACATATTAACAAATGTGGGATATGCAACAAAATTAAGTGTTTAATATTTGTATTTTTTATTTTATTTATGTATTTTATCATCATTTAAAAAATAATACATATATATAATATATATATATATATATATGGAATAATGGGACTTATAAAAATGATTCAGTGGTAGCTTATGCTCTCTTTATCTCTATTTAGGAATATGATGCTGGCAGGCAGAAGTCCTACAGAGTGTTCAGTCTTCACCCTGATAAAGAGTTCATGGTGCAGGTGCGATGTAAACCCGATCATGGGTTCTGGAGTGAGTGGACCCAAACCACCTACGTCAAAATGCCCAACTGTAAGTCTTTATTTTTCTGCAGTAGTTAAAGTAAACTCAGTTATTCTAAATATTTTGGGGAGAATTTTTTGCTTTAAATGTTTAATAATATTTGCAATAATATTTGAAAAATGCTGTAGATCATTTTAATACAACAATAATTTCATAATACATAACATTTTTTTTTATATCCACATAAATGTATTTATATTTATGTACTTGTATTTAATATAGTAAAAACCAATTATTATATTAAATTAATATTATTTAATTCTATTATAAGCATTAACAGAGTTTATTATTATTTTCTGGTTTAACTTGCATTTGTAATCCCAAATTTTCAATTGTCAGACTTTTGAAACTTAAATATAAAAATAGATGCAAGACACTGAAAATGAAAAATGTGCACCAGGAGTAATACAAAAAATGGTCACATCTGAAAATATGTGATCTATTTCAGTTTAGACACATGTAAGACAAGCAAAACATTTGTAGTCCAGTAGGTTGAGGCATGCATGAAGCCTATTAAATCATCATCCTGCATGCCAGAGAGCCGTTTCAGGACCACAATCTGTGTCTCCATGGTCTCCCACTGAGCCTGAGAACAAATCTGCTCTATACATATGTATCTAGCAGCACAGACAATTCTAGAGGGAATACCAACAGGCCTTCAGTTTCTCCAGGGAGTTATGAACTCATCTTCACCCAGCAAGCACAACCTCAGCAGCGCACGCAGCTCTGGCTGGGCCTCAGTTGCCCCAGAGCTTCCGTGGAAAGTCAGGCCCGGTGGGAGTTGCACCTGA
This sequence comes from Acrossocheilus fasciatus, assembly GCA_036784905.1. Taxonomy (NCBI): domain Eukaryota; kingdom Metazoa; phylum Chordata; class Actinopteri; order Cypriniformes; family Cyprinidae; genus Acrossocheilus; species Acrossocheilus fasciatus. The sequence goes on from CM071958.1 coordinate 7,813,372, forward strand.
CGGCGGCGAGCATGAAATAGAGCAAAATGAGTCAGAGATCAGCCTGTTTCCAGCTCACAGCATTTTCAAAAACCACGCTGTTCCAACTTGTTTATTTTGAAAGTTTGCCTTTTTTAAATGCAGTGTCCCAATTTTACCTACTGTTTATCCTGTTATTTTTTATTATGATTTGTCGTAAGTGGAAAAACTAATTGCAGTAGAGATGTACTCTATTCATCACCATTTCCTGATTTTGTGTTTGTGATATATAGATATACCCAGAGAGCGTTCGCTGTGGATCATAATCACGATATTCTCTGTCTTCATCGTCCTAATCCTCACCTGGACACTAAACCTGAAACGAAACAGGTGTGTTTGAGTTTGTCTATTTTTTTTTTACTTATTTTTTTGTTTTTTTTTGTTTTCATATACGTATATTTTAACAATATATCGCTGGTTGATATCTCGTCTTATTAGTTTTGCAGTTTATTTCATATCATCTAATACCACCATTGGTAAATGTAAAATTCATGGCTGTCTAATTGAAATCATATTTGCTCTAATCATTTATATATATATCATTGTTCTTGCTGACGAATACTCATTATGTAGGATTAAACTGCCATTAGAGGATTGATCCAGATCTTGCAGTACCTCACTTTACTCTCAAATGTAGTTTTTAGGCCAGTTTCTCTCAGCACAGATTTAAATAGACAAAGATAGACTAATTATACTGTCAAATAATGTGAGGCATTTTCAACAGTACAAGGACGAACGGGATCCAAAATTAATCTCTTAATCCTGTCGGGACACGTGGAAGCTTTTGTTCCGTATTCTAGATAAGTCCCTTTTCAGTATCCATAGTGCTTATATTATGATCAAGCAGGATAACATGTTGAAAGACATTGATCAACTCCCAAACACCTCAAGAAAATATCATACAAATTGTCCTAAATTCAAATTAAGCACATTTTGTCTACTTGAAGTGTTTAAAGGGTTTTTTCATCCTTTGAAAAAACAGTTCAGTATCAACTTTCAATCTTATTCTGGTTTTTATATTTGTATTCAGTGTGAAGCTTTGTTTGCTGCCTCCTGTTCCTGGACCAAAAATCAAAGGATTCGACAAACAATTGCTGAAGGTAATAGAAAAATCACTCATGCACCTCAAAAAAGGCCTGTGTCCAAATAAACTTTGAAATTTTTTAGGTTAATTATGGTAGACTCCATAATTGCAAAATTTTTGGTGGTTTTTATCAGCATGGTAAATGGAATCTTAGCTTTTGTGTGTTTGTTTTACCTTCAAACCGCTGATGGCATGTATTTTTTGAATGCTGTTAAGTATTGTGTTATGCAACCATTTATTTATACAGTACTGATTGCATCAAAGCAGCTTTACAGTAATAAACAGGATACCCCTGCCTTAAGGGATAGTTCACCCAAAATTGAAAATTCTGTCATTATTTACTCGCCCTCAGTTTGTGCCAAACCTGTATGAGTTTCTTTTTTCATGTTGAAAAATGTTGGTAACCAAGAAGTTGCTGGTAGCCATTGCCTTCCATAGTATTCCAAACATTCCAACATTTATCAAAATACCTTCTTTGGTGTTCAACAGAAGAAAGAAACTCATAGAGGTTTCGACCAACTTGAGGGTTAGTGAACGATGACAGTTTTCATTTTTATAAAGGTTTTGATGTTTTCCCTCATGCCACATTTTTAATTGCATTTTTGAGGAAGTTATCTCACTTGCTTTACTTGCTTTTTTACAGAACGGAATGTCAGAGGAAGTTTTCAATTCTCTGGTGATCCAAGGTTTCCCTCCAACCACCGATTACGAAAACTTACTAGTGGAGTACCTTGAGGTGTACGACAATGAGGAGCAAGAGTTGGTACTGGACGGTAAAGATCTATCAGAGGACTGCATTAAGTCCAAAAGCCCGTCGGACTGCGACTCGGGCCGGGGAAGCTGCGACAGTCGCACTCTGCTTTTGGAGAAGTGCATGGATGGACGGGAAGGAGGCGGAAGCGATCAACATCACTACAGCCAGCATGGAGAAACGAGCTGGGCTTCTACTGAAAGCAGTGAATGCCAGGGTCTCGAACCTGGTTCTCCAGAGTCCTCTGATGGACGTGTGAAGACCTGGCCTGTTGTGTTTTCGTCTCCGCAACCCCACCACCATTACCAAGTGGGAGCTGTGAAACCGGTCTACCACAGCGTCCCAGAGATCCTCAACCATTCATCGCCACACGCAATGCCAACCAACTACCACCAGCTACACCATCAGGACATCCCGCAACAGGAGGGCCGCTTCAGTAAGCCAGTCTGCCGACATTCCCAAAGCTACAACCAGTTTAACCTGGACGGCGTCGACACTCCTGCTCCCGGCGTATCTCCGTCACGTTCTCTTGAATACGTGGAGGTGCAAAGGGTCAACCCTGAGAATATTCTACTGCTTAGGCCGCTTTCGGACCCAAACCATGAACCTGAGGGGTCCGATTACGCTGGGGAGGACTACAGCAAGGTCAAAGAAGTGACATCAAACAATATTCTGCTTCTGCAGAAGGATACGTCCCATCAATGTGTGGACGATTACAGCCAGGCCGATCAATGCACAACCCAGCAACCACCTCACCCCTGCAAACCTGTCGTCCACCAATCGAACAGTGGAATGCCACAGGAAGGCATGTGGGTGATGGGAAATGGTTATGTGGATTCAACAGTCTTAATGCCATCCTACTAGCACACAGTGGTCCAGTGCATGAATGCGATCTGCCTCGAATGCAGCAAAAACTATAAGCTGAACATAAAACCACTAAACCTTTAAGAGCTCATGCCAAGCCCTGAAAGAAGCGCTGTTCTCTTGCTACAGTGGTTTAATGAAGAGGATTTATATTTTCTAGATTGTAGATAGATTGTATTAGATGTAAGCAAGAGGGTCTTGTTTCTGAGCTAAGGTCTTTTATGTAAGCACTGTAAAGAGCCTGGACTCTTGAAAATAAATGTTCTTCATTGGCTTTGGAACATCCATGGAAACTTTCCATTGCACAAAAGGTTCTTTATAGTGGAAAAAGATTCATTAGATTATTAAAATGTCCTTCACACTAAAAAAAAGGTCTTTTAAGAACTATGGACTGAAATGTTCTTTTGGGGAACCTTTATTTTTTAAGAGCGTGAAAAGTCATTGATTTAGTTTCTTTGACAGATTGTGTACTTTGATGAGGTGACATTTATAAACACCAAAAATTGGTTTCTTTACACTTAAAAGAACTGTTAAATCAAGTGATTAAAGTTAACATGAGATCCCATTTACTTTAATACACATTTCTTAAAAATTCCTTTCGGCTGTATAGCCGTTTAGACAGTGTGATTTCATTGGAAATTTACGATCCAGCAATCACCATTGGAATTCTCGTATATATTTCTATGCTGTTTTACTCAGAGATATATGGTATTTTGGAAGTAAAATGGGTCGTGACTTGCGAATGCCATTTCATGTTAACTTTTAATGACTTGTCATGTTTAGAGATTCATGAGATTTGAAAACTTAGCACTTAGCATAGTTGCCCTCCGCAGTCCACTATGCATTATGTTATTGTACGTATTTTCATCATGGCACTGTTACGTGTTCAAAGGCACTACTTTTTTATGCCGCTGTTCACTCATAAACTACATGACGGGGCCTGTTGCTATTAATTATGTAGGCCAACATGGACTATTTTTTTATGAACTGATCATGAATATTATCAGTGTTCACCCATTTCAAAACTTTTGCTTGATGCATTTCACTATACATATTGATCAAAATTAATTTGAAATATAATGGCAGTTGCCCGCTGCATATTATATAAACACAAGAGCATTATTTGCAGTCAGAGTTGGTTTATACCTACTGTAATCCTGCTGGAAACATAGTTTAATCTCAGCCATACCATTCAAAATGTCTTTGCTTATTAATGTTACAATAATGCAAAAGTAAATAAATGAAAAGGGATTTGAACTGATTGTAAACTCTTAGAATTTTAAAGAATTTGCCTTTGATATTTACAACTCTCGGGTGGAGGAAAACTTGCTTAAACACTCCTACTGAATGTATGTATTATAAATGTTATTGGCACTGATTTTAAACACAAAAGCACAACCAGTGTAAACTGAAAAATTGCAAACTGCCAGCATTCAAATATTTTACAGTGAGTTGTTCACTGTAAGAGTTTGTTTCTGTGAATGTTAACCTAGTGAGAATCTATTTTCCAAGTCTGTGTGTCCTTAAATAATAGGTAGCCATTAATTCAGCACTGCAAATTTTTATGTTTGTTAAAAAAAAAAGAAGAAATTCTAAAAAATATTTTTAAAATGATAGAGATCGGCATATATGCATTTAATCCAACCAAACAGTTATCTCGTGCATGTACAAACCATTAAACCAGTTACATGGAGACAAGGAAGGTTTTAGCCCTTGCCATTGCAAGAGTCAACCTCCACATGTTGCCTTATTTTATGCATAAATCTCTGAAAGCAGACTGACTTGTATTTTTTGGAAAGGGTCATTTACTAAATATACATTTATGATTGAAGTTGCATTACGCATACATGTAAATATACAATAATTATTCAATTGTTATATATAATTTATGCATTTATATGTAACCTACAGATCATTTATATGCTTATAAATAGTTTTGTTAGGTTGGCCTAAGCCATACATAAATCATCCCATCTAACTTTGTTGATTTGTGAGTAGCGTAACATTTTCTCAGTTGCTCAACAGTCATACATTCTCAGTTTCATGCATAATAAATCTGCATGGAAAAGCGTAATATTATTTTATAGATTTCTAACTCAGGCGATGTCAAATCTACAAAAAAATGTGTGTTTGTAACAGTATCTAATTTAATGTGAAGCCCCGGGGCAACAGTGTGAAATAAGTCTTTTAAGACATCTTACAGTAAAAAAAATGCATATGCAGATTTTCTCATTTAGGGATTACATCTTTCTAACTGAAATCACATTTTGACTTCATTCTACCAAACCCAAAACCATCTGACTAAAATAAATTATGCAAATCGCAAAAATGTGTTATACACTAAGAATACTATTATTACTATTTAAAGAGTTATGTAGCTATTTTCTTTACTGTCTTTTGTCTTTACTGTCAAGTCACTGGAGGTGCTGAAATTAAATTTGCGATGTTAACCTATGTAAGAAATACATCTTGTGTGTTCTACTGTGTTCTGCTTTCCCATAAACATTATTTGTGAAATCACATATAGCAAAACCATTAAAACATATGCTCAGATTGTTTGAGATGTGTTGGGGTTGTTATTCTGAGAATGGCTTTTTATTTTGCCCGTAAACATTTAACCAAAAACATTCAGGCAATGCATATACACAACAGAATTGTTAGCAGCGAGTACTGTGTACTAGAAAATAATACAAAGACCACAACCTTTATGTTTTTATGTTGGTGATTTTTTTTTTTTTTTTTTTGCTAATTTGTCACACACACACACACACACACACACACACACACACACACACACACACAAATCGTTTATACTGTGTCTGCAGAGATTTGTAATTGATTACTTGACTATTTTGGATTATCTATAATCTAATTCATGTTGTTATAATGGATTTTTATATTTTAAGTAAAAAAAAAATAAATAAAAAAAAAATAAGCCTGGCACAAATGAATAGCTCTGCTCTCTGTGAAGCACATTACTCTTCAGTAAAAGGCCTCAAATCAGACTTTACCCCCACATACCATTGGCTGAATTTGCCCCTCCCCGAACACTTTCGGGGTAGAATGCACCGCTTTCCGCACTTTAATTTTTGGATTTGCTGCAGAAGTATTTGTCTTAAAAACATCAGTAATGCATAAAGTTTGTTCTCGGCTGCACGGTCCGTCTGTGTTCGGGAAAACGGACCCGTGGAATTCAGTGGATGCGTGTGTCAGATTCCACAAAGTTGGCGGTAAGAATGCAATGTTTATCTCGCATTTAAAGTGACCGGAACATGTAACGTTTTGAATATATAGTTACATAAATTGCGTTTGCATATTTCGGCTCGAACGAATCTGTCGCCCTGATTCCTGAGCATCGAATCACGAACACATAACGGCCCTGTCATCATAACAAAAAAAGTAAATAAGTATGTGTTTGGACATTACCATGGCGATACTATACAAATAATGTGACAGATAGATAGATAGATATAGATAGATAGATAGATAGATAGATAGATAGATAGATAGATAGATAGATAGATACCAGCACTGTATATCTATCTATCTACTGTTAAATATTTAAAAAATAATATTATACCATATACTCATACTACTATACTATTCAAATGTGATAGATAGATAGATAGATAGATAGATAGATAGATAGATAGATGGATTCAATATGCCTATCCTATATCAGCACAGTAAATCTGTGCCAAATTATGCATGCAAGGTTACTGGGAGGTTAGCAGGTCTCAGGGCAGGGCTTTCCTGCAGCTTAAAAGATAAAAATATCCCCTTTGAGTATGAGCTGGCAGGAAATATTGTGACCCATAACTGCCTCTATGGATTACTGAGCACTAAATGTACCTCTGCCCAGGTGTGCTTTGCCAAAAATCAGCTGTGAAACACCCACCACCTGTGCTGCCCCAGATTCCCCCATGTGACTTTAAACCTGAGCCGTATCAGGTAAGAGGTTTATATCTGAGGGCATTCATAATAATAATAATCAAATCGTTTTTAAGCATGAGTGAATTTTTCCTTTAGGGCATGTCTAAAGACCGTTTACTATACATAAGGAAAAACAACTGCAACCCCATGACTATGAAGGTAACATACTACAAGAAGCCAGTCTTCATAAACCAGGGTTACATGCAGTGGCTGTGGGACGTGGATGGAAGACGCTATCTGGACATGTTTGCTGGGGTCGCAACTGTTAGTACAGGACATTGTAACCCGTAAGGTTCAGTTTGTTGCCATGCAACATTTTTGTTTATTTTGTGAATGTGTGCATTACAGTTAGCTTGAACTGCAATGAATGACTAAGCTGTAATTAGATTAATGCTTATGGACCTGCATTTTATTGCCCTGAACTCTTACATGGGCCGCTGTGTTTGTTTACAAAATTGAATCATTTCTAAAAATCTAATTAGAAGTTCGAATATGGTTGCAGGAAAGTGACAGAGACGGCCGAGAAACAGCTGAGGCGTCTATGGCACACGACAGCCATCTATGTGTATCCACAAATGCAGGAGTATGCAGAGAAACTGGCCTCTCTTTTGCCAGACCCATTGAAGGTACTTTATGGTTGATTGAGCCACTGCCATTGCTGGAAGTGGAGGGTTAAGAGCTTTGCATTGTGGATATAGAATATATTACATACAACATACGCTTGCCTACTGCAGGGGCTTACAAACTGGGGTCTGGTTTATTTTATATATAGTATAATATAAGTTAAATATCAATTAATAAACATATAAATTATTATAACCTTATTATAATAAATATTTTCAAAATAATTCATATTATGAATAAATAATAAATAATTAATATTTATGTATTATTATTACATAGCAGCCTTTATATTTGTAGAATGGGGCTCCTCACAAGAGGATCAAAATATTTTGCGTCCACAGCTTCAAAAGTTTGAGGACAGTATTTTTTTTATTTATTCATTTTTTAAGAAATTAATACTTTTATTCAAAAGTGAGCAAATTGTGACATTTACAATAGTACAAGTGTTAAAAATATGAATCAAATGGAAAAAATGTTTGTGTGTGTGTTTTAATAAAAAGGTTTTGAAATAGAAATTTTAAAAAATGAGAAAAAAAAATTGGAAAAATGTTTTTTTTTTTTCTTGAAAATTACACAATTATTCCCTGTAAAATAGCTCAGAACAATGTGTTTAAAGTACAAGGTCTGATTTTCTCATCAAGTCAAACATTGACAGCAGCAACTATATTAAAAAAGAACCACACAATACATGATCAGAAATGTTTAACTCTGCACTATAATTAGTGATTCTTGTAGAGCAGCATTACTAATTTATATTTTTAGAATGGGGCTCCTCACAAGAGGATCATCGTATTTTGCGTCCACAGCTTCAAAATTTTGAGGACAGTACTTTTTTGTTTTTTAAGAAATTAATACTTTTATTCAAAAGTGAGCAAATTGTGACAATAGTACAAATTATTTCTATTTCCAAAAAAATCAGTTTTTTTATTCATCAAAGAATACTGAGGAAAAAAAAATGATCACAGTTTCCGCAAAAATATAAATCAGCACAATTGTTTTTAAAAATTGATAAATGATTCTTGAGCACCAAATCAGCATATTAAATTATTTCTGAAGGATCAAGTGACTGAAGAAAGACACAATTAAGCAGGAATAAAAATACATTTTAAGATATAAAATATAAAACATATTAAAATAAAAAAAATATTTTAAATTGTAATAATATTTCATATTATTATGGTTTTATTATACTTTAGATCAAATAAATGCAGCGTAAGATACTTCTTTAAAAAAAACCTGGAAAAAAACTACCAACCCCAAACAAGCGGTAATATATATAATGCATACAGCAAATTTGAATACTGTGCATATAGCCCTTTTTGTATAGCATTACAATCAAGTTGGTCTTCTTTTTTAGGTTGTCTATTTTACCAACAGTGGCTCGGAGGCTAACGACCTCGCAGTACTAATGGCCCGGCTTCATACAGGAAACTTTGATGTCATCACACTGAGGTGATTGACCTTATTTGCCAATTTTTTAACAAATGGAAGATTGCAAGTTTTGGGAAAGCTGACAGATAAAGCATCCCTGTACAGCAATAGATAGTCGCTACATCATCTGTGTTTGTGTGCTCAGGGGTTCGTATCATGGTGGCAGTCCACAAGCGACAGGCCTGACGTCCAACGCAGATTACAAATATCCCATCCCTTCTTCTATGGGCTGCCATAATGTACGTCTCACACCCACGCATTTCTTCTTCTGTCAGTTACCTGATTTATAATGTAATATCCCTCGGGGGCAAATCTACAAATCGCATTAGAAGAGGAAACATCATGACCTATGTTTGTGTTGTTGTTTAATGCAAAAGTAACAAAATTACTGTCAGACCTCATGAGGTTGAATAACAACCCTGAACTTTATATGTAAGACAAGACCTGTCCCACAACAAATGCATGCATGAAAAAAGCATCTTAAATCCAGGTTTAAGCATAACATTTTAACATCTTGTTAGGAAAGAATAATAAAAAAATATTCTTTGCTTATAAAACAGATTTTGCATGTTACATTGGGAATACAGTGTGTTTTCATATTTGAAAAGCATGTCTTATAACTGTATGCATTTGAGTTGTGGGATCTGTCTTGCAAAGCTTTAATACATTTTTTGTTTGTTTTTTTGTTCCTATGTGGATTGTGTTCATTGTAGACCATGTGTCCGGATGTGTTCAGAGGCCTCTGGGGAGGAAGCCACTGTAGAGACTCCCCAGTTCAAACCATCCGAGAATGCAGCTGCTCCCCAGGTACAACACACACACACACACACACACACACACACACACACACACACACACACACACACACACACACACACACACACACACACACACACACACACACACACACACACACACACACACACACACTCAAAGCTTAATGAGGGCATACCATAGACTTGTACTGTTTTTATAGAAAGATAATACTCTATTATAAATTCTACAGACTTCCATTAACCCAAACTTTTTTGAAATGTAAAGGGTTAAAAATACAAATCAAATGGAAAAATGTTTGTGTGTGTGTTTTAATAAAAAGGTTTTAAATTAGAAATTTTAAAAAATGAGAAAAAAACAATTCTTGAAAATTATACAATTGTTCGCTGTAAAATAGCAATGTGTTTAAAGTACAAGGTCTGATTGTCTCATCAAGTCAAACATTGACAGCAGCAACTATATTAAAAAAGAACCACACAGTACATGATCAGAACTTTTTAACTCGGCACTATAATTAGTGATTCTTGTAGAGCAGCATTACTAAGAACATCCTAGAAACGATGGAAAACCATTTATAACATCTCAGCAGGCACCCACAAGTTTTGCACAAACAAGCACCACTTGCATTTTCTTCCGAAAATCTAAAAATTGACTTGTTAGCACAAATGTCACTTATCATAGATCAGTCTCTGTTTCTCTCTGTTCTCAGGTCACTGTCAGGCCAATGACATGTATATTAGTGAGCTCAAAGAGATGTTCGCAACAACCGTTCCCAATCGTATCGCTGCTTTCTTTGCGGAACCCATCCAGGTTTGATTATACCTTATATATAAACAGTTTTGTCGTCGCAAAAGTGGGTCCGACAGTAATCTGCATTGTTCACCATATACACTCTTACAAATAAAGGTTCTTTTTTGTAAGGTTCCATGAAGAACTTTTCCATTGATCAAAATGTTCTTCACACAAAGAAAACTGGTTATTTTAAAAACTGTTCACTGAAAGGTTGTTTGGGGAGCCTAAAATGGCTGTTCTATGGCGTCACTGTGAAAACCCCTTTTTGGAACCTATATTTCTAGGAGTGTAGGGCATTTCAGTTGTCATAGAAACAAACACTGACAAACAAATCAGAGCCATTACCCAGCAGTTTGCTGATAGATGTCATAAATTACTAAAAGGACATAAGTGAAAATAACTTGCATTTTCACAGCATACTGTCAGTGTTTTTGCTCTATATTGTATGTTCTGGCAAGTCCAGTTATTGAGAGATTGCATGTAATGTTTGCAATTAAATAAAAAATTTCTGAGCAATAATTGACCTATTGGTAAGCTTAGTTACTGTTGCTCCCTCGGACAAACAAACGGAGTTGCTCACTGTATTTCAGTGACAGCTGCAATGTGAAAAGCTTGTCCCACTATGTTTTTGCACAATTTTGGACACAGAAGGCCACCAAATGGGAATTAAATATTCCATGGATAGATTTATAAAATATTTAAAAATAAATATGGTGGGTAACTGGAAGCGAGGGTTCACAGATTACAATGCGAGCGGAAGAAGTCTCATATTATGGTCAGTCATCATCATCACGATCGCAGATGACAACATACAGGATCAACACTGTTCATGTATCACAGGATACGATTAAATTAATGTACATTTAACCAGTTTAATATGGAGAGGCACTGAAATGTAGACCCTGCGTTTGTGTTTTTGACCTAACGTTACACTGACTATACAAGACGCGAGAAGAGTCCGCTATTTAGGTTTGTATGTTAGCATGGACTTTAACTTACTGGCGTTCGATATTCGCATATTTAGGGACCGTCTCTAAACTTACATGCGATATTGGTATACATTTTTCTAACTTCAATAGCATGTGAGCAGAATGACTTGCAGTCATAAAACAAACTGTAAACTGTTCATCTAGATGTCACCTATAATGCACACGTTTTACATTTTTGATATTTATTCAAATCTACTGTAAATCATATGTAAAAATTTGGTACTGAAAAATAGCAATTTTTACATTTGATTTACAGTTTATTTGAATAAATATAAAAAAATGTAAAAGGTGTGCATTATAGTTGACTTTACAGTTTGTTTTATGACTGTAAGTCATTCTCCTTAAATGATATTGAGCTTTAAATTTGCATTTGAGCCCATTCGGTAGAAAAAAATTGCTATTTTTACATATGATTTACAGTTTATTTGAATAATTATCAAAAATGTAAAAGGTGTGCATTATAGTTTACACCTAGATGAACAATTTACAGTTTGTGTTATGAGTGTAAGTCATTCTCCTCAAATGCAGGGGCTTACCGATAGGTCAATTGCTTTCATTTCATTCAAGTACATAAATAAACAGGCCAGCAGCATCCAATGATATTACAGTTGTCTGTTCTGTCTGCATATATATATATACATATACATATACATATACATATATACACACACACACACACACAGTCATGGCCAAAAATATCGGCACCATTGGTAAATATGATCAAAGAAGGCTGTGAAAATGAATCTGCATTAATCCTTTTGATCTTTTATTTAAAAAATTCACAAAAATCTAACCTTGCATTGGAAAATAAGAATTTAAAATGGGGGAAATATCATTATGAAATAAATGTTTTTCTCTAATGCACATTGGCCACAATTAACGGCACCCTTTTATTCAATACTTTTTGAAACCTCCATTTGCCAGTTTAACAGCTCTAAATGTTCTCCTATAATGCCTGATGAGGTTAGAGACACCTGACAAGAGATCAGAGACCATTCCTTCATCCAGAATCACTCCAGACCCTTTAGATTCACAGCTCCATGTTGGTGCTTCTTCTCTTCTCTAATAACTCTAATGCACACAGACTGAAGTAGTTTAAGTCTATAGTTCTTTTAATTGTGATGATTTTGGCTCACATTTAACAAAAACCCACCAATCTCAACAAATTAGAATACTTCATAAGACCAATAAAAAAAAAAAACATTTTTAGTGAATTGTTGGCCGTCTAGAAAGTATGTTCATTTACTGTATATGTACTCAATACTTGGTAGGGGCTCCTTTTGCTTTAATTACTGCCTCAATTCGGCGTGGCATGGAGGTGATCAGTTTGTGGCACTGCTGAGGTGGTATGGAAGCCCAGGTTTCTTTGACAGTGGCCTTCAGATCATCTGCATTTTTTGGTCTCTTGTTTCTCATTTTCCTCGTGACAATACTCCATAGATTTTCTATGGGATTCAGTTCTGGTGAGTTTGCTGGCCAGTCAAGCACACCAACACCATGGTCATTTAACCAACTTTTGGTGCTTTTGGTAGTGTGGGAAGGTGCCAAATCCTGCTGGAAAATGAAATCAGCATCTTTAAAAAGCTGGTCAGCAGAAGGAAGCATGAAGTGCTCCAAAATTTCTTGGTAAACGGGTGCAGTGACTTTGGTTTTCAAAAAACACAATGGACCAACACCAGCAGATGACACAAATCATCACAGACTGTGGAAACTTAACACTGGACTTCAAGCAACTTGGGCTATGAGCTTCTCCACTCTTCCTCCAGACTCTAGGACCTTGGTTTCCAAATGAAATACAAAACTTGCTCTCATCTGAAAAGAGGACCTTGGACCACAGTCCAGTTCTTCTTCTCCTTAGCCCTGGTAAGATGCCTCTGACGTTGTCTGTGGTTCAGGAGTGGCTTAACAAGAGGAATACGACAACTGTAGCCAAATTCCTTGACACGTCTGTGTGTAGTGGCTCTTGATGCCTTGACCCCAGCCTCAGTCCATTCCTTGTGAAGTTCACCCAAATTCTTGAATCAATTTTGCTCGACAATCCTCATAAAGCTGCGGTTCTCTCGGGTTGCTTGTGCATCTTTTTCTTCCACACTTTTTTCTTCCAGTCAACTTTCTGTTAACATGCTTGGATACAGCACTCTGTGAACAGCCAGCTTCTTTGGCAATGAAGGTTTGTGGCTTACCCTCCTTTTGAAGGGTGTCAATGATTGTCTTCTGGACAACTATCAGATTAGCAATCTTCACCATGATTGTGTAGCCTAGTGAACCAAACTGAGAGAGCATTTTGAAGGCTCAGGAAACCTTTGCAGGTGTTTTGAGTTGATTAGCATGTCACCATATTCTAATTTGTTGAGATAGTCAATTGGTGGGTTTTTGTTAAATGTGAGCCAAAATCATCACAATTAAAAGAACCAAAGACTTAAACTACTTCAGTCTGTGTGCATTGAATTGATTTAATACATGAGTTTCACAATTTGAGTTGAATTACTGAAATAAATGAACTTTTCCACGACATTCTAATTTATTGAGATGCACCTGTATATGGTTCAAGAAACCTACCTGGCAAAGCTAAAGTACTGTCAAACATTTTAGGAACTTGTGTAAAAATGCTGTAAAATGAGGATGCTGTCAAATAGTAATAATGTCATAAATAAATTTTCTTTATCAATTAACTTCTATTAACTATCAACATTTAGTGTGACCATCCTTTGCGTTTAAAGCAGCTTTTGCCCAGCAGGTATATTTCTTGAAGCATCTTGTAGACGTTGCCACAGTTCTTCTGGATTTAATCTGTCTCAGTTTGTTCTGTTTCTTCATGCCATTCCAGTCAGACTGGATCATGACGAGATCAGATGTCTGTGTGGAGCACTGGCTGTTGTCAGACTCCTTGTGCAAACAAAAATCTCACTGGATTAATACAATCAATGGCAAAATGAATGTTTGGAAATGTAAACTGATATTTCCTACTGACACACTACAGCAAAAGATAGAAATAACTGACTTAAAACCATTTTTAGCTGGTGAAAATACTAGTGTTCTCATTGCCTTCAAATATGAACGTGGCAAGTTATATCACGATTATCGTTTTTATCTTTCTACAGGGTGTTGGTGGGGCTGTTCAGTTCCCAAAAAACTACCTGAAAGACACCTACCAGCTTGTTCGGGAGAAAGGAGGAATCTGTATAGCAGATGAGGTCTGAAGAATTTGCTTGTAAAACCCATTCTGTACATCACTGAAGCCAAAAACACAGGGTTGGTGCTTCAGATAGTCCCAAATGTTCAAAAACAAACAGGGGGTATCACTCTAGAAAAGTAAACAGAGACACCTGTGTTTAACCCCGCCCCCCAATTGCAGGTAAATGAACCAGCATGAACTCATGCGTTTATGTGACACCGTTTTCAACTAAAAACGGTCTGAAAACACATTTGAAAAGGGGTTTCAAAGTGTAAGCTATTGAAAACGGTACCAAAATCGTCTCCATTTAAACTACAAAAACATGAATTTGTGAAAACGGTGACGTGCATAACACTCATTCACATAGTGTTTCTTTACAAACTGACATCGCCAACTACTGGCCTCTCATGCATAATACAGCGTTTTAAGTCATATTCGCAGATCCATGTGAACGGGGATCATTTTTTTGTGCATTGTGTAAACATAACCTTGGACATTTTTTACTCAAAATTAAAAATTTAAAATAGCTGCTATTAACTGTTTAACTCTGGGTTCGGGCCATTCCCGAGCTCGGAGCCCTTCCCTGGACGGCACGCCAAATATGCTTTACTATACTCCAGCTAAAGATATGTAAGTGTGAACTCATGAAAGAAATGTTAAAATCAACACAAAAGCTGAAATATAGAAAATAATTATCATTTGAAAATATTTTTACACACAGAAAAAAAGTTAAAATGTAATTTTTGTTTGTTTTAAGGTGAGACACTGCAGGTGAATAGAAAAAAAATAGTGCAGGTGCAGGTGAATAGTGAAAAAAAAACAAAAAACTAATAGTTATCACCTTACTTACCCAGCTGATTGATTACATTGATAATTGCAAACATTTTTTGTATTACAAGTTTTCTAAAATGTTAGGTTTAAATATGCAAATGAGTCATTATTTATTGAAATATGCGCTAATTTGCATAAATTTCTAGTACAAAAATTTAAACACTGGATGGTGTCATTTTTTAAATTTGACATATTAGAGTTTTTACAAAGGGAATTGTGGGTATCATTTTTGTCACTCCATAATTTAGAAAATGCTTAGAACGGATAGAAAACACTATATTTTCACAATTTTTGGGGGAATAAAATGTTGTATATAATCAAACAAATTATATATGAACAAATCCCTCTGTAAAAACCTTTAGGCTATAGGAGGGAATAAAAATGTAAAGTTTGGTGTGTGTAAGTGCTACTGAAGTGGAGATTTATGGCTCAGTGTAGAAGAAAAAACTCATTTTGAGAAAACGACCTTTAAAAATATGTATTGTAATTGAAATCTATTGACACAAATAGATAAAGTGCTAGAAAAGAAACACTTAACTAGGGATGCACAATATTGTATTTTGCCGATATGCGATATACCGATATTTTTCAACTCATTTTGGCCGATACCGATTTCCTTTTGTTTGGAAACAACACCAAGTCTCTCCTGTGCAGAAATTATAAGTAAAATATTTTTAATTTTGGTTAGTTTTTAACAAGAACTTATTTATTAGAATTAAATATAAAAAAATTCTTTAAGTTCTTTAACAGTCCATTGAAGTTTTGAAAATAACTATAAATAAACTATATCAATTGCTGCATTTTTCCCCCCAGAAAGATGCAGTGTTAACCCTAACATTTTATTTTAAGATTTAACATTTGTAGATGGTGTAAAACAAAACAGTTGTAAAGATTCTGAAAATCTTTTAGAGCTCATGATTTGTTTAAAAAAAAAAACATATTACACATCAATGAATAAATCACTATATATAAAATTATTTAATTTACAAGTGTCATGTTTGTGATTTTTATTTTTTTTTTAGTTTATTTTATTTTTTTCATGTAAGCTATAGCTTCTGACCATTAAATCAAAACATACTCATTATTTCATACTCATAGCTTTCCTGTAGCTCAAATAGTAGAGCATGGCGCTAGCAACGCCAAGATCATGGGTTCGATTCCCAGGGAAAGCAAGAGCTGATAAAATGTAAAAAAAAAAAAAAAAAAAAAAAAAAAAACTGTAACTTGAATGCAATGTAAGTCGCTTTGGATAAAAGCATCTGCTAAATGCATAAATGTAAATTATTTTATTATATCAGTTACTGCTTTATTTAATCAGAAACATTCTAAACCTAGCATCCTCAAATCTGGCCCACTCCTGCAGAGTTTAGCTCTAACCCTAATCAAACACACCTGAGCATGCTAATCAGTCTTCAAGATCATTAGACAATCACAGGATTTGATCAGGGTTGGAGCTAAACTCTGCAGCACATTGGCCCTCCTGGGAAAGATTTGAGGAACCCTTGTCTAAACGTTATTTGTGTAGGCTGTTTTACTTTTCATTTTAATTAGAAGTAGGCAAATGCAGTGATCCAAAACAGTCAATCTAATCGTCATTCAGACAAAACTTTGCTTCAAGAATGAGCCACACTGCTGACGTGATCTAATCACTAGCACACTTTGAGCACATGCGAGTTAACTCATTCCTCTTATCGGCACAATTTGTCATATCAGGCCGATGCCGATATCAGTCTGATAATATCGTGCATCCCTACACTTAACAGTAGACTGAAAAAAAAAAAAAAACTAAAAAGCCCAAAATCTCAAACTTGACAGGTGCTTGAAAAAACTGTGTTTTTGCCTGCAGTGTCTCCCCTTAAGGGTTTGTAATATATAAATGCTTGCTTGATTACTGAATGAAGTTAATATTCAATGCCAATATTTTGTTCTTTTAGGTCCAGACTGGCTTTGGCCGCACAGGGAGCCACTTTTGGGGTTTCCAAGGACATAATGTCCTTCCAGACATGGTTACCATGGCAAAGGGCATAGCGAACGGCTTCCCGATGGGGGCTGTAGTGACCACAGCAGGTGAGGCTAGTGAAATTCAGGCAAATTCAGATTAACTTATTGTGTGACTTGCTTATTCAACCTGTCTGTGGCTTTGTACTATTTATTCAGTTTCTACGTGTGCGTTTAATAGATGAAATTAACTGCTTTTAAACCGGGAGGTGATTTAAATGAGGTACACACGGAGTGTTATTCTTCAAAGTTTAATTAGGGACTGTGCAGAAAGACGGCGGTCAAACAGGAAGCAGAATTAATCAGCACTCTGAACCCAGCGGTGAGCTTGAATCCAAGTTTCAGCATTGCACTCAAATACAATATTCTTAAAACAAAATTAACTACAAATTCTAAATTAAATGTCTCTCATGTTGTTTTTAATAGGCTCACCATTGCGTTCACCTCAGTGCTTTGTGACTTTGAAAAGATCTGCTGGAGTACCAGTGTTTCATATTGAAAAGCTCTCCCGCCGTTAAATGCAGCCGGATTGTCTCAAATGTTCTTTTTTAAGACTAAAGATTAAGACTTAAACAACATTTGAGATTTTGTCCCAATACACTAATCTCAAACCCTTTGATTCTTATAAAAACCTTCATTGTACTAAACCTAAAACTGTTAAAAATCCTTTTCATTAATAACTAAAATTACTGAGCCTAAAACAAATATGAATATTAAATTATTTTAAATTATTTCAATTATTACTTTTTAATCATTTCAATTGTTGAAAAATGAATAAAAATGACAAAAGCACATTAATTAGTTCATTACTATTAAAATGTAATAATAAAAGCTCATTTGAAATAATAAATACAATAATAGTATAGAAATAATACTAAATAACACTGCTTCATGGGACAGTGGTTAAAAGAGTTAAATACATTTTTAAGCATTAAAAGAGACTTGGAAACATTTTACCATGGCTTCACGTAATATTAATATTAATTATATTCTTTAAAGTGTTGAAAGAGTGTACAAAAAACATTTGGATATTTACTGCATGAAAATTATTTCTATAATTGTACACAAATAACAACTGTTTCCACCACAACCACCAATTTTTGGAGCTTAAGTTGTTTTCTGCTCAACACAGAAGAAGATTCTGACATTTTCATTCTGAAAAATGTTGACGATCAAACAGTATTTTGTATATTGTATTTTGGGTCAATACATTGGAAGTCTTCTTTTGTGTTCAGCAGAAGAGAGAAATGAGGGTTTGAAATGGCATGAGGGTGAGTAAATGATGACAAAATGCCCTTTTTTGGGTGGACTATGCCTAAAAGACTTTTGAATTTGTAGTAAATGAGAACATTGTCACATTTGTTAATTAGGTCTAAGATAATGCTCCTAATGAGGAACCACAAGCTCACATTCTCCTCTCTCACACATGTGGATCAAGTAATGAGTGCAAATTCCCCATTATCCCCACATACTTGAACCCAGAAAGCATACTGGATTGCTCTCTTTACACTTTTTTCATTCATTCTAATCATGTTCCTCTGGCTCTCGCTGTCTGCTCTTCATCCTGTGAGAAGCTGAGAGAGACAGAGTGAAAGAGAGTGTTAGGTCATAGAAAACCTGAGTAGATTAATTTGTCTAAAATTATGAACATACTTAATGCTTAAAGTTGTGCCAAATGAATAAAACCACACTGAAAAACATCTTGTGAGTGGGTTGCATGCATATTAATTGCACTGATATCATGCGAGTTGTATATTTTGCAGAGATTGCCAGGTCATTTGGGAAGGGAGTTCATTTCAACACATTTGGAGGAAACCCATTAGCCTGTGCCATCGCCTCATCAGTGCTAGATGCAAGTACAAATCATTTTACTTGTCAGTCGTGCACAGTTACAATGGTATAAGCATTGTCATTTTGAGTGTGATAAATTTATAAACTAGTAGAAGAATAAACAATAAAATTAAATCAAATGTAAAAATGATGATATACGTTTGTGAGATGATAGAATTGTACAAAAATATACGTAAAATATCTGATATCTAATAGTAAATAAAATGTTTCTGTGAAAAGATCAATGGTTAATTTTTTTCAAATATCTGCTATCAGTAATAGTACACAAAATGTTCTTCTAAGAGATAAATTGTGAACTAGTATACAAATAAAAATAGTAACAATCTGATTAAAATAAAAATAAATAAAATGGTGATGAGTGTTATCTCATAAATTATAAACTAGTACAAAAATATAAATAACAGTATAATATACTAGTATAAAATATAACTAAAACAAAAAATCAATGGTTTACAATAAAAAAAAAAAGAAGAAAAAAAGAGACCCACAGGAACATGACAGATATGCAGTTGCTAATTTAGCCCTCTTAATGGGATTTAAGTGCAGTTTTATTTCCTGTATCAAATCATTTCTACTAGTTAATAATACTTGAAACTGAAGGCTGTATATTGCTCTCAGACAATAAAAGAGGACAAGATGCAGGAGAACAGTGCTGAAGTGGGGACGTATCTGCTGACCGAATTGGCCAAGCTCAGGGACAAGTACGAGATCATCGGTGACGTGAGAGGAAAAGGTCTTCTAATCGGGGTGGAGATGGTCAAAGACAAGGTGAAAGAAGCAAACCGATTAAATGAATATATAGTAACTTTCATTCATATTATACTATTGATATTATTAGCCAATACAACAGACATGTGTATTAACAACCTATGTAAGCCTGTTTCCGTCACAGGTAAAAATAAATAAATTAAAAAGGTAATAGTGAAATTTGATCTCACAATTCAGACTTTTTTTCCTCCAATTCTGACTTTTTTTTTTTTTTTTCTCTGTAAAGTTCAAATTTACATCTGAAAATTTGTTTTTGTTTCCACCATAAAAATAAATAAAAAAAGGTAATTGAGGCTTTTTCTTGAAATTGCGAGTTTATATCTCACAATTCTGCATTTATATCTTGCATTTTTTAGTTTATATCTAGAAATTCTGACTTTTTATTTTAATTATGAGCAAAAAAAAAAAAAAAGTCAGAATTGTGAGATATAAACTTCAAAATTGCTAGACAAAAAGTACCTTTTTTTATTTTTTTTTTATCTCATGGCGGATATAAGCCTGCTGTACATGATTTGGATTAAGAATTTATGAGAATACAAACCATTTATTCATATCTTGATATGACATATTAATGTCTTAAATAGCATTGACTGAATTGAGTCTATAAATATTTTATTTGCTATAGAAACTAACCTATATTTTTGCCAAATATTTAAGTACAAACTTTCCGCTTTACAAAAGCAACAAATTGTACTCTGTTGTCAGCTCAAGGATCATGTAACTCTGAGTAACGACATTTCGATCCACCTGAACTAATGCCTTGAATACACAAAAACATCTGGCAGTGCACGCGTCTGTCTGCGCAGAGCTTTAATGATGGAAACTGCCCCTCATCAGGTGCAGTAACCTTTCCAATACAAGAGCACAGCAGATTTTCTTCTAGAAAGAGCTCAAATTCAAGAAAAAACAATAGTCTTGGCATAAAAGTATAAACATAAAAAGATGCACTTCAGTTTTAAATGTCTAAATATATCTTGCTTTATGAATATTAAGTCCAATGACACCTCAGGCTTTTGCACGGTTCAAAAATCATTGTGAAAATCCTCAAGCTTTGTGATTGTGCATCCACTTCATTAAACTTTATTTTCAGAGCAATCATGGTTTCTTGACCTTGAGGTATGAGAGGAGTCACAAGTAGGAGTTACTTTAGCTCCAGATGGACTAGTTAATGATTCAGAGTGTTTGTTGTGAGTGTATGCCATTTTCCTCACAGGAAATGAGCTGGAAGACTTGTTAGCCATTAACTAGAGAGCAACGAGACAGCGTGCTCGAACATTCCCAGAACACACTCCACTCTCTGCCTGAGCTGAAAACACCCACTGAACCTCACTTGCCTGTGGCTATTTATACTGGAAACTCTTCGAGGATGTTTCTGGAAAAATAAGACAGCCACACAAAGTACACTTCAGTCATATTTCAGTAGATTTCACTGTGTGGATGAGTTGAGTTGAGTTAAATTAAATTGAAAACCCCTGATTTTTCAATCGAAGCTTGTTTGCTCCAACAGCATACCTGAAATTGTTCTCCTAAAACCCACTGACCATCTCTCTGAAACCCATGTGTAGGCCAGCAGGGACCCGCTTCCTCCTGAGGCCATGGCTGAGATCTTTGAGGACACTAAAGACATGGGCATACTGATTGGAAAAGGGGGACTGTATGGACAGGTAGGCGAGGGAATCTGAAAGGACACGTGTAAAGCGGTTCTTGCAGAGGTGGAATATGAATGCATGGGGTGTGGGGATGTTGTGCAATGGAAAAGGTATTTCAGGGATTCAGTCTTGTAGTGGCATGGATGCTCAATGCCTCAGGAATCCTGCTTGTCTGAACTTATGGAAATAGTCACAGCAAGCACTGAATGTACACTTAAAGGGGTCATATAGTGCCCATTTTCCACAAGTTGATATTATTCTTTAGAGTCTTAATGAAAAGTCTGTAACATAGTTTGGTTAAAATTACTCATTGGTAGTGTAAAAAAACTGCTTTTTTACCCTGTCAAAAACAGCCGTATTGTGTCATTCTCCTTTAAATGTTGATGAGCTCTGCTGACCCCGCCCCCGCCCCTCTCTTCTGAGCCGCTCTCTGAGGAACGGTTTACTTTAGCCGCAAACTATTGTGGGAGCGGCCTGCGTCCGTGTGACGTCACACAGACAGGCATCTGAGATCGGCTCAATTTGAGAAAGGGGTAAAGATTTTAGTAGATTAAAAAAAAAAAAAAAAACACTGGGTGGATTTTTATCATTATAGGGTGGTTGTGTACACACACTGCCAACACACATTTCAGTTCAAACAACTGAAGCATTATATGACCCCTTTAATAAATGTACTTTTTTATAAATTGTACATTTAGCATACTTAACATTTTTTACTTAAACTTGAATATGAATTTTAGTGTAAAGTCTATTCTGTCCAGTTTTATATATACATCTAATTGTAAATTAAAAAAACCTGTTGAACTGTTCCTTAAGAAACCAAAAAATACATTTTTATTATTTTTTATTTACTTTGTTAAAATTAACATTTAAGATTTATACATTACTTTAAATTCATATTGGTTTAAAATGTATAAACAAAAAATTACACACTTTTCAAATCTTTTAATCTTAGTCATGCTCATCCTACTTTTTCCTGTCTCACCTGTTCTTTTCCAGACTTTCAGGATCAAGCCTCCTATGTGCATAACTAAAGACGACGCAGATTTCTTCCTCGCTGTGTTCAACCAGGCAGTACAAAACTACATGGAGAGAAGATAAGACATGCAGAAAATGAAGACAACACACTGGAGAATTATACGATCACACTTTAAAGTCCAGTTCTCACCATAAACTATGACTTTTGCCTCGATAAACTCCTAATTTGCTGCTTATTAATAGTTAGTAATGTTTAGGTGTCAAGTAGGATTAGGGATATAGAATATGGTCATGCAGGATATGTGCTTTATAAGCACTAATAAACAGCCAGTATGTTAATAAGGCATGCCAATAAGCAAATAGTTAATAGTGAGAACTGGTCCTTATACTAAAGTGTTACCAATTATACATTACGTAACAGGTCTGGGCAGTTCATCTAAAGGCAACTAACACAGTTTCACACTCACATTCCTTAATGTATGAGAGCGGTTCTCATTGAGCCCTCTCTCACTTCAGTCATTGATTTGAGTACACTACACTTCAGAAACCGAGCACCTAGCACAAGGTATTTAGAAGCACTTGAGCTTTGTCCCTGTGGCCTTGGTTGACCATCTAAGACAAGATCTTTTATTGGGACTAGTTTTACTTTCAAATCATTTAGGAGAACTCTTTAATTAAAAGAAGTGTTGTTGAAAAACATGAACAATGCTAGTCATGTAATAAAGTATACTAATTCAAGAATCTGTAAAGTCAAAATTAGTAGGTACAAAATTATTTTAGCATCTTCTAACAATACAGCTTGATATCCTGCATCCAATTGATTTTATATGTTAAAAATAACACTTGACTGATTCCTCTGTGCAAGAAACAAAAACAAAAAATCTGGTTCAAACCATCTTTTAAATTTGGTAATTGTCTATAGTGCTGAAAAACATAAATATAAATAAATAAATCTGTTGACCCTTAAAACATTATGTGAAGATATGGATATTTTTGTCCAGTAAAGAAAGCAACTGTATATTAAATAAGCACCCAATGTTTTTCCTGGTTCTTTTTTGAGATCCTTTCCTGGAAATCCCATGGTATTGTTTTGCATAACACTAAGCCTTTTTATACCACAGCTGACCCATTACGCGTGGTGCAATGAAAATATTTGAATGTTTAGCTTTTACCCTTTTCACAATCCTAAACCTGTCGGGTCTTAGCACTAAAAATAACACTGTTGTGAAATTTTGCGGTTCATAGCGCATTTCTCCTAATGAACCGTTCCACGTTCCAAAACATTTCCAATAAAATGGAAGCTCTTTGAAATATTGTCAAAAGCAAGTTCAAAACAATGGCGTTTTATTCCTCACTTCGCCTTTTACAGGTTACCAGTCTGGAATGGTGACTATGAAAACGCAACTAAACATGACATAAAATGTGCCATCTTTAGTAGCGAGATAATTATTTTGAATCTCCTAAAAACAAAACAATACATATGCACGGCCTACTAAAAATATCCAAGTCTCATTTGCCTACAGAAGAGCTCTGAGGCACCAGATTACACATCAGTGATGGTGGGAATAAATGGCAGTTCTTGGGAAATCTTTTGGCATATGGTGCGTTACAAAAGAAATGTCAGCCCATGGGGCACAAATTCATTCTTCTAGGGACAGAAATACACACGCTTCCTGATGGTTGCACAACTGTATGTCAAGCTGTAAAAAAAGCAGCAGAGGTTTTTTCTTGGACAAATGTACATTCAGAGGTGCAGCCTTCAGTCTTTCGGTTTGCCTCTCGGTTATCTGTTCTTCCTGGCATCCTTCTTTTTCTTGCATGTTTGAGAAGCGTTGTTGGAGGAGAGGGCAGTGGCGTGGCCCGTGGTCTTCAGGTGATCGAAGAGTTTGTTCCTGGTGGCGAATTCATACTGACAGGTCACACAGCGCAGGTTGACTTCCTTCTATAAGGAGCAGACAAAAAAAAAAAAAGGCAGTTACATTAAACTTAGCTACCACAATTTTGCTGACATGTTATTTTGGAGAGCGAAAACTGACTCTGAAGTAAACTGCATGATTTGGGGGGGGAAATGATTTGCAAAATATTTTTGACTCCAATTTGAATGCGATTTTGCACAATTTGGCCAACATTTTGTGACCATATATCAATATAGCTACAAAATATTAATAAGTAGTAGTAGTAGTAGTATTACAAAATAAAATATAAAAATTATTTTAAAAAGAAACATTCCTGTTGTGCTTGATTGTAGGATTGCATGATCTGTCTGGTATTTTTAAATTTTATATCAATATGGCTTAAAAAGTAATTATTAAAATATAAAAAATAATAAAACAAGAAACATTACTATTATAATATTTCACTGTAAAATAAATAAAATAAAAAAAATTATACACACACACACACACATATACATATATACATATATATATATATAAACGATACTACTACTGTCTTAATTTCTTCATTTTCAAATATTAAACCATCAAACATTTGCACTTTAAAGCGACCCAAACTGTAGAGCAGAGATGGAGTTAAATTGTAGTCACACTGAGCCATATTGCAATTTCAGATGTATTTTGATTAATCATACATCCAAATTATGTAATTATTAAGAATGTACAATGCATTTTTAATAAAATCAACAGTCTTGTGTTTAAATTATACTACAGTTTACATGTTTATTTCAATATATAAATGTGTAACTACTTCATTACACCGATAAGAATAAATAAAGCTGTTGTATAGCGCGTATTACTCAATTATAGTCATTATAGGAAATCACATTATTAAGTCGCATGAAGTTGTTTATGTCTGGATGAGGATTATAAAAGAGCTGTAACATCATAAAAGAGTGGCAAACACATGCTGACAAAAGTACAGTACACACCTCTTGTGCAACTTCCACACCTCCGTGTGGTTTGTTGTTCTTTTTAGAGTCTTTTCCGCCTTTCTTGCCTTTTGTCTTTGCAGAGCTGTAAAAGGCAACATTAAGAGTTAATCTCAGTTCATATCAATATACAGCGGACTTTACCCACAATGCAAGGGTTTAAACACTTTGCAAGACTTTCAAACCAGTGGACTGTTAAAAAGGCATTTAAGAGACACCTTTTTTGGTTTGTGGGTTCATGTCCCTCTGGTTTTAGATTCTCATCTGGGTTCTCAGAGGGGAAAGGGGTGTCCTCGTTGTTGCCCGAGTCAGGTGCATGTGCGGGATGCTCTTCTGTGGACTGTGGGACTGGGCTGTCAATCTCCGGACCGTCTGGAAGATTCTGCAGAACAACGGCATTAGAAAATGACATTTTATTGGATAAAAGATTCATTTAAATACAACCCCAATTCCAGAGAAGTTGGGACGTTTTGTAATAATGCAATAAAATCAAGAATCTGTGATCAGATCAAAATCAAAGTGAAAAGGTTATAGAATATCCACTTTAAACTGTTTTGAAACAGTTCACAGTAAGCAGGTGAATTGGTAATAGGTCAAGGTATCATGTTTGGGTATAAAAGGAGCATCTTGCAAGCAAAGCTGGATCATGGCTTTTCACTTTATGCCAAATTTCATGAGAGAAGTGTCAAATCAAAAATCACATTTCGCAATGCAAAATCGCAAAGAATTCAGGTCTTTCACCAACTACCACACGTAATATTATGAAAATATTCAGAGAATCCAGAAAATCACAGTACATGTTGGGCAAGGCAGGAAACCTCAGTTGAATGTGCTTGACCTTTGAGCCCTCAGATGTCATTTCATAAGAAACCCGTCATGCTGTGGTGTTAAATATAGCCACATGGGCTCAGGAGTACTTCTGAAAACTGCTGTCACTTAACACAGTCTGCTGCTGCATCAAGAAATGCAACTTGAAACTCTGTTACTCTAGGAGAAAGCTATACATCAATTCTATGCAGCGATGCTGCCAGGTTCTCTGGGCCAGAGCTCATCTCAGATAGTCAAAAAGACAGTGGAAAGGTGTGCTGTACTCAGATGAGTCCACCTTTCAAAAATGGATTTCGAGGTCTCAGTCCCAAAGACCAAAGGGACCATCCAGACTTTCATCAGTGACGGATGCAAAAGCAAACATCTGTCATGGTGTATGAGTGCATCAGTGCAAACGACATGGG